>OZ010599.1:80296163-80398663 GCA_963932145.1 Acanthosepion lycidas | reverse complement strand
GTTCTAAGTGGAATGTCAGGCAAACATACATTAGATTAGTCAAGAATAGAATTTGAAGAGAACTTACGATCTATCTATCTATCTATCTATCTATCTATCTATCTATCTATCTATCTAGCTCTGTCTGTTCATATCTATCTATCTATCTATCTATCTATCTATCTATCTATCTAAGTCTGTCCATATCTATCTATCTATCTAGCTAGCTAGCTCAGTCTGTTCATATCTATCTATCTATCTATCTATCTATCTATCTATCTATCTATCTATCTATCTATCTATCACTAACCTTGATTGACAATTGAAACAATAACTGTTAATAATAAGAAACAAAAACGTGATTCAGGTCAACCGAGACAAAACCTGGTTCATGCTAAACTAGACAAAGCGTGATTCACGTTGACTGAGATAAAACGTGATTTACGTCTAGCCGGAGAAAATGAGATTTACATTAAAATGTGGCACTGATATCCCCGGAGACTGTTAAAAATGAGAATGAGACTGGGGAATTGAGGAAAGGAGAAAAGATTAACAGTGTTCAAGACAACAGAAAATGACAATTGACGTTGTATTGACATTTTTAAAGGTTGTAGTTTTCAGGGAAGCAAGTAAGCGGAAGGGAGTTCCACTGTCAGGAAGTGCGAGAAAAGAAACTGTTGAAGTAGAAGTTGCGGTTACATTTAACTAATTCAACAGTAAACGGGCGGGAATTAGATGCCAATCTAGTGGCACGCTTAAATTCATGTCGGGCACCAGAGAAAAAGATCACCAGAGAAGTAGCCATGAAAATATTTGTGAAAAAGCCAGAGGAAAGCTGCGTTACGTCGGTAAGAAAGTAACTGAAGTCAAGATGCCAAGTCAGGATCTATTATATTGCAGATCCTTTTTGGCTTTTGTCAAAAACCTCGAGATGGCAGCAGTATTCAATACACGGACGAATGGTTGGTTGTTGGTCGGTTGTTTTGTTTTTATGACATATCAAAACCTCAATGGGTCATTTAATGCCAATAAAATTTTAAAAATAGATTAATAACGATAGTTTGGTAAAAAAAAAAACGGTGTGTATGTATACATATATATTTGAACCATTTTTTCAATTACTCATATTTTTTAGTATAATCCAACTTTTAGGAAATTTACAATCTTGGATGGTTTTATTTTCGTAAAAAAGTTTTTTTTTAAATTACTCACTTGGAAATATTTTGTTCGCACTAGATCAAAAACTAAAAGACCCTAACAGTATATGTTTCACTGTAAATTTCTCTGGCCATGTAGTGCATATTATGGTTTCTGTGCCCTCTAGTATTAGGTATTGCTGATAATAATTTTTCCTTCAAAAATTATTATTGGTAATAATTTTTTTTATTACAAAATATTTCTTGTATTAAAACCTATTTTTACACAAGTTTGGGTATTAACTATTTGCCCATAGCTGGGACCCTAACAGGTGCTACCACCCTGGATCAGGGTGAACCTGGGAACACCAGCAATTAAGAGGTGGTTCCACGCTCCTCAAAATCTCCTGACCAGAGGCCTTGCTGTCGGACGTAGCTTATCGTCTTACCCAGGACGCGGATGCAGTTTATCGTCTTACCTAGGACGCGGATGTAGTTTATAATCATACCCAGAACGGTAGACGAAAAGTAGATTTGTAAGTGAGCAAGATTGACTCTTCTCGCACGACCCAATGAAACAACCTTCCTTGCAGTGGATGATTCAATGCGCTTCTTCCACTTCAACTCTCTTGAAAACGTAAGGCAATGAAGGTGCAGTGTGACGCTCTTCTGGATTCGAGCATCAGCTATGCTGATGGCGGGAAGAAATTTTCTCTATGGCGTTTAAATGAGAGCAGTTTAGTTTTGGAGGCATTAAAATTTACAAGCTATTTCCCGCCCCAGTTAACCACTGATTTGAGGACTTTTTTAAAGAGCAGCGGCCGGTTAACTTTACCAGCTTTGGCGGACTGCTATTGAGACAGAAGTAAGTGGTAGTGTTATCTGCATAAATGCCTACTTGGAACTGATAACATCAGGAAGATCATTGATGAAAATCAGAAAGAGTGTAGGATTCAGTATAGAGTCTTGGTGAGGCACCCGCGTTCGCGTGAAATGATCTGAAGGCGAGCCCGTTCAGGACGACCTTCATTTTACGATTTGATTGGAATGATTGGATTAAATCAAACAAGCGCCGGGTAATAGCGTAGCCCTAAAGCATACGTAGAAAACCAGCATGCCAAACCATTTCAAATGCCGTTGAGATATCTAGAGCCACCGCACGAGCTTTGCTGTTATTATCAAGAGCTTGATATACATATTTAGTGATGGCCATTAGCACTTCAGCGGTAGACGTGGCAAAACGGATGTCACATTGTTTGTCAGTTAGTAGGTTGTAGGAGATAAGTTGCTTAATCACTTCAGCATTGATTAAAAACTCGAATACTTTGACGAAAAACGGTAGGAGATTAATAGGGCAATAGTTACAGGGGTCAGAAGATTTCCCAGAGTTCTTAAAAACAGGAACTACAGAGGAGGACTTCCGTTACAGCGAGGCAGTAGTTGTAGAGTTTGGAGAGAACTAGAGCCAATTCGGGAGCACATTTCTTTAAGATAACGGCTGGAATCTCGTTACCTTCGCTTGCCTTATGAACCGCTGCTCCCAAGAGGATATTCCCCGATCACTACAATCTTAACCTTTTCAAGGTTAGGATTAACCGTTATCTTCTTCATATATTTGCATGAATGCGTCACATTCTGTCAGCCTCTACCTCGAGTGGCACTTGAGCCATGTACAGGTTGAACATTGTTGTATCGTGAAATGCATAAGTCGATACACATATAAAAAAGTAGTCATTTATTCCGAAGACTAATACGGTACTAACATTCGAGAACACAGTCTACTGGAATAACAGTTAATCGTGAACTTCACCTCAGTTCTGTTCAACTTCGGTATTAACCTAAGTTCTCCCCACAAAGCGGGATATAGCACAAGGCCGGCTTTCAACGTAGGCTCGGCTAAAAATATCCCGTAGACTCTGTATACACGGGGTCGGGTTTGTTTATCTCCTCAAATGAGACTTCTTGTTGGCAAAGTCTCGTCGAGGTTCCTCCCTGTTCAAAAGCAGAGTGTTCGACAATCCTGGCAGCGAACTATCTGCTCAATTCTGTTCAAGTTCCTCGTTCTCAGTAAGAAAGCGTGATTATTTATCTTTTTAGATCAGTCCATCTTGTAGGGGTACTCGACAACATCCCACTTTTTTGAATTTACTACTTTCTCTGAAAGTCATATTTTTGTCTTTTTTTGGATTTATTTGTATAATCCCTGACAATTTCCTTTTCCGTTTAGTCAAACGTCTCACGTTCAGGGCTACTAAAGGTATTGGTACCTCAAAACGGTTATAAATAACTTTCATCGGCTCTTCCTTTCAATTATTCGTATCGCCCAAGTACCTTTTCCTTATCTGGTTCTATTAGGTTGGTGCAAAAATAATGACGTAATAATGTCGTTTTTGACGTTAAAAAATAGGTCAAAAAACGACATTGTTACGTCATTATTTTTGCACCAACCTAATAATATCTCTTAACCGTCTTTTTCAGGTCCTTAGTCATCTATATCAATCACTCGATGTGTTTATCTATGACCCCAGGATTCTTGAACTGTTTGCCATACCTACATTTTTTGAAAAAAATCTTTTCTCTTAGAGTATAGGATTTTGTAATTGTGTTTTTTTTTTACTTCTTTTTTTAAAATTTTCCATTGGTAACCGTTTTTATTTTCCTCGTAAGCATTAATTCTGCTGGTGACAACCTCGAATTTGTACTTGGGCTCGGCATCACCCGATATATTCTTACGAACTGGATTATCTCGTCAACGGATTCGTTTCCGTCTGAGTTTTTCAATGCTCGCTTGAAAGTATCCACAAATCTTTCTGCTTGGCCATTACATCGTGGGTAATATGGTGCAGTAGTCAGATCTATAATTGAAGAAAAGTTACAAAATCATCGAACTCTTTTGCCAGGAATTGCGTGCCATTGTGCTACAGAGTCGTATCCGGAACACCGAATCTTGTAAAAGGTTCATGCAAAAATTTTATCGTACCACTACACGCAGGATTTTTAAAATCTTATCACCTCTGGCCGTTTCGAAAAACTGTCACCACTATCAAATAGCATTGCCCCTTTATTGGATCTGCAAAATCAATATGCAGCCTTTGCCAAAGTCTCTCTATCTTTGGCCAAGGGTTAAATTTCATAGGTTGTGGCCTTTACTGTCATCGCACAACCTCTGTATGTTTTTACATTTTTATCTATATCTTTATCTATATCAGGCCAAAAAATATGGCTTCTCATTAAAGTTTTATCTTCTATATCCGGTCTAAGTATTTTTTTTTTTTAGTGCTTCCGGTATTACTACCCGTTCTCTTTATCGCATCACAGATAGAAAAAATCTTTTCACCATTATTCTTTTTGTACAGTTGGTCAATTTCTTTCTTTTTCTCTGTGATATATTTGTCTAATTTTGCTTTGTTTCGCATTTCCTTGAGCATCACAAGTAATTCCTCTATGGTGCTGCACAACATGTTTTTTTTTTAATTTTTATTTCTATTTTTAGGACTGCTATCAGTTTCCTCCAATGATTCACATAGTTTGGAGATTAACCTGGATAATCCATCCACATGACGGAAGGAACTCCATCTTAAAATTATAATTTAATAATACTGTTCCCCATCTCTGAAGTCGATTTGCAGTATGTGTAGGAATCCCTTTTGTAGAACCAAAAATAGACAATAACCATCTATGGTGCGTTTGAAGCGTAAAATGTCTTCCATGAATGAATCTATGAAACTTTTTACCACAAAATATCCCTGAAGCCTCTTTCAGCTGGCAATAGGGTCTTCAACGCATGTGGAATCGCTTTTACTTGGCCGTTACCTTCTTATTTTAATATTACAGCTCCAAAGCCCAAATTACTAGCGTCACTTCCAACAATAATATCCTTTATTTGGATCGTAATGCGCCATATTTAAGACTGATGTTAATATTGTTTTAATTTCCTCAAAAACACTCTGACATTCCATACTCCAGTTCCGTTTGGAATCTTTTTTAACAATTTGTTTAAAGGAGCTCTTAACATATGCAAATTTGGGATAAAATTACCCTGCTAATTTGTTAGACACAAGAATGCGTGTAGTGCCGACACATTTGTTGGGAGCAACATATTTATGATCGCACTCGATCTCGATGGGTCTGGTTTTCTGCCTTTCGCATCTATAACTTGTCCCCAATACTTAATGTTAGATAAAATATTCACATTTATCTAAACTTAGTTTTAAGCCGTATTGTTTTATTTTTTCAAAAACTTGACATTTTCAGTATGTTCTTCTCGGCTTTTGCTCGTAATTAAGATGTCATGGTAGGCTATTGCGAAGTCCACGTCATTCAATATCGTATCCATGATTTGTTGGAAAATGCCTGCTGCTACTTTTATCCCGAATTGATTGACTTCATACAGACCCTTATGCGTATTTAGAGTAAAATACTTCACACATTCTTCATCAACAGGAATCTGGAGATGCGTCTCAGACAATTCAGGTTTTGAGAACACTCTGCCACCATTTAATTTTGCGATTATGTCTACCGGACTTGGCACAGTGTAATTGTATGTTTCCAAACTATTGTTCAATCCTGTAGAAAAATCTATACAAACTCTAATTTTATTATTTTTCTTTTTCACGTAAACAATAGGACTTGCCCATTCACTATAGTTCGTTTTGCTTAACACACCATTTTTTCTAAATGGTCCAACTCCTTACTAATGGAAGCTTCTGCTGCAAAAGGTATTTTTCTTTTAGGTCTAGATATAGGCGTCAAATCATCTTTCATTTTTGAATGTCGCTTTAGCTCTGATGTTTCTGCCAAGACCTTCAGAAAAAAATCAGGAAATTTTATCGTTAATTCATTTTTTTAATTTTTCCACACTAATTTGATAGCTGAACGAATTAATTGGTTGGCTGAGAAGGTCGAATGAGTCAATCCAATCTATAGCAAACAGGTTCTGTGTTCGTTTCATAACGAATCCTTTTAATTTATAGTTTTGCCCATAAATATCGCATTTGCGTATAATTTTCCTTCAGAATTTCGTTTATTTCCTATAATTCCACGAGCAATTCGTTTCGTGATCAATAATATTGGGCTGCCAATTTTTTCCAAGTTTGTTCATTTATCAATGTCAGATCTGAACTGGTATCCAATTGGAATTTAGCATTTTCCTTGTTCATCTGTACATTCACAATCCTTCTCATCATTTTTATTCCTTTGTTTTCCATTTGAAGTTAACTGTCATTCCCATTTTGACCCCTTTTTACTTTTGGGTGTTCTACAGTGCGTATTCTTGTGTCCTTTTTTGCCACAATTAAAGCATTCTTTTTTTCTAAATGGACATTCCTTGTAATAGTGAATCTCTCCACAGTCATAACAAGGATTTATTCTCTGGTAACATTTTCTTTATATTGCATTTTCTTAACTGTCTGAATATTTGATACGTCGCGTTCCTCGATTTTTTTTTGTGTCGTGTCGAAGATTTTCTATTCATTCGAATTCTTCTGCGACCATTTGCAAATTGATTTTTGGATTTTGTTCTAATTTAGACAAAATCCTCATTCTGATCCCAGCATCCTTTGGAGCTGTCAGTATTTATACAAGTTCTTTCAGTTTAAACTTTTCACGCTGTCTATTGACAATCCCAGCAAAAGTCGAGTGGTCTTCCCAAATTTCTTTTTATGGTTTAAACATTTGCCATCTTATGTTGAAAAGAGAACTTTTCCTCCCAATTTTTTTTTCCAGAATTAAGACAGTTTTCTCGAAAGACTCTTCCCCAGACTTTCTCGCAAGTATGTAATTCGCATATTTACTTGGAGCAAATTTTCCGAGCATCAGAAGTATTTTCTTTTTGTCTGACTATGTAGCGCAATCTTTTTGAAAAATCTCTTCCCAACGATGAAAATACACCGCAAAAGTTACCACCTTTTCAGGACTCTACTTAAATTCGCTAATTGAATTTATCACCGAATCCTTACAAAAAAATTGCATTGCCTTGCTTTTTTTCCCTTTTTAAACTTAACAAATTGGAAATAAACTGTATAAGTTCTTTCTTTAATACGCAAGTACTTTCAACTGTACATTCAGTCATCCTCAGGCATGGAAATTATTTTGTTTTTAATAAAATTCTGGTAGCATCCGAGACGAAAAAATATAATGCGAATCGAAATATGTTGTTTTTTTTTTATATATATATGTTATTGATAACGGATACAAACATTTGGAGTATGACGTCGAAACCATAAGGTTGAATTTTTTTTATTTTTTTGAAAATTTAAGAGAGTGCGTTTTTTACTAATATGGCAATTTGAGAAATTTTTTGTTGTAGGAGTTTATCAGTCAATGTGACATGAACTTAAATAGTTCAATAAATAGAGCAATGTCTCAGTTGTTATCCCGAAAATTTGCACGCCAGATCAATTCTTATAAATCAAATACACTTTATAATTTTTAAAAACAAGGATCATAAGATTCATCGAGTGATTTGTAGGTTAATGCATCTTTTGTTATTTTGTTTGCGAAAGGATTTCACCATTTTATATCATTAACTTCACTAATCTACTTTTTTCATGAATGATTCATTGTAATATATATCATATACGTGTGTGTGTGTGTCTGTGTGTGTATGTATGTGTGTGTGTTACTCATTCTTCGGCATTTTCATCAGAAGCGTGAACAGAATAATATTAATTGTGATTAAGATAAAAGTACAAACCAACCGTTGACACACAAGTTTTGATATGAGTAACTATCATTGGAACTATAGCGTGCATCCAATGGCTTCACAAGTATTTTCTATTCTGCCTATCAATGTTATGGGCAGGGAAATAACGAAAAGAAGAAAGGAAAAGGAAGAATGGTTCAAAATTCACACTAATTCTCATTTGTCTGCTTGGATGAAAAGGATTTGATTTAATCAAATCCTCTGTGAATCTCGATTGCAGACGATATTGGGCAGCCATTATGGCGGTGGGATTCGTTTGATAGAAAATTATACTAACGGTTCCTTTTCTTTTCCCTGACGTCAGTCACCTCCGTATTCTGCTTTTGCTCCTATTTCTCCAATCAGATTTTTAAAGGTCTGCTTATTGCAGTATTCATTTATTTATATTCTTTACTTCTCAGAACTTTTCTCTCCATTTTATTCCAGTTTTACTCGCCGTTCCTACCTTTTCCTATTTTATGCTTCTTTCCATTTTCATGACGTGAATCTGTGTCATTTACTTTTGCTTCCGCCATCTTGACTTGTTTTTCGTTCTCTTTTTACTTCAGCCACCGCGACTCACCGCCAATCATTCTGAAGCATTAAAGCTTACCGCATTATCAGACTCATTTAAAATATTCAAATTATGCATAAAACAACATTGGTATAAGCCAGTAAAATTTGCATTCATTCATGCCTACTGGAAATCCGTTTCTTTCTGATTTTCAATGCATTCCTATAGTAAAATTATTAGCAATGCATTTACATTATACATATAATAGCCCTATTCTATCAGTAATGCTTGCATTCATTCCTGACCACTGAAAATCCCTTTCTTCCTGATTTTCAATGCATTCCTATAGTAAAATCATTAGCAATTCATTTACATTATACATATAATAGCCCTATTCTATCAGTAATGCTTGCATTCATTCCTGACCACTGACAATCCCTTTCTTCCTGATTTTCAATGCTTTCCAATAGTAAAAACATTAGCAATGCATTTACATTATACATATTATAGCCCTATTTTATCAGTAATGCTTGCATTCATTCCTGACCACCGACAATCCCTTTCTTCCTGATTTTCAATGCATTCCTATAGTAAAATCATTAGCAATACATTTACATTATACATATAATAGCCCTATTCTATCAGTAATGCTTGCGTTCATTCCTGACTACTGACAATCCGTTTCTTCCTGATTTTCAAGCCCAATATATTATACCATTTTCGAATCAGGTCGACTCAGTGAGCAAATTAAAAACATTCCGGCTCGGACCCAGACCCGCAATCCTGAAATTTTGGATTCCCAAATTGAAATTACTCTGATTGTTTTCGGCAGTTTTTTTACATGTTTTTTTGCGACGATAACAGTTTTTATAACTATATAAATAATAACTGAAATCAATTGCGAAATCCAGCGAATAATTGTTTGTACGGAAAGTAAGGACGTACGTACATAAAAGCAATATTCCTCGCAAAGAGGCTACAGCGAGGAAAAAGAAAGTCTCATGCAAATGAAAACCCAGATCAAACGGCAGCCAGGAGAGCTTCCAATGCTGATAATATGCAATGACTTCAGTGGTCTCAAACTACTGAACAAGCCGAAGATCTAATCAATAGCTCTCCGCAGGAATTAGTTTAATTACCGCCCGATAGTTAAGCTAGTTTACTATAGTTGCCGCTCTTATTTTCAGATAATGTTGTGTATGGACATCCTTATTTACAAAAAGCAGCACGTTTATACACACACAATAAAATATTGGGGGTCACTGAACTGTAGTAAGATTTTCCATTTATGATTAGTAAATGTAGTTTTTACTTTATATCAATATCATCTAAACGGTACAAATTAATACAAAATTTTAAAAGATTTAAAACTTTTAAAATTATTCTAATTAAAATTTTAAAAAATGAAAACAATTCTTGTAAAAATTCCTTATTCAATGAAAAAAACATTCTTAACAGAATAGTATTCATAATATATCATATTCATAACAGCAATTAAAAGCTCTTCTAATTAAATAATGTCTTAAATTTATTGCATTTTTTATTTTAAGATTCTGAGCTGGTTTTTGGTATCTGCGCTGTTGTTTTACAAAAAGAAGTGATTTAAATTCTCCAAGGTGTTCTGTGTGTAACTAATATAAACATTAAGAGTTACAAAAATGAATTTTTCGAATATTTATAAAATTAAATAAGTGGCTTTAACAAATGCAACAAATAAATATTTTTACTGAGATTTTTTTAAAGAAACATTTCTAAAATAATTTGATTTATTTGTGAATAAGTCCTGAATGTTTCATTAAAATCCGAAAATAATATTTGCAAGAATTTTCAATTCAATGTGTTTTTCACCGCAAAATACGCTAAAACTTACTATACTAAACCCGCCTGGTTATGAGGATAAACTACACCCGCGTCCTGGGTAAGATGTTAAACTACACCCGCGTCCTGGGTATGACGATAAAACTACATCCTTCGTACTGGTTAAGACGATAAACTATATCCCCGTCCAGGGTATGACGATAAACTACATCTTTCGTCCTGAGTATGACGAAAAACTATATCAGCGTCCTGGGTATGACGATAAACTACATCCTTCGTCCTGGTTAAGACGATAAACTATATCCGCGTCCTGGGTATGACGATAAACTACATCTTTCGTCCTGAGTATGACGATTAACTACATCTTTTGTCTTGGGTAAGACGATAAACTACATCCGTGTCCAGGGTAAGACGATAAACTATATCCAACAGCAAGGCCTCTGATCAGGAGGTTTTGGGGAAGCGTGGAACCACCTCTTAATTGCTGGTGTTCCTAGGTCCACTCTGACCCGAGGTGATAGCTCCTGTTAGGGTCCCAACTATAGGCAAATAGTTGACCTCGAAACTGTTAACGAAGGATGTATTTTATCGTCTTACCGAGGATGTAATTTATCATCTTGTCCAGGACGCGGGTATAGTTTATCATCTTACCCAGGACACGGATCTAGTTTATCTTCTTACACAGGACGAAGGATCTAGTTTATCGTCTTACCCAGGACGAAGGATCTAGTTTATCATCTTAATCAGGACGAAGGATCTAGTTTATCATCTTACCCAGGACGAAGGATCTAGTTTATCATCTTACCCAGGACGAAGGATATAGTTTATCGTCTTACTCAGGACGAAGGATCTAGTTTATCGTCTTACCCAGGACGAAGGATCTAGTTTATCATCTTAATCAGGACGAAGGATCTAGTTTATCATCTTACCCAGGACGAAGGATCTAGTTTATCATCTTACCCAGGACGAAGGATCTAGTTTATCATCTTAATCAGGACGAAGGATCTAGTTTATCGTCTTACCCAGGACGAAGGATCTAGTTTATCACCTTACCCAGGACGAAGGATCTAGTTTATCATCTTACCCAGGACGAAGGATCTAGTTTATCATCTTACCCAGGACGAAGGATCTAGTTTATCATCTTAATCAGGACGAAGGATCTAGTTTATCGTCTTACCCAGGACGAAGGATCTAGTTTATCATCTTAATCAGGACGAAGGATCTAGTTTATCGTCTTACCCAGGACGAAGGATCTAGTTTATCATCTTAATCAGGACGAAGGATCTAGTTTATCATCTTACCCAGGACGAAGGATCTAGTTTATCATCTTACCCAGGACGAAGGATTTAGTTTATCATCTTAATCAGGACGAAGGATCTAGTTTATCGTCTTACCCAGGACGAAGGATCTAGTTTATCACCTTACCCAGGACGAAGGATCTAGTTTATCATCTTACCCAGGACGAAGGATCTAGTTTATCACCTTACCCAGGACGAAGGATCTAGTTTATCATCTTACCCAGGACGAAGGATCTAGTTTATCACCTTACCCAGGACGAAGGATCTAGTTTATCGTCTTACCCAGGATGCAGATGTTGTTTATCGTCATAACCAGGTGGGCTTAGTATAAAAAATATCAACGTGTTTTACGGTGAAAAACACATTAAATTGGAAATTCTTGCAAAAATCATATTATTGTCGGATTTTAATAAAACATTTAGTACTTATTCACAAATGAAAGTGCAAAAATAAGTTTTAATATCAGCAATTCATTTTTGTAAAAATATTACCAGCAATGAATTTTTGAAGGAAAAATTATTACCAGCAATACATGTTTAATGAAAAAATATTAGAGGCAATAAAAATCTTGTCGGCATTAAAAAAAAAAAACCCATTGAGGTTGATATGCCGTAAAACAAACCAAACCTGTATTAAGCCTTGCTTACCGGCTGACGCAATAAAATACAAAATTTGAAACCATAATTACGAACGTTCAAAAAGGATACAAAATATTATTTAATAATCAAAAAAATCCTTTGTTATTTCTTCTTAATAATAACATAAATATTTTGACAATAAAACCTTGTTTTCATTAAGTCTATGTCATTTGTCTATCATGTATGCTCATTTTTAGCGAATCTTTGGAAACATCTACCTTACTCAACGTCCTTGCATTTAATATTTGTCGGAATTGCAAAATGTCTGTCCTGTCAGAAACCCAGCTCTCGATTTAGCCGTGTAAATGCAAGGTATCTGATTCATTATAAATTATTTTTGAAAATGTTTCTCTTTACACACATATATATATAACCTTTTGAATCAGAACGCCGAAGTTTTCAGTACTTGCTTACATATTAGGAAATTCCTCTAAAGCACATATAAGGCTGAATAATAAAATACACATTTCAATTACCTAGCCCAGCTGATACATTTATAATACCCTTGCTTTTCTTCTCTTCCCACTTCTTCTTCTTCTTCACATACTCCTCCTCCTTCTTCTTCTTCTTCTTCTTCTTCACATCCTCCTCCTCCCCCTTCTTCTTCTTCACATCCTCCTCCTCCTTCTTCTTCTTCAGAGCCTCCTCCTCCTCCTTCTTCTTTTTCTTCACATCCTCCTCTTTCTTCTTCTTCTTCTTCTTCTTCTTCTTCTTCTTCTTCTTCTTCACATCCTCCTCCTTCTTCTTCTTCTTCACATCCTCCTCCACCTCCTTCTTCTTCTTCTTCTTCACATCCTCCTCCCCACTTTCTATTACAGCCAACGTCGTGCGTTTGTTTATTTATTTAAAAAAATAATATAGTGTTCATTAGATTTTTTTTTTAAAGTAAAGCGTTAAGAGGTCATTTGATAAAAATCGCCTGAGGATACCGTAAGGTTGAAACCAAGGCAGCGGATCCAACTGACCTCCTGGTTTTTAAAGTTAAAAGCTCTACATGTTATCTTTACTTGTATTTTTTTCACACGTGTATTGAGCACTTTTTAATACTATTGTTTTCTGGTCTGATTCAACTCTGACCATTAACCTCATATATATATATATATATATATATATGTATTTGAGCACTTTTTAATACTATTGTTTTCTGGTCTGATTCAACTCTGACCATTAACCTCATATATATATATATATATATATATGTATATATGAATGAAGAAATATAGTCTTAAGATGTGTTATATTTATGGGATAAAGTGCTCAATGTCAGAGATAGAGCGTGTATAAATATAAGAGTGAACATAGAAGTCAACACCTAGAGGCGACAATCTGTTTCATGCTAGACGCAATCGTCGTGGCCTGACGATTGCATCTATCATGAAACAGACTGTCGTCTTTAAGTGTTCACTTCTATGTGCACTCTAATATATATATATATATATATATATATATATATATCAAAGACAACAATTTTCTTTTCACCCTTCAACCAACCGTTCTGTAGTATTGATGACATTAGATGCATGTTTTAACGTCTTCATTAAACAGCAGACAAGAAAGACGCAGTTCATCGTTGAAATACATATTAAAATAAAATCACAAATGAAAGAATTAAACTGGGATTTGCTTTTACTCAGCCCTCTAACCAACACCAACAACATTTTTCAGAAGAGTGAGACTCACTTCTTTTTTTATACCTCGACTCGGTGAAAGACGACGCAAGCGTGTTCGAAAATTCCGACTTTAAAACCATTCTCTTCGTGCTTCAGTCTAGTCAAAAGGCTAATGTATAATATAAATCATCAATCTTATTGCCAATATTGTTATCATTTTTTTGGCTTTTTATTTGTCAAATTTCATGAACCGGCATGTTATATATATATATATATATATATATATATATATATATATCAAAAACACATTAAATTTTCGTAAAAATAACTTACAATTTAGAATTCTCTTGTTCGTGCGCATGCGTAGTCGCAGCAACGTAAACAAATTCAGTCCGAGAAAGTCCTAAAGGGCGAAACATGTCGCACGAAAAGTTTTTTTCCACTTTGTCATATATATTTCCTCCAATATATATATATATATATATATATATATATATATATATATAGCTATGTCATATACATACATACATACATACATACATATATATATATATATATATATATATGTCATATACCTACATGCATACATACATATATATATATATATATATATATATATATATATGTCATATACATACATACATATATTGTGTTTTAAAAATATTTACCGTAGATAGCGCTGTTTACGGCATACGCTATTAAATATACAATTCAAGATACAATGCCAAAATACTTTTACATGCTTTGGAGTCGGTTTCCTGACTTCAAAACAAAAAAAAAAAATGTCCATAAAATCATATACTCAAAAAGTTATCGTTATACCTCAACGCAGTAACTCATAACGAATGTTCAAAATGTCCTCAGCTTCCTTCTACACACTCATGCACCCGTCGGATCATTGACTGGCGGACCCTTTCAAATACTTCCATACGGTGTCGAATGTTTTCGCAGGCCCCTATGATACATTGATGAAACGTTTCCGTATTATTAATGTCTTCTGCCTAAAAAGTGGTTCGGACACCTCACTCGTATGCCTATCAATCAACCAGCTCTACGAGCATACACTCTCAGGTACTCTGGCTGCGAAGCGAGAGGCAGACCAAGAAGACGCTAGAGCGACTCAGTGGCAGACACTCTCAGAGCCCACGAGATATTTCTCTGCCAGGCCACTCGCCTTGCCGCTGACAGACGTCTGTATCTCCCCGTGACGCCTAACAGCACAAAGCGGAAGGAAAAACTAAACTAAACTCTGCATAAAACAATTGTTTTAGGTGACCTCACAGATAAAAATCCAAAAGATTGAAGTCGGTGGAACATTCAGACCATGGAACCGATCCTCCTCTTCCTATCCATATTTCATGATAGATGTCAGCCAGTGCATCGCGAACAATGTGACTAAAATGTGCTGGGGCGCCATCATGTATGAACCAAATGCGTCTTCATATTAGCAGGGATACATCATCTAGCAGGTCTGGAAGTGTGTTTGAAATAAAGTCCCTGTAGACAGCTCCGGTAAGACGTGCTTGGTGAACATATGGACCTACCAGACAGTCACCTACAATTCCAGCCCACAAGTTAATCGTAAACTAATGCTGGTGTCTAGTCTGAATTGTACCACGGGGACTCTGATCAGCCAACAAAGGTTGGTTGTGTAAGTTTTTTATTCCAGTCTGTAGAGACAAACAACGGATCGGTAGATTGTGCAATAAGCCATTGTCAAAAAGTTCTCCCGTGGTGAGTGATCAGAAGGCAAAAGACCGTGCACATGTTGCAAAAGATACGGATACAGGAGCTGCTCTTGAGGTACCCTGCGCGCGTTACTATGAGATGTACGACATGCTAGGGCCACTTACAATGTAAACTGTCATAAAAACATATACTCAAAAGGCCATCGTTTTACCTCAATACACGAACTCATAACAAATATTCAAAATGTCCTCGGCTTGCTTCTACATACGCATACACCCGTCTGACCCCGAAGAACACATTGTACAGGCTGTCTCTGACAGTCTGTACAATGTGTTCTTCGGGGTCAGACGTAAAAGCGATCCATAGTTTGTGTTACATTGATTCTGCCGCAGCAACGCGACGATAAATAGCAGCAACGTTTAGATGACTCGGCTGCCTTCGGTCTGAAAGGCATTCTGATACAGCTGTGCAGCCTCGCGTCCATTACCATTCGCGCAGGCTTATGTAAAAAATCATATCAGCTTGCTCCCGATATGAATATCCTGCGATTGTTAAACGGAACACTTCTCAGTTACCTCACGACTACACACGTTAGACGTAGAAGACAGACTAGCCACAAATGTACACGAATGACAAATATAACCTAGTCTATAATGCCACAAAGCGCCATCTACATATGTTTATATAGACATTTGTTCTCGTTTTGGTGTGAGAAACCCGCCCCAAAGTTTGTAAAAGTATTTTTGATACTCCCTGTATATATACACTGATACACAAAAGTTTACAACGCATTACAAAAAAATATTTCTTTAGTTATTTCTAACGTAGTCGGATTAATGAAACTCTTAGTGCTAATAATATTCCACGAAGAAAAACCGATATTTAATAACGCTAAAATTTACAATACATTTTGATATGTCCCAGAAAGGGATATATTTGTTCGAAGTAGCAAAGTGGTTTTGGACTACTGTAACCGAGTAGGACAATCTAGCAGGTAACCGTAATGGACTGGTCCTCGTCGTATTGGTAGGCAATAGGCGTAGGCAATAGGCGTCGTCCTGTACCTCCACAACAGTCTGTATTTATGGGTGACACCAGCCATTCATATTACTGTGAGGGGGAACCTAGGTGTATGCAGATTCATTACATCACATTTATTAAATCATTTATTAATATTTCTTAGTGTAACCATTATTGCTAATTCCAGCATGTAGTCGTTTAGGTATTCCTCTATGCATTTCTTGCATGTTTCTTTGCTAATAATTTTCCATTCTTCACTACAAAATTCTTTTAGTTCAGCAGGTTTTGCAGGTTCCTTCTTTGAATTCTCAGTTCCATCTCTCTCCATAAATTTTCAATCAGATTGAAATCTGGAGATTGACTTGGCCATTTTAGAACATCTATTGTATTTGAACTTAACCATGATTTTGTAGGCTTTGCAATATGTTTAGGGTCGTTGTCTTGTTGAAAGACCCAACCTGGTTTCAAGCCCAGCGAATGTGCACTCTGGCGTAAATTTCTCTCCAAAATATCCCCATAATATGCTCCATTCATCTTCCATTCTATTATTTTCAATGTTCCCTACACCTTGGACATTAAAGCCACCCCAGATCATGATTGATCCGCCTCCAAATCTTACCGTTGGAACATTATTCTCCGGCGAATATTTAATACTTTTCTTTCTCGAGTTCTTTGCCACAGAATTTCTGCTGAAAAGTTCAATTTTCGTTTCGTCTGACCAAAGTACATTTTCCCAAAATGATGCAGGTTTCATACAATGCTCGTTTGCAAAATCCAGTCTCGCAAGAACGTGTTTTCGCTTAAGAAGCGGTTTTTTTCCCCCTTGAAGTCCTCGAAAAGTCATATCGATGAAGTGAGCGACTAATTATATCCGTACTCCCTTTTACTCCACTTACCTCTAGTCACCCACTCAAGTTCTTTAAGCGTAACTCGGGGCTCGTTGCCAACTTTTCTCGCTAATATTCTTACAGTAATTTCCGGTACCTTTCTAGGACGACCAATTTTGGGGGACGAATGGAATGACACGTCTTCCAGTGACGAACTATCGTACCAACTGAACTCAATGGCACATTTAATTGACTAAATGTCTTTCTATAACCAAGTCCATTTGCATAAAGGTCAATAATACTTTTATGGAGGTCTTTATCGATCATTTTCCTTTTCCCTGTTATATCAATATTTAAAGGATGGTTGACAGAAAAAGAATGATGCTATACTTTTAATCATTCCTAAAAGTAATCATAAAATTAATCTAGAACGTTCTAAAAACAACCCCATCTTAACTTGGAACATTCCAGTAAAATTTGAATACTTATATAAAAAAATCTGTTGTAAAAAACAAAAATGTATTGTAAAACTTTCGACCACTAAATATCGGTTTTTCTTCGTGGGATACTTTTTTGAAGTTTTTTTTATTTTATTTTATAAAAACTGATTCTTCGACTGAATACCTAAATATATATTCTACGAGCAGTAAAAGTTTAATTAATGTAAGTGTATTAAAAATACTTAAAAACATTTATAATGCACTGTAAACTTTGTCGTGACACTATATATATATATATATATATATATATATATATATATATATATATATATATATGTCTAGCTGGCCACTTGTATTCGAGGACAACCGTCTACTAGGGAAGCTATCCAAACTTTATACTAGATGCTTGCGCAGGCGCATTTGTGTTTATTCAACAACCACAGAACCCATATGTGGTTTATACTGCAACTATGCTGAGCAGACCTTAGTTACAGTTTCTGGGAAAGAGCGTGTTATCTAGCATGATCAACAATCTGAACAAGGTCAGCGCACTCAAGGTCTTGACTCTGATGACTTATGACTTCGTTCCAGCACAGCTATCGACGGCACTCAATGGTTCCGTCTACCTAATTTCACTCACAAGGCTTGGGTCAACCAGTGGCATGGTTTTCAGGCACTTTCCAAAGGTACCGCACGCTGGGAACGATGATCACCTCCAGACCGATAACATCAGGAAGTCTCTTTCCTGACAAATCGACGATGTTCTAACTACTGGTCCACGTTCCCATCATATATATATATATATATATATATATATATATATATATATATATATAGTGCGTTCTGCTTGATTATGCAAAGTTAATTTTTACCTAAAAACATCCAAGTTAAGCAATATATTCTGAAGAATAGGAGCTAAAGTGTTGTTGATACTATTTTATTATTTTGTCAATCATTTAAGTTGTTGAAATATACAAAACGTGCTTCTTTTTAATGATTTATGAACTTAAGCCCTAATTTACTGTTCACTTTCATTATGCAAATGGAACCCCCCCAGAAAAACACATTTTATACTAAATTTTATTAATTGAATTGTGGCGCATATGACAATACGTCGTGTGTTCTAAGTCCTACATTACATAATACATATGTATAGCATGTTAAACAAAACAAACAAGTCTGTTAATGCGGCTACGAACAAACATGACATCCTCCATTCTTCAAAACCGTTATGAGGCGTCTGTCCACTGCTGACGTCAATGTTTCAATTTCAGAATGTTTGATTGATCGGCAAGCACTTACAATTGCTTTCCACAGGACTTCTAAGCTGGTGAATTGCTTGTTTTCAGCATTAATCCGCCTCTTGACTATAGACCACAAATTTTCTAATGGATTTAAATCAGGGCTGTTTGGAGGCCATACCATTAAATTTTGCCCTTTGAACCCATGGTCTGATAGCTAATTGGTGGTGCTTCTTGATCTATGCACTGGAGCATTATCCTGCTGAAATATCAACGATCTTCTTTTCTGAATTGGTTGTTCATCAAGCCAGGGCAGAAAGGCATCTTCCAAAAGCCTACAATATGCATTTGAATTTAGCTTATGCCCTTTGGCTACTTTCTGTGGGCCTATTAGTTCATTTCCGCGGATCCAAGCCCAAAACATCACTCCTCCGCCACCCTGTTGTCGACGAATGCGTACTCCTGCCGGTCGACCATTTAACACCCATCCAGATGACCACTCATCAGGCCCATCAAGGGTAGCTCGGCACTCGTCAGTGAAAATCACATTGCTAAAATTGGTCTTTATGTAACTGTGTGCCCATTCAACTCTTTTCATCTTGTTTGCTTTGCTCAATGGGGGCCTCTTGATGGGACTCTTCACTTTGGCAAGATCTTGAGGACCTCACAACGTGTAGTTTTACCAACTTTGCGCACTCCAGCGCTTTCAAATATTTTTTCACGAGTTTCATGCGGTTTCTTCGAGACTTCAGATTTAATTTTACGAAGATCTCTGGCAGTTAACTTTCGCAAATGCGATCGTTTAGGTGTCTTTCTGCATGATTTACTGCCTAAGACGAATGCTTTGATTGTACGGTGGTCTCTATGTAACTTTTTTGAAATTTCTAGCGTTGGCAGACAACTTCCAAGCATGCGAGTAATTTCCGCATGATCGTTTTCAGTAAGACCCTTGAAACTGTGCCTTTTTACATACTTTGAGAAAAAGAACCCTGTTATTAGGTTGGTACAAAAATAATGACGCAATAATGTCGTTTTTTGACGTTAAAAAATATGTCAAAAAACGACATTATTACGTCATTATTTTTTCACCAACCTAATACTATATAACTTTTTTTTCATTGATCATATTCTCTTGTATGAAAGTATAATTTAATCTGCAAGAAGCACAAAGTCTGAAAAAAATAGAATTTATTGACACGTTAGATAAAAACATTACTTTGCATAATCAAGCAGAACGCACTATATATATATATATATATATATATATATATATATATATATATATATATATATATATAATTATTTATTTAAAAATATGATTCCAACACGCTACATGTATTTTTAAATAAATAATTATATTTATGCTCTACTTTTGTATCGAGCACTATTTTTAAAAAATAATAACAAAAATACTATAGGACTTTGGATTACTTACCTAACCAGTTCTTTCCTATTTTCTATATATTTTCACACACACACACACACACACATATATATATATATATATATATATATATATATATATATATATATATATATATATATATATATATATATATATATATATATATTCGGTTTAATTACGGACAAACCGAATTCATAAATGATTTTGAACTCTAAAAACGGCCTTGTGCATTATCATTAATTTCCTCGTCAGACGAACCAAATATTTTTTTCTTTTGCCCAGCTTAGGAAGAGTCTCGTTTACATTAATAATAATATTTTCTATATGGTCATCTTTTTATCAACTGTTTCGTTCTATTAGTGCTGCTTCTACGGAGCACAAGCTGACAACTAGAATTCATTTTGGTTTGACTGATTTGCTTTTTACGGTTTGTCAACCTTTTCTAGGTTATTTAAAGGTGAAATATATTTTTGTATTGCAAGAATAATTCTTTTTGTGAGCGTATATTGTATTAAGATTTTTTGGGAGATTATAAAATTTCCAGATAAAAATCCTTCTATTTAACCCATAGTCACGGTGAAGGGGTGGATTAAGCCCAGAATGCATTATGGAGTAATCTAAATCGGAAGTTAACAACCAACCCGGTATTTGAAAGATATTTTTGTGACTTTGTTGCGAGCCGGTGTACGCGGTGTGAGATAAACACGTGTGTCTCCTGAAATGCCCCAAACAAACATGGCTGACTCTGAAATTGAGTCCACCAAAATAAATGTAAACAAACAACAAGAACCGATATATATATATATATATATATATATATATTCATGAATCATTCATACAAAAAACAAATATAGAGGTTAATGATTTAAATAACCTCTATATTTGTTTTTTGTATGAATGATTCATGAATTTATAAGTTATAATTGCACCTTTTAATTGAAATATATATATATATATATATATATATATATATATATATATATATATATATATATATATAAATGTATTTATATATATTCATACACATATATATATACATACATACATACATACATATATATATATATATATATATATATATATATATATACAGTGTATCCATAAAGTTGGTGTGCACTTTAAAAAAATTATAATTTTATTTGTCTTTGCGATAGAAATAATCTGTAAAAAATGTTATAAAGTTTAATGTACCTCGTTTTAAGTATAGCTAAAATAACTAATGTGATTTCAGGCATTACTGTAAATCAGTTGGAAAATGTTTTCCGTGAACTGCAAAATCGTATTACCCGTTGTATTGCTAATGATGGAGGACATGTGGAAATTTAAATAAAATTTCACTAAAACCTTAAAAAATATAGATTTACTTCTTTCTAATCCTTTTTATAAATTATTTGTATTGCAAATACAAATGAAGTTATAATTTTTTTAAAGTACACACGAATTTATGGACACCCTGTATATATATATATATATATATATATATATATATATATATATATATATATATATATGCGTGTGTGTGTTTGTCTGTGTGTGTGCGCGCGCGTGTGTGTGTGTGTGTACAAACAAATTAATATGCATTAAACAACAATAGGGTTACAATTGACAAAGACAATAATGTGTGTGTGTGTAACAAATGAATGTGGAAAGTTTGTGTACCAAAGTATGTGTAGAGAGTGAATGTGCGTACGTACGTGTATGTGCGTGTATGTAATGTTCATGCGTATTCCGTAAAAGGTATGACATTCTTCCGCTAGAAATTTATATGTTGATGTCTAAAGCGGAGGATTGAGGAAAAGAGGACGAGAAAAGATATCACCGAGTATTTATAGTGCTGGAGAGCGTCCCCTAGTAGCGGTTTCAGAAATTAGGAGGAAATAACCCGACAAATTAAGTAGTTTGAATAAAATTTAGGAAATAAAAAGGGGACAACTGTGTTCAAGCGAGAGCAAAACGAACATTGACACACAGAGTTACGCATATATATATATATATATATATATATATATATATACAGAGATGAAAAAAATGTGCCAGCTTTAAGTTACAAAATAAATAGTTCTTCGTTAACCGTTGAAAGATGTTTGCGGCAGTTAGAAAAAATCAATAAAAATAAAAATGAAAAATAAAAACTAAAAATTATAAAATAAAAAATAAAAATATAAAAAATTTATAAAATAAAAACTAAATAAAAATAAACCCGTTTTCTTTTATGCAATAAATAAATAAAATAAGAAACAGTAGACGAAAATGCATTTATCAACTGATCTCCATCACTACCCCCCCCAAAAAAAAACGAGGATTTCCCTTTTTTTGCCACGTCCCTTTTCTGGGGTTGGTTGTCAGCGTATAACTCCGTTAACATGAATGCAGACACGAAATCAATATGGAAGAAACGACTAGAGACTATACCTCCACCTAAAACCACAGCGCCAATCTCATCTACTTGGATAGTGTATTAATCAAGGAAGAAACCCTGACACTATCCTTGTGGAACCCCATTGTTACGAAAGAATACCTACACTTTGTTATTGTGGACTTTTAACACACTAGGATCAGAGATTTACACCCCACGCTTTCGGTATTATCAGTTGGGACGGTTTGAAGTGTTTAGCCTTGATCCGAATTTCATACTGGAAACAGAACATAGTGAGATATTAAAAGCATTCACGGCCTCTAATTAGAGTCTATTCTCGCTTGATTTTGCATTAGCAACTGTAGTATCGTATGCAAATTAAACAAGTATAAATAGAGAACAACAGGCGAACATAGTGGGGCTATGACTAACAAACCTGGTTGCTATTCAGGACACTGAGAACTGTAATACGACTACTACTATGCAGAGAGGGTGCAAAACATAACAGTAACGTAACTAAACGGTTAGTAGTCATTGTTAATAAAAGTTATTTTTAACAACTTTTCCTCCAAAAGACGTATTTCGATTGTTTATCGCGAATAGCCAGTAGATGAATGGACAGTATTGAGGACTGAAATTCAATCAAACAGGAACTCTTATGACAAGGTTAGGGTTAGGATTAGGATGCAGATGATCATGGCTCTCCACAATTTCCTGTCCTTTGTAGCTCTTAGTAAATTTTGTCTATTTTTTTATTTCTCCTAAACCTTGTTCCTGTTATCCATTTATTCAATCTCACGAAGAAGATTTTACATTGTTTTCCTCTATCCCTCTCGCCTTCAATCAGTCCTGTGCGTATCAAATTTTCCAAACCTTCTTTCCTCATTAGACAAGCATAAATAGAGAACAACAGGCGAACATAGTGGGACTATAACTAGCAAACCCAGTTGCTATTCAGGACACGGAGAACGGTAATTTTTTCTCACACAATTATCACTTTCTGATTTTAAGTATAAGTTTCTTTTTTGTTTTCAGTTTGTTTAAAACTTCGTCATTGCTCACATGCTCAGTCCATATTCTCAGCATCCTCCTGTAGAACCAGATTTATGGTGCCTCAAATCTCCTCTTTATCTTTGAGGAGATTGTCCAGCATTCATTGCCATACAGGTGGCCCGATCTTACGTAAGTTCAGTACTCTTTTTTTTTGTTTCTAACGAAGTTTTTCTGTTTCTTAATACTCTGCTTAGCTTTTGGAACGCATCTTTGGCTATCCCAATGCACCTTCCGATTTCATTGTCTCAATTTACGTTTTATGTTAAAACACTTCCCAGATATTTAGAATTTTTTACTTGTTTGAATATGCCATCTCCAATTTGTAATTTGCATGTTGGGCTGTCCTTTTGCTGACAACCATGTATTCTGCTTTTTTTGTAGTTGTTGTTTAATCTGTTCTTCTCGCTTTTCTTCACTACATTCTGTAGTAGTTCTTGTAGATTTCTTTTCGTATCTGTTATTACTACTGTGTAATCTGCCCATCTTATGTTGTTATGGTGAAGAATCCCGATAGGACTTGTAATTCTCTCAGAATCGCATCACTGTATTGGCTGAATAAATCCGGTGAGAAAAATCTCTGTCTTACACTGCTTTCTATTTTTGTATATCTACTGAATTCATTTTCTAGCCGTGTACAGGCAGTTTGCTGCTAGTATAGGTTTTGTTCAACGAATTCTCTCTAGACAGTTAAAAAATAAGAACATTAATGTTAACGCCACACCTAGAGACGTTAATATTATACATTTACTCCCCCTCATTAAATATAATGTGGGTTTATTTTTTTTAATCGATGTAGAGAGGAACGACTAAAGCGAGTGATGAAAAAGGCAAACGTTGTAAGTGCATGAGAGATATATGTGTGGAAGGTATTTATGAGGAGAAAAAATGGCGAGATTTCAGAATATAAAAGGTGAAATCTCATGAGATTAGATGAGAACACGTCAGAAAATGGAGTACAAAAGAAGCCAGTTATTGAAAATACCTGTTTTTTTTAACGGCGTGGTTGATTTTTTTCCTTTTATGTAAAAAAAATTTAGGCTATTTTATTTTTTTTTTCGTTTTAATCGTATGTTTATTTTTGTGTTTGTTGATTTTTATTCGTTTTTTTCTCTCACACATATTGTTTTTTTTTTCTATTCCGCCATTGTAAAAGTGTTTTTGCGTTTTAATAATTTGTTCCCTTTCTTCGTTGTTTCTTCTCTTTATTCTGTTCCTTTTTATTATCGTTACTTTCTTTTTTTTCTACCTTCATTTTAATTTTCCTTTTTTTTTCATTTTCTTTTCTTTACTTTCTTTTTTCACTGATAATTTTCTTCTTATTTACTCATTGATCTCTTTCAATAATTTATTCGTTCAATTTTGTAACCCATTTTAATCACACATGTGTTTTCTTTCTTTCAGAAAAATTGCCTTTAAAATATGCTTTCCTATATTGTTTTTTTTTTTTTTTTTGTCATTTCTATTTTAAACACAACGCTTATTACAATCTCGGGTCACTTTTCTCCCCTTACACCTCCTCTTCTGAATTGTCACCTCCCCACTATTCTTTGCACACCGACCAAAATGTCTCGTCCATATCTTCTTTCTTAAAATTCTTCATTTGTTTTGAAAAATAACTTCCTTACATTTGGAAATCAGTGCTTTCTTTTCACTTTTTCAACCGCTTCTTTCGATCCTGGGTAATAAACTACATCCGCGTCCTGAGTAAGACGATAAACTACGTCCAGCAGCAAGGTATCTGATCAGGAGGTTTTGAGGAGCGTGGAACCAGCTCTTAATTGCTGGTGTTCCTAGGTTCAAGCCTGACCCGGGGTGGTAGCAACTGTTAGGGCCACAGCTATGGGTAAATAGTTAACCCCGAAACTGGGGTAAAAACCACTATGAAACTGTAAAAACAGGTTTTAATACCAGAAATACTTTGTAAAAAAAATTATTCCCAGCAATACATTTTTGAAAAAAAAATTACCAACAATGTTTTTTAAAATTAAATATTACTAGCAATACATTTTTTTTAAATATTACCAGCTACACATTTTTGAGGAAAAAATATTACCAGCAGTACTTTTTTGAAAAATATTACCAGAAATAGATTTGTTGACGAAACAAAATATTACCAGCAATAAAAAAATGTCGACATTAAATAACCCATTAAGGTTGATATGCCGTAAAACAAACCAACCTAAATCAACCCTTTTTTTCTTTCTTTTTTACTTTCTTTTCTTTCTTTTTTCTTTCTTTTTTTCTTTCTTTTTTCTTTCTTTTTTACTTTCTTTTCTTTCTTTCTTTTTCTTTCTTTTTTACTTTCTTTTCTTTCTTTTTCTTTCTTTTTTCTTTCTTTTTTACTTTCTTTTCTTTCTTTCTTTTTCTTTCTTTTTTACTTTCTTTTCTTTCTTTTTCTTTCTTTTTTCTTTCTTTTTTACTTTCTTTTCTTTCTTTTTCTTTCTTTTTTCTTTCTTTTTTACTTTCTTTTCTTTCTTTTTCTTTCTTTTTTCTTTCTTTTTTACTTTCTTTCTTTCTTTTTCTTTCTTTTTTACTTTCTTTTCTTTCTTTTTCTTTCTTTTTTCTTTCTTTTTTACTTTCTTTTCTTTCTTTTTTTCTTTTTTCTTTCTTTTTTACTTTCTTTTCTTTCTTTTTCTTTCTTTTTTACTTTCTTTTCTTTCTTTTTCTTTCTTTTTTCTTTCTTTTTTACTTTCTTTCTTTCTTTTTCTTTCTTTTTTACTTTCTTTTCTTTCTTTTTCTTTCTTTTTTCTTTCTTTTCTTTCTTTTCTTTCTTTCTTTTTCTTTCTTTTTTACTTTCTTTTCTTTCTTTTTCTTTCTTTTTTCTTTCTTTTTTACTTTCTTTTCTTTCTTTTTCTTTCTTTTTTCTTTCTTTTTTACTTTCTTTTCTTTATTTTTCTTTCTTTTTTACTTTCTTTTCTTTCTTTTTCTTTCTTTTTTACTTTCTTTTCTTTCTTTTTCTTTCTTTTTTCTTTCTTTTTTACTTTCTTTTCTTTCTTTTTCTTTCTTTTTTCTTTCTTTTTTACTTTCTTTCTTTCTTTTTCTTTCTTTTTTCTTTCTTTTTTACTTTCTTTTCTTTATTTTTCTTTCTTTTTTACTTTCTTTTCTTTATTTTTCTTTCTTTTTTACTTTCTTTTCTTTCTTTTTCTTTCTTTTTTCTTTCTTTTTTACTTTCTTTTCTTTCTTTTTCTTTCTTTTTTCTTTCTTTTTTACTTTCTTTCTTTCTTTTTCTTTCTTTTTTACTTTCTTTTCTTTCTTTTTCTTTCTTTTTTCTTTCTTTTTTACTTTCTTTTCTTTCTTTTTCTTTCTTTTTTCTTTCTTTTTTACTTTCTTTTCTTTCTTTCTTTTTCTTTCTTTTTTACTTTCTTTTCTTTCTTTTTCTTTCTTTTTCTTTCTTTTTTACTTTCTTTCTTTCTTTTTCTTTCTTTTTTCTTTCTTTTTTACTTTCTTTTCTTTATTTTTCTTTCTTTTTTACTTTCTTTTCTTTATTTTTCTTTCTTTTTTACTTTCTTTTCTTTCTTTTTCTTTCTTTTTTCTTTCTTTTTTACTTTCTTTTTTACTTTCTTTTCTTTCTTTCTTTTTCTTTCTTTTTTACTTTCTTTTCTTTCTTTTTCTTTCTTTTTCTTTCTTTTTTACTTTCTTTCTTTTTCTTTCTTTTTTCTTTCTTTTTTACTTTCTTTTCTTTCTTTCTTTTTCTTTCTTTTTTACTTTCTTTTCTTTCTTTTTCTTTCTTTTTCTTTCTTTTTTACTTTCTTTTCTTTCTTTTTCTTTCTTTTTTCTTTCTTTTTTACTTTCTTTCTTTCTTTTTCTTTCTTTTTTACTTTCTTTTCTTTCTTTATCTTTCTTTTTTACTTTCTTTAGTCCCATTTCTTCGTTTTCAATTTTTCATTACTTTCATTTAGTCATCGCTTCTTTTTCCCAAACCAGATGTGTGGCCATTGTTGCAGAATGTGAATCTGGACAGGGTGGCAAACGACTCGTCAGAATACTTTGTGGGTGTGGAATACTGACAGTGATTGCCCTTATCTAAATTTTGTCTATCATACAAAAACAACGCGAAGAGAAGAGCCGTCCGCAAGTATTTTGAAGCGTCAACACCCCTTCTTCCGCATCCAGATTCCTTAGATATGCTAGCCCGCACGTAGTGAAATGCTTAGCGAACGCCTGGGAATACTTTCCTTTGAAGATCTTGCTATCATATTTGTCTTCTATAAATAAACGAATATGAAAAAAATCCTCCTTTGTGGTTGCAGTATGATGTGGTGTTGGAGTCGGAAGGACTGAACCCAGTGGCCACATGGAATGCAACCATATCGTTTGAAGGTAACCATATGCACATATCAGCCTGTGCATACGAAAGAGGTTGTGAAATCGACGGGGTCGCTATCACTGATGATGCGCGGTAAGCATCTGGATTTATAATTACAAGAAGCAGTTACTTCCACTTTTGTTTCACACTTCCAACTTGAAAATATCAATTGAATTGAAAATATTGAATGAACATAAACACGTCAAAAAGACGAAGCGTTTCTCGCCTATCGCTATTTCTATGGCAAACGTATTGACGAGTTACATTCCTTAGTTCTACCATTTCAGACCGCTATGATCCAGAATGATGGTATTTTATTCTAAAAACAACCTTTCCACCAGTAATGAATGATGATAAGGATATTTCATCATCCTGGAAATAAAATAAAAATAAAATTTCATCATTCTAAAACAATCTGGTCACCAGTGATGATAGATGATGATGATATTTCATCATTCTAAAATCTGAAACGTCATCATTATAAAAACGCTCCTTCCACTACAAGCAAAGTCAGGAGAGGCCAGTAGAGTAGAGTCAAGTCGCGGTAGTAAAAAGAACAACACGGACGTATCTTCTTCGCTCCGTAAAAATCCACAGTTCACGGTTTCAAACACTACCCTTAACAACGGAATTCTCGGAACAAGCAAAGCAAATAAGTACATTTTTTTAAAGAAACAAACTGTTTTAAAAATGTCCACAAAATTACTTGGTAGGTTTGTATAAAAATGTTTGTAAAATAAACATATATATATATATATATAAAATGTTTGCATAAAAATGTCGCTAGAATGACTTGGTTGGTTAAAATAATACGTTTAACATAATAAAAACATTCTCATGAAAAGGTTTGTATAAAAACTGTCTGCAAAAAAAAAACTTGGTAGGATTGGATAAAAATGTTTGTGATAATAAAAACCTACCAAGTATAAAAAATGTCCATGAAAGAGAGGGTAGGTCTGTATAAAAATGTTTGTATAAAACATGACCGTAAAATGGCTTGCTATGTTTGTGTAAAATGTTTGTATAAAATGTTTTTATAAAAAGGTTTGTATAAAAAATGTCCATATAAAAATATAGGAGAGTTGCATAAATATTTTTATAAGAAAAAGATTGATATAAAAACGCTTGCATAAAATATCCATAAGTAAACTTGGTAGGTTTATGTAAGGTATGTCTAAAAACGTTTGCATGAAAAGATTTGTATTAAAAATTTTGTATAAAAAGTTTTGTGTAAAAAATCCATAAAAAGACTTGGTAGATTTGTATAAAAAGGTTCATAAAATGTCCATAAGTAAACTTGGTAGGTTTGTATAAAAATGATTGTATAATAAATAGGTTTATATAAAAAGGTTTGTATAAAAAAAGGTCAATAAAATGACTTTATAGTCATGCATAATAAAACGGATTGTATAAAAAGGTTTGTATAAAAAATATACATAAATATACTTGGTAGGTTTGTAAAAAAATTATGTATGATAAAATGTTTGTATAAAATGTTTGTAAAAATGTCCATAGAAATACAAAATATGTGTAGAAAATGTCCATAAAAAGATATGGATGTTATGTATATAAATTTTGTAAAATAATAGGTTTTTTCATAAAAATTGTTCATGAAAAGTGTAGGTTTGCGTAAGAAGGTTTATGTAAAACGTTTGTAAAAAAACGGTCGATAAAAAAAAAAAAGTTTTGTATAGACGTATGTAAAATGTTTATAAAATATTTGGTAAGTTTGTATAAAAAGCTTTGTACAAAATGGGTTGTGTAAAAATCTCCATAAAATGACTTGTTAATATAAAAATGTCTGTATAATGAAAAGTTTTGTCGAAAAATATTTCTTTAAAAATGTCCATGAAAAAGACTTGTTTTGTTTGTATAAAAGATATTATAAAAGTGTCTTTAAACCTATTCAATATGTGAAAAGTTGTTTTTTGAAAAAGAAATTGTGTTAGCAAGAAATTCAAATAAATTTAATTCACTAGATATGATTGCATTTATGACTTTACCTTGTCATTTATGATAGAGGTTCTGACTGTTCTTATAAGATCAACATGCAGAGTAACATTTGTTGCTGTGGAAACAACGATTTATTATTTAACTCACCTCTTTCAGTTCATTCAAGTATTTTTAGAGACTAACCTTTTGAAATTAATTCGGTTTCTTTCATGCACATGAACTTACATTTATTTTCTAGTTGGTTTACTTTTTTTTTTATTTAAAATTTTAATCTAGGCATCGTTTAGGCGTTTCTTATTCGGCCATTTTAGTCGTCAGCTGTGTTTCTGACGTCATAATCTGAAAATTCTTTCTGGATATATCTCGTAGTCTCACATCATTAAGAAATCTTTACGTTAATCTATTTTTGAGTGTATTGCAAGAGGTATAAAACCAAAGGCATTTTAACTGTGTGAAAAGAATAAGAAAATGAACGACAATTAAAATAGTACTGTTAAATCCGTAAAACACTGGTTGCCCTGCTTCAATAGCAAGAACTCAGATCAGTACATGACACTTTCTGCCGTTTGATTCGGAATGAATTCCTCAAGACCGTCGTCCTCTTTCTGATTGTTTGTGCTAAACACTCGATTGCTTCCGGTGTGCGAAAGGTGGTTAAAAGCGGCTACAGACTAAGTTAAGTGCCTCGTCTCGTTGAAGTCACGCGAGAAGAGAGAGCGAATCTGAGATTGTACTTGGGAGGACATGATTATACAAAAAGCGCATCTTCCCCGTCATCTGAATTCTAGACGACGTCTCGCTCCAGGCTTCGGCATTGGGATTTGGCGGCGGTGGGGAGTGAGTGATGTTAGGTCGAGATAAAAAGCGATGCCTCAGAAAGTAAATCGAGAAAGTAATGTGATGAGGTGGTGTTTTGAGATTGGTGGAAAAAAAAAAATCAGACGATCGTATGGGTGTTGATAAATGAGGCATGGGAGCAGAAGAAGATGGGAAAGAAAGAAACAAGGAAAGAACACGAAAAAAGGAGGCTTATTTAAATAAATTATTCGTGAAGGAAGAAAGAAAGTAAAAGAAAAAAAACTACTGGTCGTTAAGATAAAAAAAAACAAACAAACCCAAAACCCGAAGAAAATAGAGAATGGAAAGAAAGAAAGAAAAACATTTAAAAGGAAGAAGATTAAAACATTAAACGAAAAAAGAAAAAAATACCAGCCCCCACCAAGCTTTCTTTCTCTAATATTGGTGGTATTTGTATCAATTTCTGTAGAATATTTTCTTTTGGAACATTCTCCAGATAGCGCTTTGCGAAAATAATTTAGACACTTTTATCGCTACAAATGAATTCTCCGTTCCAGGTTATTTTCCGCCTTGTCCCAAAGATTCTAGGATACATATGCATATGCATGGCCTTGATGTTTACACCCCAAAATATCTTCCAATGGCAAAAGTATCACTGCTTGGTTCTCGGATGATTCTTTCGTGCGCTTTCTACTTTTTTTATGGAACTTTGTTAGCTATCTCTTTTTCCTTTATCGCTCCACTTCTTCTCAGGACTATAAAATAGACGAAATATCTGACAGTATGGAAATGATCCGCTCTCTACATTTTCGAGCATATTTGTGTTTGGTGATTTTAATTCTTATTACGCCAAGTGGCTTAAGCATTCTAACGTTTCGGATGTTACCGGTATTCAGACTTTCAGTTTTTCCATTGCTCAGTCTCCCATTTAAATAGTGGATATAACTACTCTTTTCCCTAATAATTCTGATCTTCTTTTCTGATTTTTCTGGTCTTCTTTTCATGATTTGTTCCTTACCTCCTCATCTAGTTCTTGTCGAGCATCGCAACTCTTTACTCTTGACTATTCGGATCATGCTTGATACTTGGTTTGCTGCTTTCGCCATTAGTGGAAATTATAAAATCAGCTGCTTCCATACAGAAAAAAAAATCAGCATTCATTGACCTAACAGTCCTATTATTATTATTTAAAATTCATAAAATCTTTTTATTAAGAAAGTCTTTCTGGAAATTAGACTTCTCGAGATAACTAAATGTTATAGATCTTTCTAATATTAATGGAAATTTCCTACCAAACTTTTTGTTTTTGGTCGTGTCGAAAATTCATTCAGAGTTATTCATTTAAGTCTATCAAAAATAACAGCAAATTTTGTCTGTGATAGAGAGAGTTTGCGAAACACACACACACGTATTTTTTTTAGTGAAATTGGAGTAGATTTGGAATAGCGAAATTAAATCAGAGCATTTTGTTTACTGATGAAGAAATTTGATCTAGGCCAGAAGTTGTACCCATTGAATCTGGGTCATCAGAAGACAATGGAAATGACCGAAATAATTTTTATTGATTAAAACTTGGAATAGAGCTAAGTAAGCAAGGAGGACCTTTAGAATTCACATGATTTGGGTTGAAACAGCCATAACCCCGTGATAATCGCATGCGCATGCGAAGTAGTAGGGCCAAGGGTCGGTTATGACCAGCCGGGTTTTTCTGCATAAACGCGTAGTTATGCTGAAAAAGTGTCAGACGGAAGCGGCAGACGGAAGATAGAGACAGAAGAGAATTAGCCCGGGCAAGAGTTGGGCTAGAGACAGTGGAGAAACGATTTGGATACTCAAGGAGGAGAGAACGTGACGTCAGAGATTAGAACGAAGCGTCTGCGAACATGTACTGTTGATATAAGTACTGCTGCTTCTGCCACCATGAATATTACTACTACTGTTACTACTGCTAAGGAGGAACGCGAGTATAAACTTTAAGCCGCGAACAGAAATCTTATTTCCCCATCACAAGAGTCGTATATCGTTCTGAGACGATTTAACAAGTTAATCATAACACACTCTGTCTCTCTGTCCAGAATCCAGTGTATGCGTTTTTACGTCAATTTTTTTTCTTTTCTGTAACCCGCTTTCTTTTTTATATTGTTCTTTTCTGCTATATAAAAGACATTAACAATTCAATCATTGAATAGTTATTTGTCCGGCTTTTTTCTGCGTACTGAATTTCTTATCGCAGACTCTCCAGCCGTGTCGACATCTTCAGTCGACTGTGAATAGACTGCTTTCTGGACCAAAACAAAACACAACGTGGGCAAGAAACAGGATTAAACCAGTGGACCGGTCGAATAATCTACGGATGCTCGGGGGACCTATGGCCATTCCCTTAAGTTCGGTTAGGACCGAGTAGACACCTCAACCCAGAGAGTAAGACGTCGGAGGTTGAGGGGCTGGGGCGAAAGTGTTAGATGTCAAGTCCTCCCTATTATTTGTTCCTTTTTCATGTGTCTATTTAAATATATATTTTTACTATTATTAATATGTAGCAATTCTAGAGGGATCCGTTTATTACATAAAAACAGTAGAAAATCGACCCCCCCCCGCCACTGCTGTCAATCTGACCTTCTTGAACCGATCAGATTACCATATAGAGGGCTTCAGGGAAAGAATCTACAGGCTGCCTTATTTTTTGTAGATTTCTCTAAAACCTTCAATTTTGTACATAAGTGGAAAATGGAGAAGATCCTAATGGTATATTGCATCTGCCCTGAAACAGTAACTGTCATAATGATGCTATACAAAAATACCAAGTCTTTTGTTAGATTCTCAGATGGAGACACTAGCTTCTTTCACATCAAAGCAGGGGTCCTTCAGAGTGACACCCTTGCACCTTTTCTCTTTGTTATCACCTTTGACTACTTATCACCATGACCCTCAAGTCGATATCCTGCAAAATAATTGACAAATATTGACTATGCAGATGACCTAGCTATCACTGCAGTTTCCATTACCAATGCCACAGTTCTCCTACAGCATCTAGAAAATGCTGCTGATAATGTTGGACTATGTCAATGCTTCTAAAACTGAATTCATAGGCTTCAACCAGCAAGGGTCAATACAAACTGTCTCAGGTGAATCAATAAAATCTGTTGAATCTTTTACATACCAAGAAAGCAAAATAAATTCTACTGAAAAGGATAAGAAAATTCTCAAAGCTAAAGCCTGGGTTACCTTGAATAAAATCAATGTAATCTGGAAATCTGATCTATCAGACAACTTCATCTAAAAATGCTACCAACGATGTTAGACTTTATGTCAATGACTCTAAAACTGTTTAGAAGCTTGATTGGAATTTACTTATGCAATAAAAATAGCACCAAATTTGATGAAGTCCTCATTTGTAGAGTAATAACAGCTGTAAACAGTTTAAATTTAGACGGGAGACCTTTTAGGACCATGGCTATTAGCAAGCTATCGCTAATTTTTTTTTTTCGGCTCTAATAATATAATCAGTAATACTTTCGGTAATTGCTTTCCGCAGTGAGGTTAATTCAATATACAAGGAAATTATTTTCGGTTTTCCTTTTGATGAATAGTGATCTCTCAAAATTTTCAGTGCTTCTCTCTCATCGTCAGAGGTTTCTCTCATAATAAGAGAAATTTCGATTATCAAGAAGTTAGATTAATTCGGCAAAGGCATTTGTGTTCTTTTCAGAGTACTTGTCCTGATTGGGACGATCAAATGGTGCCAAGATTGTTTCGTCTCATTTTTGAATTCTCATGTATCCTAAAGGTCTTACCTCCCATAATTCATATTTTGATTCGTCACCGTTGAAGCAGAGTCTATTCCTGGGCTCATAACCTGTTCTCTACAGGTTATGAGCCCAGTAATAGACTCTGCCTGAGTCTATTTCCTGAGTGGGCCTGGCTAAATGTAATTGCCAGAAATGCCCAATAAACAGAATTGACAAAGTTTGCAATAAACAATAACAAGAAAAAGAAAAGAAAACAACAGGGCCAAAATAATATAAAGCAAGCAAACAATATACTCAAGGCAAAATAACAGTAATAAGGCAAAGCAACATTAATATGGCAAAAAGTTCACAAACTAAAATTTGTGTTTATACAGAAGGGTGAATTCGGATAAACGAATGTAGGGTTCTGACTTCGAGACAAGAGAGATCGGGACTGAGTCAGATGAGATCGCGAACTTGCCTATGTTATTGGTTAGAAGAAATCCCAGCTTTCATTTGTGTGGTTCTGTCTATTAATTTTGGAGGAGAAACTTTTTTTTGCAATCGTTCCCATCGGGGGACTGAAAAGAACATCACTATTAAATTTTTTTACATTTGTTTATTTAAATATATATATACTATTATTGATATGTCAGGGTTCAATATATTACTTAATAACAATATAAAAACGACCCCGTATTTTATGTCCAGTAGAATCGTATATTCGTTAATGGTGAGAATAACCGTTTCCATGCAGGAAACATTTGACATTCATTGATTGTTCAGTTAGCGTTAATGTTGGTTGAAATGTATAGAATCTTTTTGAAAAGTGATCTCCTTACGTCTACTCGTTATTAAGGCTCCTTGTAGTACCAATGGCAGTTTCCTTCCAAACTTGTTGCGGTTAGTAGTACGGAAAGCTAACATCTTGATTACATCATTATTTTCCATTCTACATACATGTGCTACTCATTTATATTTTGTTGCTGCTGTTGGAAGTATTCAAGTGATGTTGTTTTCGTTATTTAATTATAAGCTTTGCTTGTGATTATGTAGCGCCAGAGTCTATTTGGTAAGATGTATGTGTTCCTTAAGACTTGAAGGATTCATTCACTCGAGGCCATTTTTAATCTTTGATCTTAGGAAGCGGTTGCCTATAGCTGTTAGATTCGACATTTCTGAACAACTTGGACACCATACATGACATCCATATCAGAGTTTATATCCGACGAGGCCATTTAAGTAGATGACTACATTTGCTACCACAGTGTCGTTTGACGAATTTATATGTCTGGAGAGGAACTTGGTAACGTGTTGTCTGAATTCTACAACGTAGGAATCGATAGCATTTTGACCGGATAACTGTCTGAATGCAGAAACTGAGTAAATGCCAATAAATCATTGCTCTGAAAATTCTTAACACAGACAGACAGACACACACATACACACACACATAATTCTTTCCTAATATATATATATATATATATATATATATATATATATATAATATTAGTGGTTAATACACACACAGATCTATCTATCTATCTATCTATATATATATATATATATATATATATATATATATATATAATACACACACACATATATATATATAAAATATATAAATACACACACACATACACACACACACACACACACACACACATATATATATATATATATATATATATATATATATATATATATATATATATATATATATATATAAATTTCCAAGAGGATAGAATCCAGAAAGAACCCAATGTCCAGGACAGAGTAAGAATATAATTTTATTATATATATATATATATATATATATATATATATATATATATATATATATATATATATACACAGTGTGTCCATAAAGTTTGTGTGCACTTTAAAAAATTATTACTTTATTTGTATTTGTGATAGAAATAATTTGTAAAAAGAATTGGAAAGAAGTAAATCTATATTTTTTAAGGTTTTATTGAAATTTTATTTAAGTTTCCACATGTCCTCCATCATTAGCAATACAAAGGTAATTACGATTTTGCAGTTCACGGAAAACATTTGCCAACTGATTTGCAGTAATGCCTGAAATCACATTAGTTATTTTAGCTATATTTAAAACTAGGTACATTAAACTTTATAACATTTTTTACAGATTATTTCTATCGCAAATGCAAATAAAGTTATAAAATTTTTTCAGGTGCACACGAACTCTAAGGACACCCTGGATATTTATATATCTATATCTATATATATATATGTATATCTTAGGAAATGGATTAAACTAGACAGCTTTTTAATTTGCATGTGTGTGTAGTAGTATTAGTCAGATGAAAGAGATTAGTAAAATACTTAATAATTATTATTGTCTGGTTCTCCTGCTATATCATTAGAGATTCTTGATGAATTCCAAAGGGATCTGCAATGTTATTGATCCTGACCTGGCATCTCGACTATAGTCCCTTACCCGCCGCCGTGACATAGCTTCCCTGTGTTTTTTCTATAAATACATTGTTGATTTCCAATCAGAAGTTTTCCCCCATCCCTTTTATAGGCAAAAGCCGACAAAATGCATGCTGGGATGCTTTTCTTAGTCAATACAAGAGTTCGATTTATAATTTGTCCAGATCTTCCGTTTCAGGCGTGTCAGGCAACTGACTTGTCGAACTCTCTGTCCGAAGGCAGAGAGAAACCCAGACGAGTGTATGCCGAAAGAAAGAGTCGCGTCTGAGGAGGCAGACAAGCCCCATCCCGTGTATCCGGTGTCTATGGAGGAATTTTTGCCCAAGCCTGTGGGCTTGGAATCGTCTCACTTTAAAAACGGCCTTGTACCACATCTTGCCTTGTGGGGAGGCTAAGATAAATAGCCTCAGTCTAGATCTACCTTGTCTTTTCGGAAGTCCATTGAGTTTTCTGCGTAGAAGATAGTTCGTAAACTTTTTTGCTTTTTTTACCTATGAATTTGCTTTATTATATTGTGTCCTTGCTTGTCTAATACAATTTAATTTTAGAGCCTCTTCCTTTCTGTAAGAAATATTATAATTTCTGTTCGTTGGAGAGTTGTGACATTTATTTTGCATTTGAACAATGATTTCTAACTTAACATATTCCATGATAATTGTTCTGATGAACATTCGTCCATAGTATTAAGATTTTATGAATTTAAGCGCAGTACTAGATTGGCAGCAAGGACAATCTAGTATTATGCCTTTTTCTATAAATACTTTCATGGTAATTGTTCTGATGGCCTTTCCTCTATGGTACCTAGACTTTATGAATTTAAGCACAGTACTTGATTGGCGGCAAGGTCTCATCATTTTACAGTAGAGATGGCTAGATGTAACCGTACGTTATGTTATCTCTAAGGACCTGACAACTCGGCTTCAGTCACTGTCCAACTGATATAACGTAATTTCCCTATGCCTTTTTCTATAAATACTTTCATGGTAATTGTTCTGATCAGCTTTCCTCTATGGTACCTAGACTTTCTGAATTTAAACGCAGTACTTGATTGGCGTGAAAGTCTCATTATTTTACAGTAGTGAAGGCTAGATGTAACCCTAAGTCATGTTATCTGTAAGGACCTCACGACTCTGCTTCAGTCACTTTCCAACCGACATAACGTAGTTTCCCTATGCCTTTTTCTATAAATACTTTCATGGTAATTGTTCTGATGACCTTTCCTTTATGGTACCTAGACTTTATGAATTTAAGCACAGTACTTGATTGGTGACAAGTTCTCTTCATTTTATAGATGAAATTGCTACCTGTAGCCGTAAGTTCTATGCCAACAATTTCTTCCCTCGCATTTGGAACTTTCTTTGTGAATTCTTGCTTCCCAGTCAACTCTGATCTTCAAAAATTGAAATGCAATGTCAATCGCTATCTTCTGCCTTTGTAATTCTTGCCCTTTTACTTTTATTTCGCCTTCATAGCGTTTTTTCCCCTTTTTCATATTCTCTAACACCCATCAACCCCCTTGCGTCTTAGTAGCTTTATTGTCTTGCTTTGCGTGAAATTATTTCAAAAATATCATTAGTCTATTAGTGAAATCGGATGGGCCTGTGTCCTTTCTCGACAAAAATTAAAATGAACAACAGTGGCGATATATCGGAAGAGAAGCCAGATGCAAACGGATGCGAGCTGTATCGCACATTCAGGTTAATGGGCCACATAACTAAACTTATCATATGAAAGCAGTGATGGCGCTTACTCTGAATCCATCAAAATACAGGATGTACAATTAGTAAACACTTCAGATACCTCACCGTATGGACCAGCGACATATAAAAACTTAAGATATGAAGATGATGCAGTGATGATAGCAGACACAGAAAAGAAATTACGGGCACTCCTGCGGAAGGTAGTAAAGGAAAGTGAAAAGAAAGAACTAAACATCAATTTCAAGAAAACAGAATGTATGGTTGTCAGCAAAAGGGACAGCCCAAGGTGCAAACTACGAATCGGGGACGTTATGTTATTATTTTATCTTTGAGTTAAAGTGCTATCCATTTTATTTGTTGCTGCTGCGGAAAATTCTCAAATGATGAGGTTTCCGTAATAAAATTCTTTATTACTGATTGAAATCTGATGAAGGATGGTCCTCTCTAAGACCTACAGGATTCAGTCGCGTGAAGCCATTTTTAACCAATGATCGAAGAAAGCCGTTGCATACAGCTGACAGTTTAGACATTTCTCAACGAGTTTTGGCTCACGCATGATATACATATAAGAGGCAAAATTTGACGAATGTATTTAGGAGCACAATTCAAGTTCTTAAGTTAATGTTTTGGTCTCTCTCTCTCTCTCTCTCTCTCTCTCTCTCTCTCTCTCTCTCTCTCTCTCTCTCTCTATATATATATATATATATATATATATATATATATATATATATATATATATATATATATATATATATATATAGTCATCCACGGACAGACTGTTTCGCTGTATCACAGCGAATCAGTGTGGCTAGACGTCCGGTTGCCTCTAGCTAGGATCGAAACCCGACTGAATTGGAGTCAGTCGGAGATTCTACCACTAATCCGTTGGCGCACCGCAGGGATGAAGGTGAATTTTCAGCTTAATTATTTTTAGATAAACACACAGTGACTGAGAGAAATCGATTCGATTTACAGAAGAGTCTTGCATTATTAGCCGTAATAGTCACTGTTTACAAACCACACTTCCTCCCCAGAGAGCTCAACCGAAATATAAATATTAAAGTGACCATTGAAGTCAACACTTAGAGGCGACAGGATGTTTCATGCTAGACGCAATCGTCAGGCCACCTGGCCTAACATGAAACAGCCTGTCGCCTCTAAGTGTCCACTTTTATATTTACACACGCTCTTGGAATACCACAAGGAATTACGACAGACCGCGGAGCCTAATTTCAGGTATTTCGGGAATTCAACAATTTACCTGGCTCTAAGCACATCAAAACGACGGATTACTGTTATGGTCCGGTTCCTTGTACCACGGTGATAGTCCAAGGTAGAACCAATAAAGAAGAACGCGAAGGCGGATTTGGAATATCACAGATATATTACAAACAGGAATATATACAGAGAGGTAGAAAAGTGTTAGTACAAACAATCAGGTTTAGTAGTAATTGTCTGACCGTGACTCTGTTTCGGACTGCCTCTGACTCGACTGACTGACTCGCTCGCTCTGACTGACTGACGGACTCCTGACGGACTTCACTCCAGACTTCAGACTGAACTCTAAACTTCATACGGAACTTCAAACTTCAGACGGAACTCCCTTCTTCCTCTTGAGGTGCAGTATTTATTACGCATGGAATAGTCCATTATGTTATTATGGGTAAGGTCCCATAACAATTACCATTCCTGTGCAAACAATCTAGTTGAAAGATTTCACAGATTCCTAAAAGCTTCCCTGGCTACGAGATCTGATACGACTAAATGGATTCAAAACCTACCAATATTCCTATTCTACACCAGGAATACGATTAAGGAAGATTTAGGCTGCACAACATCTGAACTCGTTTTTGGTGCACTCCTATCCTTACCGGGTCAATATTTCTGTGACATATCAGGCACGATTTCAACCTCCACGACCTTATTTATAGAAGAGCTATGCAACAAAATATGGCGGTCGAAATACACACCAGTACGACACACCATAAAAGATGTTCCAATCCAAAAGACCTTCACAACTATGAGTATATTTTTATATGGAATGCTGCAGTTAAATGACCACCCACACGTAGCTACTAAGATCCCTTCAAAGTTATCAGCCGAGCTGATAAATACATAACAGTCAAGCATGGACACCATCGCTATTCACAGGACCAAACCTTCATTTCTGGAAAAGACGCCACGTAACACAAATCTGGCTCTGGATCCACAACTACAACCAGGCACACCCTCTCATGAGAAAGATAAAATCAGCAAGGAAAGTTACTTTTCGAAACAAATATAAGTTATTAATTGATACGATTAATTGTCTAGAGGGCGGAACTTGTCGTATCCTGTCGGCATTCCCACATTTTTTAAAAACAACTGGAAGAAAAAGCTTAATCAGCAACTTCAGCTAGCCAGCCATCATCCTCTCCAGCTTGCCACCAGCTGTCACTTCAGCCAGCTCCATCTATCTTTATCAACGATATACAATAAAGTGTCCTTTTCAGGAAAACACTACTTAGCGATCACGAAACAGGACATCGTCTCTATAGCCACCATAAAACTGTCCTTCCCAGGACAACGCTATTTCTCACCGTCTATCTAAGCCTGTCTAGTTCACACTAACATTATTTTTGTCTAAGTATTTTTCTTTAACAAAAATAAACTTGGCAAGTTTTCGTCTTCTTTATTGTTTTCTTCCGTCATTCAATATCTGTTTGCGGGCCAATATACCAGCTGCAACATATATGTCTAAAAGAGAGACTCAGATGAATTCCACCACGAAATATGTAATCGAGCGACACTATATCGAATCTGATTCGCTACCTCGCCGTTACCGAGGCCTGTTGGAACAATTGGTATGATGTTTGCCTGGTAATGTAACTGTCAGGGTTTCAATTCTGGGTAGTGGATGCGCACTGCTGATGAGTCCCAAATATAGATCGAAACGGCCGTCCAGCGCTTTCTGCATTCTGTTGAGGTTTCTTCTAGACTCGATGAATAATTATCTCAAATTCTAATTTGTATCATTTATATATATATGATTATATGGCTTCTAAAATTTATTTAAATCCGCAGATTATCGTTTTTATAATCGGCAATCTGTTGCTGAATTGAAAAATGGATTTATTTAATTTGTTGTCAAGTGATTCCGTTTTCAAGACTCTAGAAGCAAAGAGAACACATGGCTGATAATTTGTGAAAATATCCTGCATGGAGTTCGCTCAACTTTGGGTAATGGTGTCATTGGCGTATGTTGAAGTAAAAAAGAAAAAAAGTCTGTCATACAATGTGTTCAGCAGTCTAGCTGGGTAGACGATAATCTTTAAACACGTCAAATAATTGATCGGTTTTAATCTTAGGCTTTCAGTCAATGAATCTTCTTGGATTATCGACGATGTGATCTTGGATTATCGTCGATGCGACCTGTATTGACAGCTACTGTTAAATAACTCAAATTAAGAATTATATTTTAAAGAAAAAAAATTTACTCCCGACATGATTAAGCATAGAATTTTTATGAAATTATTTACATTGCTCGAACTGTTGTCCTCATCTTTATTGTCATATTCACGACGTTTCGTCTGTTGTGCACTCCGGTCTTCTTCAGGTGATATACGTTGAAATTTCGAACCGAACTTTTTATTTTGTCCACCGGTGCAGAGTGTTCTAGTTCACCGTGCCATGCCTCTTTAGGATATTTCAGTTTTCAGGTATTTCCCATTAGTAACTCAACTCTCCAAGTTTTATTTCACCTCTGCTGTGGGCAGGTATTGAGCTGACAACTATTTGGGTCAAGACAGCCAACGCTAATTCTCCACTGGGCTCTTTATCCAGAGACTTGTGAGTTCAATACTTGGTCGTAGTACTTGCATGCATGTCACTACTGGGACTGAGGTGTCACATACGACACAAACATAAAAACTGAATGAGATTGTCGGATACTCATTTGTCGATATCAACAGGAGAGTCCATCATACATACATAAATGCAAATATATATATATATATATATATATATATATATATATATATATATATATATATATATATATATATGATTGACTCTCCCGTCGAGATTCGACGTATGAGGGTCATGCAGATCAGTTTCCAGGAAACCGACAGCCCGACAGCGGCACATGAGATTTGATTATAGTGGTGAAGGCCTCGTGCAGGACCATCCACACTTTTTGGAGGGACGAATACAGAGACCTGGTGCACCGAATGCCATAAGGTTCCCAAACGACCCTCCACAGGTTTTGAATTCAGAGTTTTCCTTCTCCTAGACCAGTTGCCATCCAAGGCTATAGAACCCAGTCTGTCCTGCTATTTTACCCATAGCTGGAGGGAGAAGAAGAGGATTCATACCTTTCCCAAGGGTATTAGCACGTAAGTGAATGTAATGGATTCGACTGGAATTCGAACTCGGCTCTCCGATTCCTCAATCCAAGCCGATATTCACTACTCCGTGCCTCATATATATATATATATATATATATATATATATATATATATATATATATATATATATACAAGTATATGATTGGTGTATATGGAATAAAAAAAAATACTATTCTTAAAAGAGTGCTCAATACAGAGTAGAGCAAATATAATTATTTATTCGAAAATCATAACATAAAAATGTTATAAAATCACTACAAAAATAGCCATTTTGTTTCAACACTTCTGGTGTCTTATCAAGTGATGGTGTTGAATGTCATTCAACACCATCACTTGATAGGATAGATAACTAACATTATAGTGTAATGACTCAACATATAAATCCATGTTCCTATCAGTTAAGCCAATTAGGTGACCGTACTTGAGCCTGGGCGTTGAATTACATTCGTCTTGGAAGACGCACACGTATTTTTCAGGATATCTTTTTCGGAAAAGAACGGAAAGTACGGTAATTTACTTGTCTATGTACTTGTATATAGTACACAAAATTACCCCAGATATTAGAAAAGATAAAACATTTTCTGTTTATACCTCTGAGATGAGATATTATGATTACTTTCATTATTTACATTATTCAGACTGTTATCCGCATCCTCTTCTTCACTCCCATATTGACAACCTTTCGACGTTGTATATTCCGGCATTTTCAGGTCATTGGAATTTATAAACGAACCCTTTATTTCGTCCAATGGGGTAGATTGTTCTAGTTCCACGTGTCATGCCTCTTCCAGTTGTCTCAGTTATTTCCCTTTAACTCAGATCTGCAAGTTTGTGATTCAGCACTGCTGTGGCCTGGTATTAAACTCACAACTCTTTGGGCTTAGTCACTTGAGGATACAAGGCCTAGTAGATAAAGGCGTTCCGATAACAGTCCGAATAATATAAATAACATAAAACATCCTCCTCGCTGATAATCCTGATCGCAAAAATAATCGATTCTTTATAGCGTGTTTGATCTCTTTATCTACGTTTTTCTCGTTTTATTTTTCTCACATCAGTGAATTCAAATATGTGTAAAGATTTCACCTTTGGCGCATGGTATCGTTTCGGGAATATCATATTCGAAATTATAGTTTGCTTTCTATTGGTAATTTCTTCATTGGTTACCGATTCCACAGAGAAGAGAAAATTTAGTTCTCAATATTTGGTCTTTTTTTCTTTTAATAACTTTCATAAAGTCTCAGTGGGCTTTGAGAGCAGACGACAGTTTTGAGTGAGAAGCATAAATTGATGTCCTTTTGTTTTCGACTTTGCACGCAAAGTGATTTTCTTTCCTATTCTGTGTCATATAACCAAGAATTTTACCAAAATAGCAAAATCCACATCACCTGAGGACTTTCACCAGTATCATTAACTAAAATGGATAGCAGAAGTTGAAGAGAGAATAATGACGTAATCAAGGCGTTGATATTCCACGTGACTTAAAATAAAAAGCTAGGAAGGAAACCTCAATAATGGAAAGACATATAACAGCTACTGGAAGTAAGAAATCTATTTTCCTGAAATATTGTTTTAAAAGAACGGTGTTATAAATTTCAAGGAGGAATTATAAAGAAACGATTACCATTACCATTTACTGTTATTACCATTAGCATTAGCATTTATTAGGTTGGTGCAAAAATAATGTCGTTTTCTCACATAGTAAGATATGTGAGAAAACGACAATATTATTTTTGCACCAAGCTAATATTATTGTTATGGTCCGGTTCCTTGTACTACGGTGATAGTCCAAGGTAGAACCAATAAAGAAGAACTCGAAGGCGGATATGGAATAACACAGATATATTACAAACAGGAATATACACAGAGAAGAAGAAAAGTGTTAGTACGAACAATCAGGTTTAGTAGTAATTGTCTGAACGCGACTCTGTTTCGGACTGCCTCTGACTCGACTGACTGACTCGCTCTGACTGACTGACAGACTCCTGACGGACCTCACTCCAGACTTCAGACTGAACTCTAGACTTCAGACGGAACGGTATTTAGTCCCCCCCCCCCAACGAGGGCATCATGTGGCACAAGGCCGGTTTAACGTGGGATCTCCGAGCCCGTGGGATCTCCGAGTCCGTGGGATCTCCGAGCCCGTGGGCTCGGCCAAAAATATGCCCTTTGAACCCGTATAAACGGGTTCAGGGTCGGTTTACCTTCCCGAAAGAGACTCCGCCCTTCGGCGTAGCCTCGTTCGGGTTCCTCCCCGCCCGAAGGCAGAGAGTTCAACCGATCAGCCAGTCAGCCGGTCGCCCGACTTCGGACTGAACTCAGACTTCAGACGCAACGATATTTAGTCACCCCCACCACGAGGGCATCATGTGGCACAATGATGGAGAAAGCATTACCTCCAACCATCGCCAGTGAGACACGCTTCAAGAGTCACTCCGTTTCGCGAGGCTCGTCCCTTAACCGAGACGCAATCCCGCCAATCCTCCGAACGACGGGTAATAACCCAAGAAGTCTTCTCTGCCATAGGAGTAAAAAAAAAATCTGTCAGCAATAGCATAATAATAATATTTTAATATTATAATATCATATATTATATTATTACCGTATCATATATTATATTATATTATATTATATTATTACCGTATCATATATTATATTATATCATTACCGTATCATATATTATATTATTACCATATCATATATTATATCATTACCGTATCATATATTAGGTTGGTGCAAAAATAATGACGTAATAATGTCGTTTTTTGACGTTAAAAAATACGTTAAAAAACGACATTATTACGTCATTATTTTTGCACCAACCTAATATTATATTATATTATTACCGTATCATATATTATATTATATTATTACCGTATCATATATTATATTATTACCGTATCATATATTATTACTGTATCATATATTATATTATTACCATTACTAATTCAATAAAATCCTATAATGGCATTCGGTAGAAAATTTTAATAATCTCAATTCAACCCATTACAAAAACTTTGTGTGTTTGTTTAGCGACATATCAACTCCTTATGGGTCATTTAATGCAAACATTTAAATTTATTGGGAGCATTAGTAATTTCTTTAACAAAATATATATTTCTAGTGATATTTTTTTCCTTACAGAAATGTATTTTGCTGATAAGTTGTTTTTTTTTACTATGAAAATGTATTGCTGGTAAGCTTTTTTTTTTTTTACTATGAAAATGTATTGCTGGTATTTTCACTAAAACATATTTATATTTTAATAGTGTTTTTATCCCAATTTTGGGGTGGTCCGACACTCCTCAAAACCTCCAGATTATTAATGTGGCTTCTGTTAAGAGAAATCTATTTTTATGAATAAAACTTCTCCAAGTTCTGGGCTACTTAGATAAAACACTTTAAACAACTATTTGATGTGGTCAGATGACCTTACAAAGTGGAGGCCTTTCATCCAGGTATTCGTATTCGTTAGTTGGTGCCAAAATTAAGCGAGTTGGTTGGGAAAGTTAGTTGCTTCCGTTAACGACCTTTCGCTGACTTAACAGGTAAACTTTACCATGTGACAAAACCCAGCAACTTCCGACTGAAGTTATTTTGAAGTATGTCTAACTTCTTGCCGATAAGCCTCTAAGTATTTTCCTTTTTAGCCCGCTGACTGTAATGACTAAAATTACAATAAAACCTTTGTTTTTCTTTATTACAAAACTTACTCTTTTTGTCTTCTCTTTATATTATTCCTTTTACGCCCACGTGACTCTACCTTATAGGTTATCCCTCAGGGCTTTTAGGTCTTTTGCCTTTCTGAGAGGACAATAGTACAAAACTTCTTTGGTAACTCTTAGAGGAAACCCAATATATTTATTGACGGTCATAACAGGCCAGCTTTTCTTTAATAAAGGTTTCTGTGGGACATTAAATTTGATTCAGAAGTCTTTGATGTAAATCGCATACGACACGCGTAGATTATACATGAAAAAGTGTAAAGTGTAATCTGAGACAGATTACACATAACAAGCGAGGCTCTGAATACAAAAAAAACAACACCTATTTGATAATATTAGAAATAGGGTTCGTGCCACCATCTTTCAACACGGCGTAAGTGTTCGCCTTCGTTACATTGTGAACATGCAACGGGACTTTCCCAGTTTTCAAAGCACACCGAGAATTGAGATACGATAATTTATGAAGAATAATGTAACTGCCTCATTACGGTAGAGTCTTGCTACTGCAGTTTTTATAGTAAGTCGTTTTTTAAGCAGTGTAGTTGTCAAATCTATGCCAAACAGGTTGTCCTTCTACATTAATTACCTAATAAGTCTAACAAGTCTAGTTTGCTCAACTATTTAACCCATAACTGGAGGAAAAGAGATGATTGCATTGCTTTTCTAACGGCATTTGTTCGAAAATGAACGCAACGAATCCAGCCTGAATTTGAATCCATGACTTCTAGGGGAAAACAATGGATTGTTTTCCTGTTGATTCTGTACGATTTTGAATTGAGATTTCTCTTATACTGACAGCCAACCAACGCTAAAGTGCCTATTCTGTACTGCTATTTGAACTATAATCTTTTTAAAGAGAATTCATATTAGGTATGACGCTAAACTACATCCGATAACAAGGCCGCTGATTGGGAGGTTACCAGGTTCACCCTGACCCGGGGTGGTAGCACCTGTTAGGGTCCTAGCTATGGACAAATAGTGAACACCCAAACTGGGGTCAAAACACTATGAAAGTATAAAAATACATTTTAGTAGTAAGAATACCAGCAATGCATTTTCATGGTCAAAAAATTACCAACAATACATTTGTGAAAATAAAAATAACCAAAGCTCTCAAGAAAATTGAATTTCGGCATTAAATGACCCATAAGAAGTTGATATGCCGTTAAACAACCAAACCAGACCTAAAAGCATTAGTTCGAATCTAATGTAACGGAATCAATCATAAGTTGAATTCGGCTAGTCGATACGACTTTCCGTGCTGATAATCCTCTTCAAGACATTACACAAAAAAATAGACATGTAGCCAAATAATAATAAGCATTCATTCTATAAAATCTTCCATATCCACGAGTTAGAGACACGAGCTAATGAAAGTATGGCGTGGAGGTCGTTTGTGGAAAGAAGAGAAAGAAACAAATATGGCCAGTCAGACGACGTGCAATAAATTTTCTGAAAGAGCAGAAGGAAGAGGAGTGGTACGTTGGAGAGGACGGTGTGGAGGGGTTTGGAATGGGGATGTCTCATCCAGCCAATGAGAATTCAATAAAAAGGCCCAGGTTAGCAGAAATAAGCCAATATACCGTAATCACGCCGGGCCGAAATCAGAATTTCAGTTTTAATGGAAAAATATCGATCTGCTAAAATCAGAAAATATCAATAATAATAGTTTTATTGTTAATAAATAAATAAATGCCAATTGCTTGTATGCTTGCGTTTTACTTATAATGCTTCTTTGAAAATTATTTTACCGAAAATATTGGCTGGAATAAATGTTACTGGGTGAATAATTATCCCCTTATAATAAACTTAATGAGTAATGCTTGCATTCATTCCTGACCACTGACAATCCCTTTCTTCCTGATTTTCAATGCATTCCTATAGTAAAATCATTAGCAATGCATTTACATTATACATATAATAGCCCTATTCTATCAGTAATGCTTGCATTCATTCCTGACCACTGACAATCCGTTTCTTCCTGATTTTCAATGCATTCCTATAGTAAAATCATTAGCAATGCATTTACATTATACATATAATAGCCCTATTTTATCAGAAATGCTTGCATTCATTCCTGAACACTGACAATCCCTTTCTTCCTGATTTTCAATGAATTCCTATAGTAAAATCATTAGCAATGCATTTACATTATACATACAATAGCCCTATTCTATCAGTAATGCTTGCATTCATTCCTGACCACTGACAATCCCTTTCTTCCTGATTTTAAATGCATTCCTATAGTAAAATCATTAGCAATGCATTTACATTATACATATAATAGCCCTATTTTATCAGAAATGCTTGCATTCATTCCTGAACACTGACAATCCCTTTCTTCCTGATTTTCAATGAATTCCTATAGTAAAATCATTAGCAATGCATTTACATTATACATACAATAGCCCTATTCTATCAGTAATGCTTGCATTCATTCCTGACCACTGACAATCCCTTTCTTCCTGATTTTAAATGCATTCCTATAGTAAAATCATTAGCAATGCATTTACATTATACATATAATAGCCCTATTTTATCAGAAATGCTTGCATTCATTCCTGACCACTGACAATCCCTTTCTTCCTGATTTTCAATGCATTCCTATAGTAAAATCATTAGCAATGCATTTACATTATACATACAATAGCCCTATTCTATCAGTAATGCTTGCATTCATTCCTGACCACTGACAATCCCTTTCTTCCTGATTTTAAATGCATTCCTATAGTAAAATCATTAGCAATGCATTTACATTATACATACAATAGCCCTATTCTATCAGTAATGCTTGCATTCATTCCTGACCACTGACAATCCCTTTCTTCCTGATTTTAAATGCATTCCTATAGTAAAATCATTAGCAATGCATTTACATTATACATATAATAGCCCTATTTTATCAGAAATGCTTGCATTCATTCCTGAACACTGACAATCCCTTTCTTCCTGATTTTCAATGCATTCCTATAGTAAAATCATTAGCAATGCATTTACATTATACATACAATAGCCCTATTCTATCAGTAATGCTTGCATTCATTCCTGACCACTGACAATCCCTTTCTTCCTGATTTTAAATGCATTCCTATAGTAAAATCATTAGCAATGCATTTACATTATACATATAATAGCCCTATTTTATCAGAAATGCTTGCATTCATTCCTGAACACTGACAATCCCTTTCTTCCTGATTTTCAATGCATTCCTATAGTAAAATCATTAGCAATGCATTTACATTATACATACAATAGCCCTATTCTATCAGTAATGCTTGCATTCATTCCTGACCACTGACAATCCCTTTCTTCCTGATTTTAAATGCATTCCTATAGTAAAATCATTAGCAATGCATTTACATTATACATATAATAGCCCTATTTTATCAGTAATGCTTGCATTCATTCCTGACCACTGACAATCCCTTTCTTCCTGATTTTCAATGCATTCCTATAGTAAAATCATTAGCAATGCATTTACATTATACATACAATAGCCCTATTCTATCAGTAATGCTTGCATTCATTCCTGACCACTGACAATCCCTTTCTTTAATTAACATTATATACATGATGTGGTGTTTAAGTATATAAATTTGAAAACGGCTAACTTCATTTTAACGTCTACCTTGTCACAAATGTAATCATTTGAATGAAATCATTTTTTCACGCTATTTCATGTGTTAAACAACACTCAATTTTTAAACATAATTCTTTTTTTTTTGTTTCGCCAATAATTTTGATTAACGTTTATCCAAGTTTATTTGATTAATTGAATAAAATTGATTGTAAAATCCTATAAATTTGATTTATCATTTATTATTAATTTTTTTTTTTTTTGGCAAGAGATATTGTGTATGATGGATCATTAAGATCTTACTGTAAATTTTATTTCTTAATAATTTCTTTAAAATCCTCTTTTTCCTTTCTTTTACGAAATTAAATTGAGAATATTAATTATGAAGAAATGAAAAAGAAACATATCAAAATGATTCTCATTGCACAATTGATTTTTTCAAGAATTTTATAAAAAAAATATTTTAATTGAAATACTGTAATATCTTTTCCATCTGTAAATTTTTTTTTATATGGAATTTTAAAAAATCGTCACATGTTTTTTTGTTTAAATAGAATTATTTTACACATAATGGTTCTGTAAATATTCATACCGATGTACCGTGTTCCCTCAGAATGAAGGTGATGATGGCTCTCCACAACTTCTTACCTGTATCTCTTAATAAATTTTGTCTTTTCATTATTTCTTCTAAACCCTGTTTCGCCATCCGTTTACTCCAGTTCTAAATATGTTAGGCGTTTTTTTCCTCTGTCCCTCTTCCCCTCATTTTATCCCGTGAGTATCAGATTTTCCTAGCCCTCTTTCCTCATTATTTGCCCTAGAAACCTCAACTGTCTCTTCCTGATGTTAAGTATTAGTTTCCCTTTTGTTTCCATTTTCTCCAAAATTTCATCGTTATTCACATGTTCGGTCCACAGTATCCTCAGTACCCTTCTATGGAAGCACATTTCTGATACTTCAAGTCTCCTCTTCATCTTCGTGGAGGTCGTTCGACGCTCCCTGCTATACAGAATGATGGATATCATTATTTTATTTTTTTATTATCTTTTTTTTTTTTTTTTTCCTTTTTCTTACTTGTTGCTCAAATGTTGGTAGGGGTATATTGCATATTAACTGGGATTTCGATATTTTAGCATCTAAAATAAAGGCACAACATCTTAAAGCTCAAAAGAGGGGGCATTTTTTTTTCGATAGTTTTCCCCCCATTTCCGTTCTTTATTGCTTAATAGAAGTCTTTTGACTTCCATTTTATCTCTTTTTCCTTTTCTGTCACCAACTATGGTACTATATGTGAATTAATAATTATTTGTGACAAATTCTTGTTAAACGTCCTACATCGCAACATTATTCACCCCACTTTACGCCCTTTTTTTTTTCGCGTAACGATCAAAATCGTAAATTTAATTTTATTTGTTAATCTCACACGTTAATTTTACCACGTTAATCGACAGATTTAATCGAATTTTCTAAGTTTACTCGTTCAGCTTGTTTTAAACGGCATTTATCTATATATTTATTTTCGTTTCAACACGCTGTATAAGTCGTAATTTATTTATTTTAATCGTAAAAACAATGTAAATTTCTAATTATTTTAAGGTTGGATTTTTTCTTTATTTCTTATTTTATTTTATTTTTTGTTTTTTTACTAACAGTAATTATCAGTTGAGGAGATGAAACTTGAAAAAAGTAAAAAAGTAAAAGGGAAAAAAAAACGGAAAACACATAATTACCTTCCGCGTATCCACATAAAAAAAAAAAAAGTAAAAAAAAAAATCCCCCGTAAACAACTTAAATAGAACTCGCACCATTGCGATTGGCTGTTGGTCAACTTCCAATCAATTGCGTGACAGGGGTTTAGGGTTTGCCAGTGTTTGCAGGCTGTTAATTTAGATGGAGGGGCACATCAGAGACTGATCAGCTCTGATGGGGGTTGATTTTGGTAAGGGGAGTATGATGTTTGAAAGACCCGAAACTGCTCAATGACCCAATTCAGAAAATCACTGACGGCGCCCTCTAGCGCTAAAGAGCGTATATTCAAAGTCACACAGCAGTTTCGTACTCTTTTCCTTGTTTCTAGATTTTTCTATTTTTTCGTCCTCTGCCTAGCTTTTGGAAGACATCTTTGGCTATCCTAATACGCCTTCGGATTTCATTGTCACAATTTCCTTTTTCTGTTAACCACAAATTTATTCTATAGCTTGGAGATTAAAAAAAAAAAATTAATAATTATGTTACTCTATGGCTGTTTATTACTGCTTAGTCTTTTCTTAATAATTCCCCCCCTCTAGCAAGGGAATAAAGCTACTTAGATGTAAGGCGTTCCTGAACAATTTCAATCCTTCTGCCTGAGCTCCTGAGTCAAAATTCGCAAATCATGGTAATTGCTCCGATGAGCTGCTTTCACTGGTTCCCAGACTTCATGAATTCAAGCGCCCTACGAGGCTGGCATCCCGCTCTCACCCTTTCACTGTAGAAACTTTTAAATGTAGCCGTCTCTTCTACTCCAATAGCTTCATACTTCGCACCTCTCGCCTGTGGAACACCCTTCCCTATTACTGTTTCCCTGAGAGCTATAATTTCCAACTCTTCAAATGTAATGTCAATCGACATCTCCAGTTACAGTGATCTATCCACTATCCTTCTCCTCATCCTTTCTTCTATCACCCCTATCTGCTCTCGCTCCAAATCTTCTGCAGCCCCCTGCATCCTAGTGGCTTCACGCCTTGTTCGGGGCGTGATGCTTAAAAAAAATTGGTATGTAATGTTTCACGGTAGACATAAGAATAGTTATAAGTGTTTACCCACCGTTCAACCAGTGGTTGTGTATTACGTCATTTTCATCTACCGCCGGTAAAGCGGTGGTTAGAGCCCAAAGAGTTAAAACACTTCCCAGTTTGATTTTGGTATCTCCGATCTGTAATTAGTATTAGGTTGGTGCAAAAATAAAGACGGTTTTTGACGTTAAAAAATACGTCAAAAACCGTCATTATTTTTGCACCAACCTAATACTTTGAACTCATCCTTTTGCTAACAACAATGCATTCTGTTTTCTTGCAGTTGATGTTTAATCCTTTCTTCTCGCTTACATTTTTATGTTAAGTTTGTGGCCCGCCAATTATGACTCCTGGTAGGAACTTGCATGAAATTGTTGAAGAAAAAGTTAACCAAGCCTTGTCATATCATGGTTTCTAATTGATAGGACAGCTTTCGGTTAAAGAAGTGAATTCCTTGATGGCAAAATGGAATACAGGTTTGATTTCTGTTGAGAGACATATCTTTCGTTTGCAGGGATTTTTCTGTTTTGTAGGCTGGTCGACGTTCATTTCACTGATTAAAATATGGCAGGGATGGCAAATGAGACGTTTATACTTATTGAAATAATGCTTATAGAAATAAGAAACAGTAAGTATACGTAGTCGCAGGCATAAGCGTTTATTATAATTCATCGATTTTCCCCGTTTATTTTCTTCAGTACTTTATATTGTGGTGTATTGTGTGCATCCATTTTAACAGCGACATTAGTCAATATTTTCGAATAGTTGCACGAATAAAGATGGGGGAGATAGACAGAAAACCAGAAAGAACCAGTGACATGAGGCTATCGAGTGACGCAGTGTGAACAAAGATAGAAAAGCAACAGTTAATGAAGAACAACGTCATATTTTCCGGGAGCAAGAAAGCAGACGACATTAAAATCAGTGGCGAAATAAGGATAGGGAATAATGTTTCCGGTATTTAACGAAACATACATTTTTAATCCAACCAAGAATATACAAAGATGAACTGTTGTATAAGATTTCAGTCTGACTAGAAGTGTCATTTTTGTTGCAATTTTCATTTACTAGATTTTTTTTTCAACAAGATGGCGCGTGTTGAAGTCCTCACAGTATTTAGTAACGTTGTAGTCATCACTAACATTTTGTATCAAGATTTACAAACGACGTTTCGTTCAATTTCGCAAACCAATCGATGAAATTTGAACAAGCTGATTTGTTTGGAAAATACTTTGGTTTAATAATTACTTTAATTTTATTTTATTTTATAGGACTTCATAGTAAACAATATTTTTTAAGATAATTTATTTTCCCCCTTTTAACAGCGAAGAATAAATTCTTAGGATTTCTTACTCTTGAGCATGCAACATACAACTGGCCATGCGTAAATATTTCTTTCTGGAGGCAAATTGGTACTTTTTGAAACGTTTGGCGTTGTAATTTGTTTATAATTCTTGAAAACGCAAGGTGAACTTGAAACTGGATTCTTGTATATATAAAAACTTAAAAGATACGCAAAACACAATATCGCATTTTTATTAAATATATATTTATTTTAATGGTTAATGCGTATTTTGTATGTTAAATAATGAAACTTTTAATTTTTCCCCCCCAAAAAATGAAATTTTATTGTACAAAGCTATGCATGCTAGTAAAACGAACTGTACTTTGTACCCCCTTACCTGTTTGCACTTCCCCCTAAAATTTAGCTGTCCTGGGTAAAACTATAGACTATGTCCTGGGTAAGACGATAAACTACATCCGCGTCCTGGGTAAGACGATAAACTACATCCGCGTCCTGGGTAAGACGATAAACTACATTAGACAGTAAGGCCTTTGATTAGGAGATTTTGAAGAGCATGGAAACTCCTCTTAATTGCTGATGTTCCCAGGTCCACTGTGAACCAGGGTGGTAGCACATGTCAGGGTACCAGCTACGGGCAAATAGTCTCTTACTCGCTCTGTCCATGGAATTCTGAATATTGTTCTGTAAAACCACATTTCTGCCGCCTCTAGTTACTGCTTCATCCGCGAGGAGATTGTCCAGAATATACAGCCATATAAGAAAATGGATATCGCATAGCAACCCCGCACTTTTTTCTTTGTTTCTAACAAAGCCTTATTTTAAATGATTTATTTTACTAAATTCTATGATCGTTGTTAACTTTGTCGTATTTATTTTTAAATATCGAATATTTTAATGGCCTCTAAATATTTATTTGTTTGTTTAGCGGCGTACCAAATCCTTAAGCGTCTTGTAATACCGAAATTTAATTTTCTTGTGAGCATTAGTAATTTCATTTATAAAAAAAAGGATTGGTGGTAAATTTTTAACAAATTTGTATTCCTACTAATATTTTTTGTCTTGCAGAAATGCATTATGTGTAATTTTTTTTTACTTTGAAATGTATTGTTGGTATATTTACTATAAAGTTTTTTATACTTTCATAGTGTTTTGACCCCAGTTTGTGGGTTAACTATTTGCTCATAGCTAACAGGGCTTAACACCCATTTATATATTTAAATATTGTCACGTTTTTAACTGATTCTAACGTCGTTTTATTTAAATCAATCAAGTGCCATACGTGATATCCATTTGGGCGATCAAGTCGCTTTCGATTTATTATTGACTAGGCAAATGTTCCCACAGAAAGTTGGCGTTTCTTTCTGCGTTAGACTGGTTGCCAACCAAGTCTACAGGACCAAGTCTACCTTACTATTTAACCTATGTCTGGTATTGGGGTAGGGTTGGGGCGCGAGGAGATATGGATCCATACCTTTCCCAAAGGCGTAAGTGAATGTAATAGATTCGACTGGAATTCGAACTTGGCTCTCCGATTCCTCAATCCGAGCCGCTATCCATTACTCCACCCACGCAGTCATTACTAAAGATGCTGGAAAAATGGTCGACCCATTCTATCAATCCATGAAGTGTTTGACTCCTTTCCATTATACTTTCTCTTTTCAAGAGTCAGATTAACTCCCAAATGGAATAATTGCTATCATGTCTGGGTCTAAAATGGCTTACTCCATAATTCCACGCGTTAAGTCCCAAATTGTTTACGCGGTCTTGACACTCTGGCACCTTTTTCGTCACTCCGTCGTTATTTCCATGATAAATATTCAGATAAACCCCGTTCTTTAGTTCCACCAGTTCAGACCTTTACAGCAAGACCACACCATGCGAATCATGAGTCGAATCATCCCCATTGCCTACGTATTCAAAATGTAAGGAGAACGTCCCACTCAGTTCAGACTTTGTAGGAAAGATTCCCACTTGGAGGCGTTCCTGAGTGCTAGTGCCACTGTTGAGATGTTGAGTGTTTCCACGTGCGTCTATTGAAATAAGGACAAACACATACGTAGGGAAAAATACTGGTATATTCGAAGAGGTATTTACAACAGAGAGATTAGTAGTCAAACGAACGCAGGTTAGTCAGTAACAATAAGAAAGAGTATAAAGTCCAACTGTATCTTCCGGTAGAAAGACGGAAGTGTGATGGTCACCTGATCTTCCCAGAACTCTATAGAACTGTCCTATTAGTAGTAGAGAGATCAGTCCATTCTGATGAGAAGGTGGGTGCGCCCCAACAGCTACAATCTTAAACATTTCAGGTCAAGGCTCAATTCGCCTTATAATCTTCACTTTTTACCGCCACCACCATCATCCATGTCACCCCCATTCCTCATCACCATTTTAATGGTAACTCTCTTCAGCCTGGTATTGGATGGACTTCAGTATGAAAAATACGCATTTTATCTTTAATAGTACTTTCAGTTCACACATCGGGAACTAGTTTTTGCGCATCTCTTGACGCAACGCACAGAGATGCTCATTGATTTTCTCTACGATTGTAACACGGGACATTTTGATGTGATGGAAATTCGCTCAATCAAATAAAACGATCGAACGACTTCGGAGAATCAATAAACTTTCGCCGTGAAGATTAATACCTTTCAGCGTTCCTTGGGGCGTTTCAAAATTGTTCCAAATTGTATTCTTATGACTGACCCTGGAGCAAAATTTATCGGGTTCTTTAATATTGGGCCTGATCCAGACGACAGCGAAAGTAACTAAGAGGCGGATTATCGATTAAAAATCGTCCCTCACTCAAAAACTTCATCACTCTAGAAATATATATATATAAATCTACGGTTGACAAAAAAGAAAACTTCATTGATAATGGATAATAAAATAGCAGAAAGCGCTTGAACATATAGGCCATTTGGACAATTTTGACACACTTTATGTCCAGAAAAGAAAATAATTATACGAACACAGGAAAAATTAAATTAAAAGTTTAATCGCAGTACACTGCTAATGAAACTTGCATAAAAGAAGGATTGCTACCCAAATACCCAATTATATATATATAAATATGTATTTATATATTGGGTGTCGTCTATGAGTTTTGCGAATGTAACTAATAATAATCATTCAAAATCACATACATTGGTTACATAATCACTTCCTTATCACGCCGGTTAACATGCCAGTAACCCGACAACAGTTCAATTAAGTTGCTTATCCCCGACCCACACACAAGAAATCTGATAAATCATTACACATGGTACAAAAATACAATATAGCATATATTGTAAAAATATACTGTAAAAATATAATATAGCATATAATGTAAGAAAACAAACAAAAACAAGTAGAAATACGATAACCATTTACCATAAAACAAACCATATCAAGAAAATGTTAAGAAGTTTTGGGACAAATACACTAAATATAAGATATAAGCCCTCACGTGAAAACGCGATATTTGGACATTGAAGTGAACACCCAGAGGCAACAGTCTGTTTTATGCTTAAACACAATCGTCAGGCCTTGACATGTATATTTACATACGCTCTATTCCTGATATTGAGTACTTTAACTCATAAGTATAGTTAGTATACCTTAAAACTATATTTGTCTGTCTATCCGTCCGTCTGTCTGTCTGTGTCTCTCTCTATATATATATATATTGTGAGAAAGATAGAGATTTGTCTCCGCGAGGCTCAAAGTTGAGTTTTATTAATTTTTATTCTTTACCATATATATATATATATATATATATATATATATATATATATATATATATATATAATAGGAGCTTTTTAATGTCTATGCGACGGGTTATAGTTTCCGATTTCTCATTTAAAAAAGATTTTTTTCTTATATATATATTTTCTTATATATATATATATGTGTGTGTGTGTGGTCATGTTTCAGAATTGTAGAAAAATGCTAATAGAAGTACTTTTACTAAAAACTCATTTTTTATAATATCTAGGTCACAGAAAGTAACTCAATTTTTGTACAAAACCGGCTCCAATTATTTGAAATTGTCTATATATATATATATATATATATATATATATATATATATATATGTGTGTGTGTGTGTGTGTGTGTGTGTGTGTGTGTAACCAACCAGCGACATTGTATGAGACGCGCTGTATTCTTTGAATTGGCAGACAGTAAAATATCTTAGAATTAAATTATACAGGCTCAACTTCAGAATATGTAGTATTTCTCTTCCTTAAAAGGGATATTTCAAAATTGGGAAAATATATATTAATCAATAAGATTGAGATTCTGCAAGTATCCCCAATCCGTTGTGAAGAGCAGTTGTTAAATTTGTAAAAGTGTTTCTTAAATTTAAAAATTTGAAAATATTATAAATACTTTTTGCAAGATAAAATCTTGGTATTTGCCTTGATAAAGTTTATAAGACGAAACGTGACGGCTGAGATAAGTTTTCCTTACGTCTTTATTCATATATAATCGAATTACCCACGTCTTGCTGCATATCATATTGTAAGAAAATGATGATTGATTTTAAATCACTGTTATAATTTGTGGAGAAAAATGGCGCATTTCAATAATACCCAATGATCTTGCCGATGTGACCTTCATCTTCTGGATTTCATCTTCTATATTTTGGATAGGAGTCATTCCTTTGTTCAAATTTAAATTCAATTTAAATCAAAGGGGAAAAATTCAGTGGGGTTTTGTGTCCCTCATTGATCAAAATTAAATATATTTATCCTAGAACCCTGTTTCAGAATATATATATATATATATATATATATATATATATATATATATATATATATGGTTATGTGAGTCGATCGCCAAAACTCAAGGAGTACTCTGAATTGGTGAGCAAATTTCAACACTGACATGACGGTTGAACTGTTGCAACAAATATGTATTGTAAGGCACTACCTTCTGATTGGTCTTGCTCAATTTGATGTCCATATTGTCTCATTTTGATCATGCTAATGTGACCTCCATCTTCTGGCTTTCTCCCATATTTTGGATAGGATTTATTCCATTGATCAAAGAGAAAAAAATTTAGTGTGCCGACCTGGAATCATTTTTGATCAAAATGAAACTACTTATTCAAGTACCCTGGGTGATGTAGTTTCATAATATACATGGTTATGAGGAGTTCGATAACAAATAGACAGAGGCTACAACTTTATATATATATATATCTGTGGAGTTGAGCTTCAAGATAGGACATCTAACGTAGACCTGTTTAACAGGTGTAATATTGGAGGAATCGAGACTTTTATCATACAGTCTCAGTTACGCTGGACTGGTCATGTCTTGAGAATGTCTGATGACAGGATACCCAAGATCCTAATGTACAGCCAGTTAGATCAGGGCAACAGGAATGTAGGACGCCCATGGCTAAGATACAAAGACAAGCTGAAAAGCAACTTGTCAGCAGTTAATTTACCGCATTGAGCGCTTAGCTTTGGAGCGGGTAGAATGGAGATCAATGTGTTTTAGTGGACTTAGCAATTTTCAATCTGCTTGTCTGAATCATCTCCAAGAAGCGAGAGCAAGATCTAAAAGGTCAGCCAATCTAACAGTGATCTCATCTCACAATTCTCACACCTGCTCCATATGTGACCTCCTTTGTAAATCACTAGCGGGTCTTAAATGCCACTTAAGATTATCGCATAATCTTTCATAACTAATCAATTAGCTGGCATATCATCATACGTCGAAACCGACAGGAGAGTCCATTATATATATATATATATATATATATATATATATATATATATATAGAGAGAGAGAGAGAGAGAGAGAGAGAGAGATGCTTTCATTTACATTTAACCACCAAAGAGAACCTTTTGTGCCTGTCATCAGTTTGGCTAACGCTAAACTCCAGGAGAGCAACACATTGCTCTTTCTTTGCCTCAAGTTTTTCACGGACTTGAAGTAAAGCGATCACATTGAACCAGTAGTTGCATGTATTGCAAGGAAATTTGGCCCAGTGTCGCGCCAGAAAAAAAAATGTTTCTCGTCAGATTCTATCTTGGACATTTATAAATCTATCATCCGTCCATGCATTGAATATGGTTGCCATATCTGGTCTCTGTGTGTCTCAACGGCTGTTGTGATGCGTCTGTAGTGGTAATGCTTGTCGCTTCACGTTTTCCGCTACCGCTGCTGGCTAACAGCAAGGCGTAAAGGGGAGCCGAGTGCGTAAATCTTCCCCTGCCAGTATATATCCTCTCCATCAAGCAAGCCCTATGTAGTACCTCCTCGTGGCGACACATGGTAACCGAACACCTTGCGGACTCAGGCCAAACTACAGGGGAGGAGTTTGGCCCTCTTAACATGCGGCATGCAGGCTTACCGGTGTGTGGACACGCCCTGGTGCCCATGAACCAAATCCCAGCTATGGGTTAAATAGCTCCACTGCTTTGTGGAAATCTTCGGGAGAAGAAAAGACTAAGGAGTATGCCCTACACAAATCCGGAGTGGAGCCCCTAAAGCGGATGGACGACACTTTATGCTACCTTCCGGCAACTCTTGCAGCCGCGCTGGTACCAAACTGTATTGGTTTATCCTCTCCTTTGGACTCTGCTAGCAAGGCCGAGAGGGGGAACTAGACGTCTGGGTAACCCTAGCGCACTGGAGGGGACACTCCAGAGCGCTACTCCATCGTCTCGCGAGACGGGCGGATGCCGACGACGATCTGGTCTGTACATCTCGAGATTCTTGAAAAAAATCCAAAGAAGGCATTTCAACTTCAGTCACTTTCTAACCGACGTGGCTTCCCTCTGTCTTCTCTACAAATATGGCAGCTGCTCTGACGAGCTTTTTTCTCCCTGGTTCCCCGACTACGTGAATTTAAGTGTGCTACTAGACTGGCATTTAGGTCCCGCCATTTTACTGTTGAAATAGCTAAATACAACTACTTCATCAGTTTCTTTTTTCGCACTTCTCGTCTGTGGAACTCCCTTCCGTTTCCTTGCTTCCCTGATAATTAAAAAAAAAATCTTCAAAAATTTAAATGTAACATCAATCGCCATTTTCTGTCTTCTTGATTTTTTATTCATCTGTTATCCTTTCTTCAATGCTTTCTATTCTCAGTCTTTTCTTTCAATGATTTGGTTCACCACTGCCGTGGCCTGGTACTGAACTCACAACTCTTTGGGTCTAGTCACCGGAACTAATCAACGTCTTTATCCACTGAGATGTGTGTCCTTGAAGAGAGCTGAGTTAAAGGGAAATAAGTGAGACATCCGGAGGAGGCATGGTACGTGGAACTAGAACAATCTGCCCCGCTGTACGAAATGAAGTGTTCGGTTCGAAATTCCAATCACCTGAAGAAGTTCAGATCGTGCAACGGCTGAAACGTTTGAATATGGCAATGAAGATGAGGATAACAGTCCGAATAATATAAGTAACGTAAGTAAAAAAAAAAAAAATAAAAAGACATGAGACCAAGTGGAAAGCTTTTTTATAGACAGCGCGTTTTTTTTTTATTGTTTTTTTTTTACAAACCACGCGTCTTCAGGTCGTAATGAGAGACAGTCCTGTGTGTAAGGGGGCATTTGAATTTTGGGGGAAAGGAGCAATAAATTACTTTATCAGATCAAGCGACCAGAAAGTGGTTTTTAGTTATCTATTTATTTTTTTGTTCGTATGAAGCCGTTTATGTCTGCCGGATTTGAAATCAGACCACTCCGAGTAGATCTCTGCTTTTCTTTCTTTCTATTAGCTCGTATACCGCATTGTACTGCTATTGCTTTTACGATGATCGGTGCTATTATGTCTAGAACTGTGAGATCAGTGCACTTTCCATGCAATTAATGAATTCTTTTCCATTTTGATCAAACTGGTATTTGTTAAATCCAAATTTCTAGATGTTTCACCGATACATATCACTGGGCATTTTGTGCAATATATTTCGATATACTTGCTTCTGTGATGTAGGTGTTTCTATTACATTTTCTGTTGGCTATATCTTTTTCTTGTCTTCATATAACTGTTTTCTTTTTTGAACATAAAGTGTTTAAAATTTTTTCAAATGTTCTGCATATCCAAGCGCTTTCGGCTATTCTATTAAATATTATCAAGGATTTTTAAATATGTTTCTAAGGTGGTAGAAATGTTTTTTTCCAAGTAGTCAGTAGATTGCGGTCGCATTCATATATGTATGGTTATATTTTGCATTCCATCAATTTCAACTGTTTCTAATTGCATGTATAAACTTCCTCATTGTTTGCATTTCCTTAAAACTTCCTATTCGCTCACATGCTCTGCCTATGGTATTCACAGAAATCGCATAGTGCTATGGTCGTTTATGAATGCTTTAACAGAAATCGGAAAATGCGACACCGAAATCCAAAGCTAGGAAAGATGCCTTCCTGAAACTAACCACAATATTAAGGAAAAGGAAAAATTTTGTTAGAAAGAAAGAAAAGAGTACTGAACTTCTGCGTAATATCGATTTTTTTTTACATTAGAATAGAGAAAGATGACATCCTGAAACAAGGCAAAATATTAAGAAAAACTTAAGAATTTTTGTTAGAAACAAAAAATAGTACTGAACCCCTAAGTAATATTAAATTTTTTAACATTAGAATAGAAAAAGGTGCCTTCCAGAAACTAAGCAAAATATTAAGAAACAGGAAAATTTTGTTAGAACTGCGTTAAGATGGTTATAGCATCTCGGCATGAAATCTTGACATTGATAAATTGTCTTTACGTTTTAATATAAGACCAGGGAGTGAAGATACCTTTCTCTTTCATATTCCTTGGCGTGCCGTGGTTTCAACAGAGAGACAGCCACTATATGGAGATGGTAGGTAGCTAATCAACCCATTGGGATGTGGTCCCTTTGTCTCCTTCACCTCTCACGAAACGATACCTAGTACTATATTCGTAACTGTAACATAGCGAATAAAAAAAATGTCAGTCGCTGATTTAGTCTGTGATGCAGCGTAGGAGATCCTATGGAGGGACTACCGATAGACTAGGAGAATCTCAAAATGACACTCAACGCAACAGTAATTAGAGAGAATATCTTTCTAATTCATTTATGCACATGTAGCAAAAGGAGTCAAGCTGAGGTCTTGTTAAACTTAAAACAGAGAGACCTGTCGCACAACTCGATACGGAATATTTACCTTCGACCGATGGCTGTCAGTAATTAGATTCAACTTCAAAATACAAGAGCAAGAGGCTCAAACTGAGAGAAAGTGGCGGAAGGAAGATTAAGTACTTTTTAGATGAAGATGACAGGACAAAGAAAACTGTTGTCAATAAAACTGGCTATCCCGCGCAAAGACAAACAAAAGGAACGAAGTGGGTCACACAGAAGGACATAAATGATGCTCGCTGAACTGCACACCCACCTCCCCTCACTTAAGCGTCAACACTACTTTGCTCGTTTAGAGCAGTAACTTACAACCCAAGAATAAGATCTGGTTACTGCCAGAAATTTTGTTCTCACGTGGGTAACGATCTGGCCGAGGGGTACTTTTTAAGTCACAAAGCTTTGACTGAAAGAAAGTGCACCCTTTCAACGAACTTAGTGTCTGGCCTGAGCTACAACGCAACACGCACAACATCGTTTTGTTTACATGAAGAGCATGGTTAAATTTGCTAGCAGTTACAGTCAACGACGAAATTATTCGTACACCCATCAGTTTTGAATATTTTTATCCATTTCTCAGAATCTAATGCCCGTATGATGTCAGTTTTTTATGTTAATAAGCACACAAAAAGGAATATAAAACTTGATTTTCAGAACAACAGGCCAAATACAACAAATCTGACAGGTGAATTATGCAAAATAGGAAAAGACAAAATTATTCGTACAATATGAAAAATAGATTAAATTGAATAATTTTTACAATATTAATAACCAATAGCATGGCCTCTCATCTTTATAACTTGCTGCAATCGTTTTCTAAAGTTTTTGATGAGATTTGAACAAGTCTTCTTTTCCATTCTTCAGCGGTTACACGTTCTAATTCCTAAAGGTTTTTTTGGTGACTAACGAACTTTCAATTCTTGCCATAGATTTTCAATGGGATTCAAGTCGGAACTCATTGAAGGCCATGGCAGAACTGTAATCATCTTTTTCTGAAGCCACACAGTCTTTGATTTAGACTTATGTTTGAAATCATTATCTTGCTGGAAAGTAAATCGCCGACCTAAATGAAGATTTTGCGCTAATAGTTGTAGATTTTCATCCAGAATTTTGATATAGTCTGCAAATTTAATTACTCCTCTTATTGCAATTAATTGACAAGTTACTCTTGGGCTAAAAAAGAAACCCCAAAACATCATCGAGCTGCCTCCATGTTTTAATGTTGCCACTGATGGGAGTACGAATAATTTCGTCGTTGACTGTGTATCTCTTGGGTTTTACGTTGCATACGAATCGCACAGAAACATATCTTTTTTTTTTTTTTTCATTTAATTAATGTGGCAGGTATAAATTAGTGCGGCTGATATATTCAAATTGGCATGAATGATGTTTAACTCCTTATTTGGTTATTATGAATATTATGATCATCGATCATTTCATGAAACGTTAGTTAATCTCAAGTCGTATCTCACTTTGATCGCACTCAACGAGAAATTGCCTACCATTTCGAAACGCATCAGTAGTTATTCAAAAGTAATATATTTGATTTGTTGGCCCTCAACCTGTTTGGGGGTATCATTTATTGTTCGCGAGTAATAAATAGATTTGATCCTTTCCCAACCCGAAATCGTCTCCCAGATCGAAACGCATGATTGATTTCTTTTCAATTTCCATCTTGATTTGATTACTCTCATCTTGAACGTGTCTAAGCGATTGTGGCTCAACGTTGATCTCTCATTCAGGTTTGATCGTTTTCAATCTGAACACATCTATCTGATCACGCGGCATCATTGATTAATCCCAAGTACTGACTTGATTTGATCACTGTCAATCTAAACATGTCTACCTGATCGGAGGCGTTATTGATTATTCTCAATCAATGTATTGATCTGATCGCTTTCAACAAGTCTTCTTGATTGTAGTACGTCATTGATTATTCTTAATTAATATCCTGATCTGATAGCTATCAACTCAGACTTGTCTACCGATCATGGCGTATTATCCAATGAGAAATCGACTTCATGAAATTGTTAAAAACAAAACAAACTGTCAAGCTGTTCGATTAGTCACATGACACTTTACGAAAACTGCTGAAACGTTTAATTTTTTTTGCGTTCGATTTGTATTTTGCTCTTAATATGAAAATAGATAATATTCTGAAAGTGTTTCTAATTTTCTTCTGTGTTCATTGTAAAAAATCAGTCTATCTATATATAAAATTCTGTCAGTCTGTCGATCCACCACACCTCCTAAAATAGTTATGCATTGACCGATCGAAACCAATTTTTGGGGGGAAGTGCAACCAGGTAAGTGGATACAAAGTACACTTGGTTTTACTAGGGTACGTAAGTTAGTACAATAATCTTTCATTCATTTTATTTTTTTTTGAAAAAATTAAGTTTTATTGTTTAATATACATAATACTCCGCGAAGTCCTATAAAATTAAATTAAAAACATTATTAAATCGTGAAGTAGGGCGTTTGTCAAATTATTTTTCTGAATAAATCTGCTCATTCAAGTTTTATCGATTGGTATGCGAAAGTGAACGAAACCGGCAGTTTGTAAATCTCGGTACAAATTGTCAGCTGGTTGAAATCCTCACTGTATTTAGTATTGTTGAAGTTATCGCTAGCGCGTGTTGCAAAGAAATTCTAGTATATAAAATTCTGTCACTTTTGTCCGTCCGTCACATCCTCTAAAATAGCCACACATTCACCGATCGAAACCAAATTTTGGGGGAGAGTGTAAACAGGTAAGGATTTACAAAATACGGTTTGGTCTATTAGGGTGCGTAGCTTAGTATAATAAATTTTCATTCATTTTTTTTGGGGGGGGGGAATTAAAAGTTTTATTATTCAACATGCAAAATACTCCCATTATTTTAAAAAACAGTTTAATGATTAAAATAACAAATACTTATTTAATAAAAACGCAATATTGTTTTTTGCATCTCTTTTCTTTAAATTTTATATACGATCTTTATTTAAGACATTTTTTTATGTTTATACATTCTTTTTATAGATACAAATATTTAAGTAAATGCTCTGTTTATAATAAACAGTATTAAACAACATTTATCGGCCTGAATATGCGCCCTCAGACAGGAATCGAACCTATATCCTATACGGAAACGTCATATAGCCTGACGTGCCTTAACCAATTGGGCCACAGAGGAGCGTTCGGTTAGCAAGGTCGATTTTACTGTTTTTAAACACAATTCTCCATGATTTTCTCTCATTCATTCATATCTGCTCAATGCGTATCCAAATGTAAACAAATGGCGTCATACATTATGAAATGGACAAAGTCAGACAATAATTTAAGACTTTTTTTATGTTTATACGTTCTTTTTATAGATACAAATGTCTTAAATAATTGTCAGACTCTTAGTATATGGGATGTTCCTAGTAGGGGGTGGATCTTCTGGGCAACTTGTATGTTGATGTTACCCTGGGACACAGTGAAATTGTCCATTCCTTTTCTGAGGAGACCCAGAGCTACGATTATTATTGCTACAGTCTCAGTCTTCATTCCTCAAATTTCCCTTGATTTCTGTTGTATACACGTTTCCTTCCTGGTTCCAATGAGTAACCTAAATTCAAAAATGGCTTCATGACATTTTCCACTGATCATTTTTGTAAAAAAAAAATTTTTAATCCAAAAATCAAAGATCACACAGATTTTACATAGATAAAGCTCTTCGTAATGTGTGAGTTGTACTTGTGAGTACAATTTTCTGTATTTCTTTAAGGCATGGGCTATCAGGAATCCATTCAATGAATCTACTGGAATCTTTTCCAATCAATCCGAGTGCTCCAACTACAACTGGAATTATTGATGTCCTCTTGTGCTACATTTTTTTTAGATTTCCACTTCAAGGTCCTTGTATTTTGATATTTTTAAAGATCATCAAAGATACATTTCTATCTGCAGGGACTGCCATGTCAATAAGAAAGCACATTTTGTTATTGTGGGTCTTTGATCACGATGTCTGGGCTTTGAGTGATGCGGGTGATGTTCATGCCAGTTTCGTGCAGCTTCCTTACCGTAAAAGTGGCACATTTTCAAGTGCAGATCTTAGCCCATTCTATCATACCGAGTTTTATATTCAGTTAGTGCAAATACTGTGCATTTAGGTATTATTATTATTGTGTGCAAGCGAGAAATGTGTATCTCACCTCCGTATGCATTTGAAACGAAATGCAACTGTTTTCTATCAGAATTTCTGTTGTTGCTCTACACCATCCCCAGTCGTCTAAGACGTCCAATACCTGTGGCTGATTGATGGGATGATCACTTCGATCTCGGTTCGAACTTATCCCACGTTGTGATTTGCTTGATCATAAGGCGACAAGGAACGAATCTTCGTATAGTATCTTTGTATTGGGCTGGTCCAAGCAGAGCGAAGACCCACAATAAGAAAATAACACTCGAATAAATTTAAAAAAAAATTAAATACTGTTTTTATATCAAGGCCTTCATACAGTAATTGGTTAAATCAAGATTTCGCATGCAACAAATATTGACCTAACCCGTTTCTAACTAGGACGTGATACTTTTGTTGACTTGGTAAAGTTTGTTTTGCTGATTTGGTAAAATTCGGCACAAGGCTGAAGTCGGGGGTTCTCGTCGGCAGATAATCACGTGGGGTGTATCGCGACCGGTGGCTGGAACGAACTCTCTTCCGTCTCTCTCTGCGGACTCACTTCGGGCATTCGTATTTATTGACGTTCGCCTAAACCGGTATGGAGCACGGCGCAGTTGAAGAATTCGGTATTTCCTCCTCCTGTCATCTTCCTGAGAATTACTTCCTAATTTGGGTGAATTTCCTTCTTCCACACAACAATATCAAAATACGTATGGAGCCAGAAAAAAAAAATAACATCATCACCAAGATTAAATAGAAAATTATTTTCAAAAAGCAACCCCATACAGCAGCAACAGCAGAAACTGTAAATTGTGCTGGGAGGAAAAATTAACAATCATCACGTTCAAGGATTAAAACAACTTATTGAACAAAAGGAATGAAATAATATGGAAGTGCAGATATTTAAATAAGCATCTACTTTGCTAACTAAATACTTATATGAAAAGGAAAGAAAGAAATACAAAACATAATCCAATCACAAACACAAATCACCATACCTAACACCTAATCAATACCAATCCCCTAAAGAATCCATTCAGAAAAGAGTAATCACAATATCAACAAATAATTTCCAACAAATTAATACCTAACCATACAAAACATACAGAAAGCGCGACATACAAATCAACAAAATCCATCCCTTATAGAACGCAAAAACACACGCAAACGCTCTACACAACACCAACAACATCAACACAATAATAACCAAAAAATAACCAACAAAATAATACCCAACAACAGAAAACACAGAACTACAATCATTACAAAACGCAAAAACACACAAACACTAAATATTTAAGAAAAAAAAATGAGTGTGCATATAGGGGCACGAACGTACAACCATACCAGCATAAACACATGCAAACATCAATACACAGTTAGACGCACAAACACAAACATAGACGTGCGGACACGAAGTCAATAGGCTCACGCTAAACGATGGTAGGCATCGTGTTTATTGGTAGGAATGATCGTTTGGGTTCAGTGATCGTCTCGAGGTCGATAGACTCACGCTAAACGATAGTAGACTTCGTGTTTATTGGTAGGAATGATCGTTTGGGTTCAGTGATCGTCTCGAGGTCGATAGACTCACGCTAAACGATAGTAGACTTCGTGTTTATTGGTAGGAATGATCGTTTGGGTTCAGTGATCGTCTCGGGGTCGATAGGTTCACTCTAAACGATTGTAGGCTTCGGGTTTATTGGTAGCAATGATCGTTTGGGTTCGGTGATCGTCTCGAGGTCGATAGGCTCTCCCTAAACGATGGTAGGCTTCGTGTTTATTGGTAGCAATGATCATTTGGGTTTGGTGATCGTCTGGAGGTCGATAGGCTCTCGCTAAACTATATCAGGCTTTGTGTTTATTGGTAGGAATGATCTTTTGGGTTCGGTGATCGCCTCGAGGTCGATAGGCTCTCCCTAAACGATGGTAGGCTTTGTGTTTATTGGTTGCAATGATCATTTGGGTTTGGTGATCGTCTCGAGGTCGATAGGCTCTCGCTGAACGATGATAAGCTTCGTGTTTATTGGTAGGAATGATCTTTTGGGTTCGGTGATTGTCTCGTGGTAGACCCTTTCGCTGCTACTCTGAAACTCCTTGCGTGCTTGTGGCTTCCCGACTTGCTTGGGGTTGAATGCTTAAAAAAAAAAAAAAAAGGTATTAAATATATTATGGACACCATTGTCTTAAGAAAAAAATCCTTTCGGGGAATAATGATGCTTTACAAGAAGATTTTTCATTCTTTTTTTAATTTTATTTAGAGTAATTTATAAATTAAAAAAAATAATTCTCTATTAATTTGTAGTGGTCAAGTGATACTGTTATTAAATTAAGACTGTATTTACTAATCATAAACAGAAAAGCTCACTACAATTCAACGACAATCAATCGTTTTGAAGAAATCTGAATTTATTTTCTGTGTATAAACGTGTCGATTTTTGTAAATACGGATGTCCAAACACGACAGGAACGGTAATTATAATAAAGTTCAAATTTCTTAGTAATTTTAATCACCATCCAAATGAAGCCTATAAAGCCAAAATACGTAAAATTCAAAATATTAGATTGCTTAGAATATTTTCTTTAATTTTTCTCATTACTGAATAGTTTTTTTTAAAAAAAAAAAAAAAAAAAAAAAAAAAAAAAGGTTGTGGCCATTATGTCCCTCGCTTAGAAAAGGTTTCCAATTATAAGTCTATCGAGAAATTAGTCAACATCTCTTAAAACACCCACTGGCCTGTTGAAATGCTTTTCTGCGATATTTTCAAAATAAAAGTAATATTTATTTCAAATCAGATTAATTAAACTTCAAACCTGCTGATCTTCCTCAAAGTTTCAGAAAAGTATATTTTATTTTTGAAAGATATATATATATATATATATTTTTAATAAAGATAATTGCGTTGTGCTGACAGATATTTCAATATGGACGATTGTAACGTTTTTACTGATTTAAGAAAAAAAACATCTTATTCCAATAAATTTAAATTGGAAGTATTTTGATTATTGTAAATATTAAAATTAACCTGTTATCTTGAGAAAATTTGCATTGTTAAAAAATCAATCTAAACATTAGGTATCGCTGAGTGTTTTATATATATATATATATATATATATATATATATATATATAACATTGATAATGATACCCGGGAAGTTCCGAAATCTTATTGGTACAGAGTGTAGATATAAATGTGTTATACAAGCTGTTTATATGGTTAAGATGACAAGTATTCTGCACCCAGTGAAGATGGAACACACGACCCATGGTTAACGCGGATCGCTCGCTCCAGGCCGACATACAGATTTTTTGTTTGTCATGAATAGTATATGTTTTATTATAATTTAATAGTTGAAATCAGTCTTGGTCCGCCGCCAACTTAAGTTACTGTATTGAAATCTAGTGTTAAAATTCATGTATATAGACACCTTGTAGTCCTTCCACGTGGTGTAATAGTTAACAACCTTGTCGGTGCTCCATACTTACGGCCTTGTGCCACATCTAAGCTACGCTTAGTAAATCGCTACAGATACGTGGAAAATGATTAAGATTGTTAAAAAAAAAAAAAAAAAAAAAAAAAATGTTCTTTTGCTGGATTTTGTGACCATACAGTGAATTCATACAACAGGAAAGTTTAAAAAAAATTAAAATGATTTTGGTTAGTTTTAAATATATTTTAAATTTGAAGAAATTAAGTTTTTGGACAGTCATTAGCTGTAACCGGAGAAGCCCTTAAAAGTTAACATCGCATATTTCGGTATCAAGTGAAGCTAGGAACATCAAGGTTTCAGCCTCTCTAAGGCAAGCCTGCTGCAGTCAGAGTGAAGAAGTTCTAATCCGCTTGAGATAGGCGGAGCTACAACTCCAGATAGATTCCGCTTTTTTTTTTTTTTTTTTTTTTAAATAAAGCCACTTTACTGCATTTAACCAATAAAATTGGGCTTATGTTAGTATACTATTAAGACACCGGCCAAAGAGAAAACGTTGAGCACGTTTTCTTTACATCGAAACAAAAGGTGACATAAGCTCACTTGGCAAAAGACAGACAACTGAGGTATTTGTTATAGTAAGTGGAATAATTGTCTGCTACACTACAGATTTAAAAATGACAAAAAAAAAAAAAAAAAAAAAAAGTTAATATTTAGGAATTTCTTCACTGAAGTCATTCAAAAGTTTCATGAACGCGATTGAAGAATTCGGACTTAAAAGAAAAAAAAAAAAAACAAAGACTGACATTAACAGACGCTATAGAAAAACGTAGAATGTATTGTTCACTGTTCAAATAATCTAAAACAAAAAAAAAAAAAAAAAAAAATATAATAAAAATAAAAAAGTAGGAGATTTAACCAGATATTTTTTTAAAAATTTCAAAATAGTTACTTCCTGTTAAGTCTTGCAGTTAGGCAGCCTTACAATCTCTTCCATACAAAAGATAGCCCGATGATACATATAGAGTTAAAGATTAACCTGACGCCAGTCAAAATAGCCATGTTTTCACAGGGTTGAGAGACAAGAATGGCGATACTGTCAGTCATTTGGTACAGGCAAATTAACAGAAGAGACAGTTTGAAGAGAAGACCCGGAAGCAAGCCAAATGCCAGTCCAAGGACGACTGTTATAAAAGCAGTGAATAGGACAAAGATCGCATTTTCTCTGCTTAGAACATGGCAAGATTTTCCGACGTGTACGATTTCTGGTAAGGTACAAATGACCTGCATACAACCAAGAAAAAAGCCAAGGATTTTACCGATAATACGATAACGGCATAGAAAGATAGCGTCCAAAAATAAAGGTTTTCTTTGCCGACGAGCCGGCACATCAACTCGCATTTGTGGGGCGTCTGAGGAGTTGAAATTTGTTAATATCGGATCTTGACCAATCGGCGTCGTTGGGTCCTTACAAGTTGGCACGGGTATGGTGACAAGTTGAGACCTGTAAGGTTTGTCACAAAAAGGAGACTGCACGGTGTCCCACTTTGTAGGGCTTGACGTTGGGATCACTGATGCAAGAGGAGCTCTGACGGAGACAGGCACGTCGTTAGGGAGACAATGGAGGTCGTTGGTCGAAACGGTGTAACCCCCGTTGTTATTCACGTTTTCGCTTATACTCGTCATTTTAAAATAACCTTCCCTCTTCGGAATAAACTACAATGACTTTTTTTCTTTAAAAATGAAGTTACTAAGTAGACTGTTTTTATCCTTTTTCTCTTATAGCGTAGCACTGATTAAACGGATAAAAATCCGTTCCCCTAGATGAAAAAAAAAAAAAAATAATAATAATAGCTTCTTGTACTGCAAGCAATTTTTAAATCCTTTTCTTTTTCGCAACCTAAGTCTTTATGAATAGAAATCTCAGCACGTGCGAGGATTAATCTAATACAAGACCTTTCAAGTTGGCTTCCACCCCTCTACATAGAACATTTTATTTTGGTAGCAACCACTCTCAAATATATGTTTCATTAAAGGTAACTGCCAATGTGATTTTATTAAGATTTTTTGAATTTAGTTTGATTTGGTTTAGTTTGTTTTACAGCATATCAACCTCAATGGGTTGCTTAATGCCGACAAGATTTTTATTACTGGTAATATTTTCAAAAATGTATTGTTGGTAATATTTTTTTTTTCAAAAATGTATTGCTGGTAATAATTTTTCCTTCAAAAATTCATTGCTAGTAATAATTTTTTACAAAAATGTATTGCTGGTACTAAAACCTACCTTTACACTTTCATAGTGTTTTGTCCTCGGATTGGGGTTAAAATTTTTGGCCATAACTGAGACCCCCCAACAGATGCTCCCACTCCGGGTCACCAGCAATTAAGAGGTGATTCCACGCTCTTCAAAACCTTCTAATCAGAGGCCTTGCTGTCAGATTTAGTTTATCATCTTACCCAGGACGCGGATGTAGTTTATGGTCATACCCAGGACGCTTTTTGGTTTTACTTGTGTGCGAACAAGAGATTTTTTTTAGTGTGTAAAAAGTTGTTAAAATTTAACTAAAATAACGTCTAAAAGTAAAAGAAGCCCTCATCATAAAAAAAAAAAAAAATTAAACCGTAACATTAATTGCAAACACTGACATAATGTACTGGCCGTGTTCGAGTATTAAAAATATTTACTGCAAGGAAAATTGGTTTTCTGTCTCGCGCCAGAAGGTTTTTCTCGTCTGAGCCCATTCTTCAAATCTACAAATTTCCCATTCGTCCATGAATTAAATAATGTGGCCATCGAGGTTCTCGACAAAATTCAAAGACGTATATGCAATGTGGTAGGTCCTGACCTGACATCTTGGCTTCAGTCACTTTCTCACAGACATGTCTGCCCTCTGTCTTTCCTGCAAACTTTTTCATGGCAACTGCTCTTTCAAGCTATTTTCACTGGTATCCAAACTTCATGAATTCAAGCGTGCTACTAGGTTGGCATCTTAGTCCCACCCTTTTATGATGAAACAGTTAAATGTAATCACCTCTTCTACTCCAACAACTTCATCTCTTGCACTTCCCGACAGTGGAACTCCCTTCCTCTTACTTTCTTCCATGATAACTATAATCTTCAAATCTTCAAATGTAATATCAATCGACATCTTCTGATGCCTTGGTCCTGATCTCTGTCCTTCTTTATATCCTTTCGTCAAACATCTGTCTTTACTCTTGCACTCACTCTTTGTAACCCCGTGCGTGCTAGCGGCACTCCCGCCTTAATTGGGGTGAAATGTTTAAAAATACGTCTTCCTCTAAGGAACTTACTCGCCCTTTACAAAAATACAAGTTTAATTCATGAAAATTGCTTACCCATAATTTTACATCAGAACAAATTTTATGTCAGAACAAATATTTGGACAATTTTTGCACACTCTGTCCTCCATTATGTCAGTGAATGTTGGACGGTCTCCTCAAAGATGAACAAGGTGTGCCTCTACAGAGGTGTAACATGGACAGAGCGTGTGAGCAACAATGAGGTTTTGGAGAGGATACAAAGAGGAATACTTAACATCAGAAAGTGGCAGATGAAATTTCTGGGACACGTAATGAGAAAGGAGGGCTTGGAGAATCTGATACTCACAGGTCGAATAGAAGGAAAGAGAGACAAGGGAAAGCAACGCATGACTTACCTGTCGGGCTTAAGCAAGTGGATGACAGAACGTGGTCTGGAGAGGTGGCAGGGAGACGACACTTATTGAGAACTATAAGGAATAGGGACAAGTGGAGAGACATGATCGCCTACGTCCAAAAAATGAATTTTTTATTCTCATAAAAGAAAAATTCAATAAAAAACAAAATTCTTTGTCATTTATTTTTAATGGATTCGCTTTTTGACTTCGTCGTCAGTCTGAATATTTATAAACATGCATTAAATTTAATTCGATATTTAATTTAAACTGTTAATCTTCTTTGCAAGGCAATAAACACTGCATGTATTGTCATTATGTATATTTCGGAGACAACATATATATATATATATATATATATATATATTATGAAATGAACAAAGTCCGACAATTATTTTTAAGAAAATGTTTATGTTTATACGTTCTTTTTATAGATACAAATATTTAAGTAAATGCTCTGTTTATAATAAACAGTATTAACATTTACCGGCCTGAATGTCCGAGAAATTTTCATAGAAAGTATGCGTCCACCGACAGGAATCAAACCTGTATCCTATACGGAAATGTCATATAGCCTGACGTGCCTTAACCAATTGGGCCACAGAGGAGCGTTCGGTTAGCAAGGTCGATTTTACTGTTTTTAAACACAATTCTCCATGATTTTCTCTGATTCATTCATATCTGCTCAATGTGTATCCAAATGTAAACAAATTACATCATATGAAATGGACAAAGTCAGGCAATTATTTTTTAAGACACTTTTTTAAATACATTTGTATCTATAAAAAGAACGTATAAGCATAAAAAATGTCTTAAAAAATAATTGTCGGACTTTGTCCATTTCCTAACTAGGTTCCACTTGGATTCCATTGAGTACTGTTTTATAAAAATAAAGACAATTAATTAGAACACCAGATTTAATATCTTACTGCTCTGTCTCTTTATTATTATAATATATATATATATATATATATATATATATATATATATATATATATATATATATATATATATATATATTACTGTTCTTTTTCCTTATATATATATATATATATATATATATATATATATATATATATATATATATATATGTATGTATATAAAGAATGAAAGAAAGAAAGAACAGTAATATATATAATCCGGTGTTCTTATTGATAACTAGCAGCATGGCCCGTCGTTGCCCGTGGCTCTGAAAAGGAAAACTGTATAATAATAAATAATATTATTGTAATAATTTAAGGTATTTAATTTTTTTAAGTTTTTATGAAAGATATATATCCAAGAACAGATAGTAAATAGTAAAACGTTGCTGAGAATTATAATGGGCAGAAAGTTGTGGAGAGCCATTGTCGCTAACAATTAGAACTCAAAAAATCTGGCACTGAAGAATTATCTATCAAACAAAAAAAAATCATCGAAATCTGATGAAAACTGTGGAAACGGATAAACAACATCCGATCACAGACACACAGACATTTTGAGAATTATAGGTAGAATGATGGCTGGTGACTCTAGCTTGGCGTTTGGATCAATTTTATACACAGATTTATCTCGACACTAGCAGCAAGGCCCGGCGTTGGCTGTGCTTGATTAAAAAAATCATGCGACTCATACCTCGATCGCTATCACTTGACTTAAAATATTTTTGCTCTTCCTTGCCTTTAAAGGAGTGCCCTTTGCCGTGCTGATGTTGCTACATGCCTTACTTCTTGCTTATCTCACACTGAATTTTTCTAAGCTGTATACTAAACATTAAATCTGTTACGAAAAAAGAACTAAACAAAATGAACACAAAACGATCAGCTTTAAAACAGGACTCGTAACTGGAAAAACCGAATGAAAAAAGAATGTTAACAACAAATACTTTTTCACACCCAACCCAGTTCTGCGGAATCAGAATCAACGTTGAGTTTAAGCAACCGAATGAGCCAATTGGAGTAAAGTACCATGCAGATTTAAATTTTATCCCACTTGTGACGGATGCAGCTATCGATTTTTTTTGCATGCTAGCATGCTAGTTAACATTCGTGTGAGTCAGCTGTTGGCTCTCACGCTGGCCAATAGAATCTTCCTGTCTATTCGTGGCAGCCAGCTATAGGCTCTCAATCTGGCCAGTAGAAAATAGCCGCAAACTACATGAAAACTGCCGTAGAAGCATGAAAAAATCGATTATTTCCACTATCGATGGGAGTTAGGAAATGCAAAGTCGATCTTGGCCTTCCTGCTAACTTGGAGCATGTTTATGTAAATTTTGCTGCAAATCCGTCGAAAATTGCGGCCGTACATTCGTTACACACACACACACATACACACATTCTGCCTTTTAAAGATAGAGATTTTTATTTTTACAAAACAGTGCTCAATGTAAATTTACAGAGCATAAATATATAATTTAGGGTGATATCAATTAAAACCTCAATAACCTAACAAATGGCCACCATAATTATTCACTCACACTATGCATCCTATTGTGCGTCCTATTTTAAATAAGTTAATTTTTAATATATATATATATATATTATTCGGAGTCTTATCATCTTTGTTGACGTATTCTTGATGTTTCGGCCTTTGTACGCTCTGGCCTTCTTCATGTGATAGCTGAAATTTCTCACCGAGCCCTTTATTCAGTCCACTGGGGTAAACTGTTCTAATTCCACGTACCATGTCTTTTTGGGGATACTAGTTACTTAGCTTTAGTAACTCAACTTATGGAACCCCGTATAAAAATTCTATAGATTTAAGTAATATCACTGAAAACCCCAATAACCTCATTTTTCAGCAAAAAGTAGGCTCCGAAGTGAATTTCCACATTCCATATTTATTAACAAATCAACGGCGTTATTTCAAACGCTATGACAAGCCTTCAAATTTCAGACGAGCACCCGTGTATTGTCTCCTACGAATTTTGAGTGGTCACTCTTGAAAATAATCAACAATATTTTCCCTTTTAAAAGTAGATATTTAAAAATTAAAAATTAAAAATATTTTCCCTTTTAAAAGTAGATATTTAAAAATTGGGGAAAATATTTATTAACCAATAAACTGTGTTTAGCAAATCTAACTTTTAGCTTCCTGAAGCGTGCATCTGTTATAAATACGATCGCGTATATTCAAAAAGTTAGTATTCAGTTTTCAGTTTGACCTTTGACCTGGGGTTGTTGTTTTGCTCTCAATTGATTACTCACACATTTCGTTTCGCGATTTTAAAATAAATTAAGTACACGTTAAAACTAAAAAAAAATGATGTCAACAAATATTAGTCGAAGGTATAAAACATAGCATTCGTTCCCTGACTGCAACTTCTTGAAAATTACACGCATTTCTAAAGCAACATAAATACGTGACACTCTCCTTATGTAGATACATTCTGTTTCTTCTTTCATACTGACGCAATTTATTCCGTGGTTTTGTAAAGAACAAAAACAAAATATTTGTTTCGCGAAGAAATTTTTAATTCGTTTCTTTCAACTTGAAAGAAAAAAATTCTATAATAAAATTAATTCAAAATTTGTAGAGCTGTGTTTGAAGATTATTTCTTTCTTCATTTTCAGCACGCTTATTCTGTACAAATTCTCCAAGAACTCACAACTCTTTGGGATTACTTCAACCAGCTCTTTTATCTACATAAATGTACCTGAGCAGATGTGTGTAACAGGGATTGGCTAGCCACCCTATCCGAGAGGTGTGCTCGGAAAACGAGAGTAGCCGGCCATTATGTATGTATATAGGATGACCGAGAAAACTAGAAGCCTGATGATGTATCGTATAGACGAGACTGGTGTGCTGACCAGTTTCTGCGAATTGGCGCCATTTTGTGTTTCCAGTTATTCTTAGTAGAATTACGAATTCTCTTAGGATCCCTTCGATGTACATTTTAAATAAATCTGGCGAGAAGACGCATCATTGCCTTACACCTCTTTCTATTTTTGTGTACTTCTAAAATTATTAGGTTAGTTTTGGTCGCTCAACAGCATTTTCCCTACATTTGTTTTTTGTTCATATTTAAAATAGATTTGAATGAATGATATTTACAGATTTCGCTCGTCTTATGAGACATTTTATTTTAGATTTCTGAGACGTTCTTTTTGCTAAAATTGGTGTTTCTGATTCAGAAACTGTCAGGCGCTGCACTCCAGGAAACAGTAGCCGTTATTGTTACATTGTGCTTCCATATTCCCACCTTTCCATCGAAGTAATGACCTACTATTGCATTAAAACCGCCAAGTATGGCAACTGGAATAGTCGACAGTAGATCGATGTAAAACTAGTTCTCTAGATGTCACACGAAGAATTGGGACACACACACTGAAGAGGTGTTTAATAGGACGCACAATAGGATGCACATAGTGATTGAATAATTCTGGTGGCCATTTTTAGGTCATTGAGATTTTAAGTGAGATCACCCTGAATTCTTCTCCCAAAAAACAATTCTCTGGTTTGGGTTTATTTGACGGGTAAAATGTGTAAAGTAAAGAATGCTAGGCTATGTAATATCCATTCCCTTGCATAAAAGCGAATATTAGGCAATCTTCTCACAGATGAAGAGAAAACTAGAGGCAGCAGATATGTAGTTCTACAGAAGGATGCTGAGAATTCCATGGACAGAGCTTGTGAACAACAGGGACGTTTTAAGGGAAACAGAAACAAAAAGAAAATTTATACTTCGAATCAGAAAGAGACAGCTGAAATTTATAAAACACATAATGAGGAAAGAAGGTTTGAAGAATTTGACACTGGCAGGGCCTATCGAAGGCGACATATCTGATGAGCTTGTGCGAAAGAAAACAGCTCTCCTGGGTGGATTTGCTACTTTAACTTTCTTACTGCCATTCATATGTGCAACTATGCGTGCAAATAGTTGGTCAGTGTACTGTAAAAATATTTTTAATTCAATTGTTTTTAATAATTCAATTTGTTTTGCCCTTAAATTTAGCTCGACTAAATGAAATCAAATTAAAAACAAGACAATAAATAAATGAAAGAGCGGGAAAATAAGAACAGAAAAAAAAAGATAATCTAATTTAAAAGGAAAATTGGAAATATTTTCACTGGCTTCAAATTGTGTAAAAAAAGTATTTGCTAAAATGAATTGACAATATAAGGAAGGAAAATATATGAGAGAAAAGGAAAAAAGAAAATGGAGAATGAGGGCGACAAGAAAATAATAGAAAGATTAGGGTTGTTAATAACGAAAGAAGTAAACGAAGAAGAAACCTCGTTCTGAGCGGCCTTATACAGGTTTTCGTTTATCGGTGGCGAAAAAGCATGTGCACGAGTGTAAACGATATCGAAATATAGTATATTGTAAATGTAAAACAAAATATAAAATCCTGTTACTATATGAACGGAATATCTAATTAGTTAGTAGTGGCCGATAAATATATAAAATCTGGCTGTGAAATTGTTTTTTTTAATTATATCATTCAAAGCAAGGCAATAAAATTACTAAGATACAAGGAGTTACTGAGTGTAAAAGAATTAGAAAAATAAACATTATTAAGAAGAGAGAACACTAAAAGAGGAAAAAAAAATAACGATTGACATTGCATTGAAACTTTTGAAGATCAAAGTTGGCGGGAAAACAAGAGACCGGAAGAGAGTTCCACAGGAAAGAAGTGCGAGAAAAGAAACAGTTAGCAAAGAACTTACACTTATTTCTAATCAGTTCGACAGTAAATTGATGAGACCTATTTTGACAATCTAGTACAGCTTTTAGATTAGTCTCAGCACCAAGGAGGAAAGCTCATCAGAAAAATTGCCATAAAACTATTTATAGAAAAGGCACAGGGAAGCTAATACAGTCATAAGTTATAAACACGAACGCTGCTTGACAAGACAGATGCACGTGAGTCCTGCTTAAGCAATGAAAAACAAACACAAAAATCAAAAATCGATTTTCTTTTTTTCCCTTTCTTTCTTCTTCATATTTCATTTCCCAAAGAAGCTTTTGATAATAATGAAACATGTTAGATCAATAAACGTTTCCTATTGGTTCGTTATCGTATCATATTTGATTCCAATTCATATATATATATATATATATATATATATATATATATATATATATATATATATATATATATATATATATATATATATATATATATATATATAATAAATATTAATGAATATACATATATCTACGTTTGAAGGTATATGCATATATATTAAACGAAGAGGAGACAGTGGAGTAATGGATAGCGGCTCGGATTGAGGAATCGGAGAGCCGTGTTCGAATTCCAGTCGAATCCATTACATTCATTTACGTGCTAATGCTCTTGGGAAAGTTATGAAACCTCTTCTTCCCCCTCAGCTATGGGTAAATAGCAGGACAGACCGGGTTCTATAGCCTTGGATTGCAACTCATCTACGGCAAAAAGAAATTGCAATCTACTGGGGGGAAAAAATATGCCACATCGAAAGATACATGATCGCCTAAGCGTATATAACGCATGATTCATAACTGACTGATATATACATTTATTAATATTAATATATACTTCTTAGCTCTGTCTAACCACACTGAGCACTGTTTTGTTTACACGTTAAATTGAGTAAATATTTATTGGCTTACCTGTGTATGCATGCTGACGCATTTACATATAATATGTGAAAGAGGGTTTGCATTCTCATTTTTCACCTCCATTAATTTGTGAGCATGCAGCGGGTCCTTTCCCAGCTCTCGGTGTAGACTGACGTGAACAAGAACGGAACGCAACTTTAGGAAAGCCTAGGCCGGTCGGCGGAAAGCTTAGACGAGGATCACGTTGTATGTTTATGATATTTTCATGCCAAAGGTTCAGACGATCACCATTCTTTAGTTCTACCAGTTCATGCCTTCAGAGTTAGGATCCGCACTGACACTTACTCAGAGTCGAATCAGCCTCATTCCTTTCGTATTCCATGTGTAAGGAGGAAGTTCAAATCAAACAACTTTTCACAAGAACTGTTTCTTAATGGAATAGAATCTTTTCTGTGTGCTTCATTAAAATTAAAAGCTATAATCTTAATCTTTACAAGTTGAGGGCTAATCGTTATCTATAGTACTCATCCTTATAATCTTCCCTTCCTACTGCATCCTATTTCACATACGTCGTTCATCATAATCATTTTAGCAGTAGCCCTCTACCTTGAGTGGCTCCCGAGCTTTGCGCTAGGCAAACATTAGAATAAAGGGTGCAGAAAAGAATGAAAGAATTAGTGTAAAGAAAGAATTAGTGTAAAGAAAGAAAGAAAGAAAGAAAGAAAGAATCCGTGCAAGAAAGAAAGAAAGAAAGAAAGAAAGAATCCGTGCAAGAAAGAAAGAAAGAAAGAAAGAATCCGTGCAAGAAAGAAAGAAAGAAAGAAAGAAAGAAAGAAAGAAAGAATCCGTGCAAGAAAGAAAGAAAGAAATCACAAAGAAAAAATCAGTATAGGAAAAGAAAGAAAAACGAAAGAAAGAAAAACGAAAGAAAGAAAGACGTTATGGGAAAACGTAGGCTAAAAATGAACGAGAGACTTAAATCGTCAGAAAGAAAGAAAGAAAAATCAGTGTAGAAAAAGAAAAGATCTAAAAGGTAAGAAAGAAACAAGCAAAATAGAAGAAATCTATATAGGAAAAGAAAGAAAGAAAGATTTCCCCACGGAAAGACGACTTTTCTAAATTGCTTAATAAATAATTCAATTTTAACAGACATTTCCATCTGCAAAAATTGATTCCACACTTTGCCTCGAATTCCTTGTGTCCACTCAACCTGATTGGGACATTTTCGACGGTGTATGAGGGAATGGCGTGTCTCATTTGATAAAGACGAAAATTCCTTAACTCTTCATGTAGGCAGCCTCAGTTCGAGTCCTGCAACACGTCTTACCCATTCTTGCAACGATCAGGCGACTTTGGAACTTGTAAAATAAACGACACTCGTGATAATTCACGATGTAACATTATACCAGTCAAATAAAATAATAATTTTGCTTTTCATTACTTATACACGGTATTCGGAAATCATATTTTTTACATTTCAGATTTCGACTCAGTATGGTTTTAACAACTGAAGAACGTGTATTTCTCATCGTCGAACACGTATTTCGAGAAGGCGGTAGGTACACAGGTTTGGTGCAACTGCATTGTGCTGATAAATTCCTTTATTGCAATTCAATTCATAACCGAATTGATAAATTTCGGGAAACAGGATCAGTAGACAATGCTGTGAAAGCTCTTGGGGGAGAAACTTTTGGATATTCCTGAAAGTATGCAGCAGAGTTCAAAGAAATCATTACGAAAGTTTGCGCAAGTCTTGGAACTGTCCATAAAACCGTCTGACAAAAATGAATTTTTTTCCCATACAAAATAATGGCGGTTCAAGTTAGCGGTGTTCAGAAGCAAAATAAGAAGCAGCCAAGCCTGTATTGATGTTAATCGGCATCACTTTCCACATTGTTAATCATTTTCTTTCATATTCTTTTTCTGTATTCTATATCAGGGATCGGCAACCTTTTGCTGACTACGTGTCGACTTAGGGTTTTAAAATCATTCAGTGTGCCAACAGCATACGTATTTTTATACAAGTCAAGTTCAATATACCTATGCTACAATATATTTTATATACTAACATATACAATAATATATAAACCACATCAATAGAAATGAACTTTTATTAAAAGATTTTTAAAGTTTTTATTATTAATAGGAGTCCAACGAGTAAGCAGTTTTCAAACAGTTAAATATCTTTGCATTGTAGTAATTGGTTCGGACTTCGTGATGTCATTTGCGGCTTTGTGCCATTAGAAATTGCTTGGCGCGCAAACGCATGGCACTCCAATTAAGTTCTCGACCCCTGTTCTATATTGAAAAATGTCTGTTAATAAAAAATATACGGGCAAAATGTCTTTCTAAACACCGTGTATATTAGCTTGAGTCACAAATAATTTCCGTTTTTGGTTATCAACTTTATTCTTCAAAAGAAAACAAGCGTGTTGTTCGGTGAGATAGTTGTAGTGAGTCCCGGTAAAAAAATAATATATTATTAGGTTGGTGCAAAAATAATGTCGTTTTTCTTTTGAAGTTGAACGTCAAAAAACGATATTATTTTTGCACCAAACTAATAAAAATAAGATATACAAACGAAAATAAAGAGAATTAAAATTAAAATAAGACATTTGCAGATTCTTTTAAAACCCTTGTCTCTTTCTTTCTCCCTTGCTAAACTTCTCTCGCCCTACAAGAGGACAACCCTGAAATAAAAAGAGAAAGAAGAAAAAAAACTGAAGCCGGGAGCGAAGATTACGTATTTGTGGCTGAAAAAATACCTAAAATCAGGAACGTGCTACACCTGAAAAGAAAAGAAAATAATTTGGCCAATCAAAAAAAAAATGACAGAAAGAGATTTTTGATATTCATGCCAAAATCTCTAGCCTATTCAAAAAGGAGGAAAAAAAACCTGACACCGCTAGACCAGAAGCAGATAGAAAGATCAGAACAACACCAGAAGAGGACAGAACAAAAGAACACAGACACACAAGACATGTGAAGAAGCAGCTAAGAGGTCATCAGCAACTGACATTTCTGCCCTGTATCAGAGCCGAAAAGAACACAGTAGATTGACACTGACCTAATCTCTCACATTGCTACTACCTCTATCTTGGTTTGACTTCAAAATAACCACAAATGGACATTTCTCCAGACTGCGATCAATATACACCTGATTAAAAAACTTTTTGGCTATGTCATATACCAAAAGGAGTCACTCATCACTATAAAGAAAATAAATAAAATTATTTGTTTTAATCCCTTGAGTCTGTTTTATTCCCAAAGTTTCTGATAAAATAATTATCCTACCATTATCCAGACTTGTGCCCTCTTCATAATGATCACATATCACCTATCTTGGTTTGACTTCAAAATAACCACAAATGGATATTTCTCCAGACTACCATCAATATACACTTTATTTGGTGTTCATTGGAGAGTTTTTGACACTGTTGTTCATTTGGAGAGTGCCAAACTCTCAAGGTCATCCTGGCAAACGTGGTGGCAACTATCAGTTACATACTATGCTTTTAATAAGAATAACAAATTTAAAAAGTAATCCTTTAATCATATTTAAAATGTGTAGTGAGTCGTGATAAAAATAAAATATATGAACCAAAAAATTAAATAAAAAGAATTAAAATTAAAATAAGACATTTGCACTTTCTTTAAAACCCTTGTCTTTTTCTTTCTCCCTTGCTAAACTTCTCTTTCTATATTTCTCTCACCCTACAAGAAGGGCAAACCTCAAATAAAAAGGTGAAGAAGAAAAAACTGAACCTTACCAAAAACACCGAAATGCCATATGGAGTCTCCACGCATAACACGCGTAATAAAAAAAATGAAAAAGGAAAGAAAGCCGGAAAATAAAATAATTTGGCCGATCAAAAAAAAAAAAAAAAAAATGACACAAAGAGACTTTTGAGTTAGCCGAAACCATGTTCGCGCCAACTTCCCAAGCCTATTCTAAAATATAAATACCTTAGACCTCTAGGCCGTCACTGGAGACCAGAACGTCTCCAGGAGAGGGCTGGACAAAACGCAGCTATGCGTGATGCGTGAAGAAACAATTAAGAAATCTTCTGCTACTTACATTTCCACTCTGTTCGAGGTCGAGAGAAAATACCACAGATTTATATCTGACCTAATCTCTCACTACTACCCCTATCGTGGTCTGACTTCCAACTACCGAAACAGATATTTCTTCAAACTGCTATCAATATCCGCTTGGTTAACTAACTTTTTGCTACACCAAATACCAAAGGACTCACCCATCGCTATAAAAAAATAGATATATTATTTATTTCAAACACTTCATTTTATTCACAAAATTTCCGATTATAATAATTATCCTACTGCCTATCCACACAGGCGACTTTCATATGCGAACCCAAAAGCCATATATTCTCCATTCTTTGCAATGACTTATTGCATCAATTATCAGCCAGCTCTACGATGTCTTAAGTAAAAGTCCACAGGTTTTGATGTGAAAGTGTTTTCGACCAACTCCTGAATCTGGTCTTTCATTAAACAAAGATTTCCCCATCAATGCATTTTGCAGCGATCGAAAAAACACACTACTCTGTTGGTGTTGCGATCTGTGTCATCTCTGGGTCCCTACGCAATTACATAAAACGGTATCAACTAAAAGGACCATTTCTTTTTCTTATTCGTTTTATTAGGAGAGAGTGGTGGCAGTTTGGATTCTAAGAGGCAGCGGGAGGAATGACGTCACAGGAACGCATGTCACACGTTGGCTCAGCATCTCTCCGTGGATGGTCTTAGTCGGTCTCTTAAACATTGGTGGGGGCAGCGTATCGACGCTTCAGAATTATTTTGATCTTCATTTTTAATTCGCGCCGGTTTGGACTTATAACCAAAATTCAGACAAAGACAATCCATCAGTGTCAGAGTATCCCACGAAAGACAATCCATCACTGTCAGAGTACCCCACGCACGAGGTACTCCGGACAATCGCTGACTCTGGCTTTCGCATTCTGTAACATTGTTCCAAGGTAGGGGGAATATCTAAGTTTATATCGAAAGGTCTTGGAATGTTGCAGGCGAGTCGCATATTGCTCTGGGGTTATATGATATTGTACAAAGGCGAAATGAATTTCTCAAAAAAAAGTCACTCACTCGTATCCACCGAAAGTCACTTTACTATTAACCTTATTCAACAATAAATAAATTACTTGTGGCACAAGGCCAAAGGGAGAAGATAGGAAAAGGCTGGTAATCATTAACTGTCCTACCCCTAGTTATTCCGAATTACGGCGCATTCATTCTAACAACTGAAATGACTGCAACAATAACTCATCTCCCTCCATTCACATTCTCAAAGAGGACCTGATAAAACCCACGTGAAGGTAAGCATTATATATATATATATATATATATATATATATATATATTGTCATCCACAGACAGACTGTTTCGCTGTATCACAGCTCATCAGTGTGCCTAGACAGGAACGAAACCCGACTGAATTGGCATCAGTCGGAGATTCTGCCACTAGTCCGTTGGCGCACGGCAGGGTTGGTGAATTTTAAGCGTAATTATTTTTAGGTAAACACACAGTGACTGAGAGAACTCAATTCGATTTAACAAAGAGTCTTGCATTATTAGCAGTAATAGTCACTGTATACAAACCCAGAGAGCTCAAACGAAATAAATTTTTCAGGAGCATATATATTGTCAGACTGTTTCACTATATCACTGCTCATCACTGTGGCTAGACGTCCGGTTGCCTCTAGCTATATATATATATATATATATATATATATATATATATGGTGTTCATTGGAGAGTCCCAGACTGGTGTTCATTTGGAGAGTCTCAGACTCTCAAGGCCATCCTGGCAAACAGTGGCATACTGTTCAAATCTAGACTTAACCGTTATGTTCCCATTCTGTCTATATAAACTACTCCTTAACATAACACTTTACTTCGAGTGCCCTTATCCCTGTCTTGTACAGGGGTAAACCTTATTGCAAAAAAAAAAGGCCCCAAAACATAAAAAGTATCAACAAAGCCCAAATAGCCAACCATGGTTTAAGCCCGGATGCGCTGAAGCCATAGCTCAGTGTAACCAATTCTACCCTTTTTATTAGAGAGAAAGATGGAGCAGAACTCCTGCCTCATTCAGAACAGCCTGCAATCATTGAAGAAGCCTGGAAAATGCACAGATCGTCTATGCGCGGTCAGTCGAAACCAAAGTAGAAAACTTTGACTTAGTTCCAGCGAGGTCTTGAAAATCGCAAACATGATTTTCAATAGAGGCAAACCGTCACTGCGAACTGATATAAATAGCCCTGATGTCATCATATACTCATTAGATAAGACAAAACTCTTTGCAATGAACTTTGCATCTATCTTTACGTTAGACGACTCTCCTCCTCTCATTCTTCATAAAATTTGAGATATCTCTAACTCGGCTTCGAAAGTTTCCAGACTCATAAAAAATCTTGGAAGGTCTGGATAAAATTTTTCGATAGTTTTTTTTTTTTTTAATCATTTTACTTGCAAGAATGCGATAAAGCCACTAAGACGCAAGGGGTTACTGGGTGTTAGGGAATGTGAGAAGAAGACACTGTTAAGAAGGGAGAATAATAAAACATCCTCTTCCGAAGATTACTCATAAGCCGGCTACCGAGCCGCAGTTCATCCGACCTCATCAAAAAGATAAAGCCAACGACTAGTTGAAGGATTGTCCTTAGAGCAAGGAGTCCCCCATCTACGTCAGTTTTGACCCCATCTTGATCTCTCTCTCATAGACATACTGCCAACCAAAGGCTAACAAGCTTCGTCTAGCGGATATGTATATATATATTTTTTTATTTAGGCGTTTCACCCCAAGCAAGGCGGGAAGCCACTAGGATGCAATGGGTTACAGAAGATTTGGAGCAAGATCAGATAGGAGTGATAGAGGAAAGGATGAGGAGAAGGATAGTGGATAGATCAAAGCAACTGGGGATGTCGATTGACATTACATTTGAATAGTTGGAGATTATAGCTCTCAGGGAAACAGGAATAGGGAAGGGGGTTCCACAGGCGAGAGGTGCAAGATATGAAGCTATTGGAGTAGAAGAGACATCTACATTTAATAGTTTTAACAGTGACAGGGTGAGAGCGGGATGCCAGCATCGTAGGGCGCTTGAATTCATGAAGTCTGGGAACCAGCGAATGCAGCTCCTCGGAGCAATTACCATGAAAGTATTTGTAACAAAAGACAGAGAGAGGCGACGGCGTGTCTGTGAGAGAGCTACTGTAGACGAGATGCCAGATCAGGGCCAATTATATTGCATATTCGCCTCTGGATCTTATCAAGAACCCCGAGGCAAAAAGTAGGGGCTCCAGACCATATATGGCAGCAATACTCCATGCAAGGGCAAATTGTTGATTTGTAGATAATATATATATATATATATATATATTAGCATTTCAAATAAAACAAAGTGGGAGAGAATATAAGAAAAATGCATGTGGGAAGAAGAGTAAATGAAATGGACTCGAAGGGACAGAAGATGAAGATTGACATTGCATTTAAATTTTTAAAGATCAAAGTTGACTGGGAAAGTTAATCAGAACAATTATCATGAAAGTATTTATAGAAAAGGCACAGGGAAGCGAAATTACGCCAGTGGGAAAGGGACTGAAATTGAGATGCCAGGTCAGGACAAATAACATTGTAGATTCTTTTTTCGATTTTATCAAGAATCTCTAAATGTATAGCAGGCGGACGAGACCATATGGGACAACAGTATTCAAAGAAAATATTCACAGAAAATGTTCGTCCTCCGACAGGAATCGAACCTGTATCCTATACAGAACCGTCATATAGCCTTAACCGATTGAGCCACAGAGGAGCAAGGTCAATTCTCCTGCTTTTAAACTACAATCTTCCATGAAAATTTCTATGAAAATCTATTTCTATGAAAATTTCTCGGACATTCAGGCCGGTAAATGTTGTTAATACTGTTTATTATAAACAGACCATTTACTTAAATATATGTATCTATAAAAAGAATACATAAACATAAAAATGTCTTAAAAATAATTGTCGGACTTTGTCCATTTCATAATGTGTGTCGTCATTTGTTTTCATTTGGATACGCTTTGAGCAGATATGAATGTACGTGAGAGATTCATCGAAGATTGTAGTTTAAAAGCAGTAAAATCGTCCTTGCTAACCGAACGACCCTCTGTGGTTTAATCGTTTAAGGCAAGTCAGGCTATATGACCGTTCCGGAGGACGAATATTTTCTATGAAAATTTCTCGAACATTCAGGCCGGTAAATGTTGTTTAATACTGTTTATTATAAACAGAGCATTTACTTAAATATTTATATCTATAAAAATAATATATAAACATAAAAATGTCTTAAAAATATATCATTTATATAAGCGACGACACCGTTTCGTCCAGCCAACATCGTGTCCATTATTTGGCGGGAAATACCTGGGGCTACTTTTACACCGAAGGGTAGTCTTCTAAACTTGTAGAGTTCTTTAATGTCTATTAATAGTCAAATACGTCTGGTATTCCTCATCCACTTCGATTTGAAGATATACCTCAGACAGGTCAATTTTTGAAAATAGTTCACCGCCATTTAATTTGGCAAATATATCCTCTGGAGTTAGTAGAGGTTGTACATGTGGTAGGAGTAAGTCATTCAAACGAGTTGAAATGTCTGCACATAAACGAGTCTTATTATTTTTTCTTTCTAATATAAACCGCTGGCGGGGCCATGCTGAATAATCTATTTTTTCAATAACTCCGCGGTTTTCTAACCGAGCAACTTAGCAAAGGGTATCTTTCTTTTAGGTTTAAAACTGGTATTACATTTTCTTTTAATTTGAAAAATGCCTTTGACTTTGTACATTTTCCCAACTCCTCTGAGAAAATATTAATGAATTTATTTTTAAGTTTCCCCAGTATTTCATTAGCTTTAATATTTTTTTTCTCTGACGCACAATTATTTTTTCCACAGAATGAATTAATCGGCCAATCCCATAGTTAATTTCTTGCCAGATATTCCACTTGCAACTGAAATCTCACCGTAGCGTTATTCATTTTTATTGTCACGAATTTTCTATTATTTGAACTTTCCAGTTTTTTAGCTGGTAGCACTACTTTCAGCAAGTTAATTTTTGTATTTCTTATTCTTTTCAACATGCAGTTGCTTCGTTTGTGACATGTTTTTCCACAATTAAAACATTTTTTGGTTTTAAATGGACAGTTCTTTCTGAAAGGAAGAATAACACAGCCATAGCATGGATTAAGTTTCACAGTAGTTTTATTTCGAATTTTTTTTATTGGTACTACTGTCTTCTTTCGAACTACTTGTACTTCTGACGTAGCACTTCGTTCGATTTTCGATGTATCGTGCCTTAAAGTGACAATTCTTGGCACTCTTCCGCAACAGTCTGTATCGTTAACTTTGAACCCTGTCCAAATTTTGTAAGGATTCGCAAGCATATTTTCACATTGTTGCTTGATATCAGACCTTTAACGAAAATTAGAGATTTAACTTTGTCTGGAGATAGTTTGTCCAGTTTAAATTTCTCACACTCACGTTTGACTTTATCATCATATGTGACAAAATCATCATCTTCATCCTTAGTAAGGTTCATGCACTGCTGACGTGTATAAAAAGCAAATTCTTTTCATCAAAATGCTTTGATAATATCGACACTGTTTCGTTAAATGATACGTTTTCTGGTGTATTCGGTAAAATGAAATTCAGATATTTTTCATGTTCAGCGGGGCACAATTTTCATAACAGAAGACGTACTTGCTTTTCATTCGACCACCCTCAACATTTTTTTCTTAAGATGGCCTCGTACCTTTTGAAGTACAATAGGAATGTAATGTTTTCTTCTGGGACATAATTAAATTCACTAATTGATTTAGCGACTGAGTCCGGCGAAAATAAAATTGGCGAATTGCCCGTTCTTTTTTTTTCCAGGATTGCCTTCAACTGTTCTCGATATTCAATCCTTTCCTGCTGCACTTGTTGTAATAGTTGTTGCATAATTATCTCCAGTTTTACCACGGTGTATTAATTTCGTCGAAGTAGTCCTTATCTTGGAATTTTTTTTTTCTAATAGCAGTATCTCTTACACCATTGAAATTTATTGACTTTTGCGTCGCCCTAAGAATATACACAAATTCCATAAAATTCTTTTCTGTGAAATCTGAATTTTCTTCACCAGCTATTTATGCTAAGCGAGAGATTTTTTCTTTTTCGCATGATTTCGAATCCTTTCGGCCATTGTTATGTCTTCATTTCATTGAATGAGGATAGCACAATCAGGAAATATAATGTCACTTGGAGTCAACGTAGTCGTATTGAATTCTGTAGTAAGGATACAAGGCTTACTCCCGATTAGCTCTCTGCTGACAATTCTAGGTGTCAGTATATATGCTATTTGGGCGAGACCAAATCATATTCTGGAGTAGTGTGTTCATCTCCACAACACACTGCTTGATAGGAAAGACTTGATAATTAAGAAAACTCTTCCCAGGCAGCCGTAGCTAGAGATTTCGTGTAGCAAAAGCATTTGATACACCTTGCCAAATACCTTTGAGACCTGCCAAAGAAAACAATAAGATATATAGCAAATATACACGCAGACGATACCACACTTTAGGGGTGCACCAGAAAAAATATAGGTGACCAAGACATACCAGGAGTTCTCTCATCTAACTTAGGTTTAATAGATCAATGGTAAATCAAATCATGGATACTAATCAAAACTTAATACGAATGGCTGACAATGCTTCATCTAATAAGAAATGAAGATGAAAGTAATAAATACTAGTAAAAAATGAATAATAATGGCTGACAATGCTTCATCTAATAAGAAATGAAGATGAAAGAAAATACTAGTCAAAAATGAATAATAATGGCTGACAATGCTTCATGTAATAAGAAATGAATATGGAAGTAAATACTAGTAAAAAATGAATAATAATGGCTGACAAGGCTTCATCTATTAAGAAATGAAGATGAAAATAAATACTAGTTAAAAATGAATAATAATGGCTGACAATGCTTCATCTAATAAAAAATGGATATGAAAGTACATACTAGTTAAAAATTTATAATAGTGATTCACAATGCTTAATGTAATGAATAACCAAAAAGATAATGCAGCAATAGTAAGGATTCGAAAGTTTTGATATTTACTGTTACTTTCATTCCTAGCAAAAGTCGTCAGACTCTCCTTGTGTGAAAATTCATACTAAAGTAAATAAAATGCTAATAGAAATCATTGTTCGTCAATGTAATCTTTTCCTTTCTTTATCTCCTTTTATTTATTTACATTTTTTTTTATTTCTTTCGCACTCTTCTTTCTTCGTCTCATTATCATCGTCTTTCATCTTGTTTCCTGCTACGCCATTGTCTTGTGCGTCTCTTTCTTTCAATCACCTTCCCTCCCAAACACCCCGTCCTTGCTTATCGTTTCAATAGAATTTTTTTCTCTCTCTCTTTCTTTCTCTCTATCACTTCTGTCTCTTCCTCCACCTCCCTCTTCCCCCGTACTGCTGTGTTGCACCCTCGAGGCACAGACACAAAAAGAAAGCAGAAACTCGTATCGATCATCTGCGGTTAATCGCCAGAGAACAAAAATCTCTGTTCTTTGGTAAAGCAAAGAAAAAGAATTCTTGGCAGTCAATAAAAGAGGCGGGAAATAAAAGCAAGAGGCATATTGACATCTACATGGGCAACTGCCATAACAAAAATAGCTGCTTTGCGAGGGAACCTGCCATGAAGCGATCGTTAACTAACTGGTGTCGCTCTCGTGGTGATTTCACGGCTACATTTTTTTCGGGTACTTTTCTAGTCTATTGGCCAAATTCATATCTCTTACTTTCTCTCTCTCTCTCTCTCTCTCACTCTCTCATTTATTGCTTTATATCTCTTTTTTTCTCTTTTTCTCTCTCTCTCTTTTTGCTTCATATCTCATCATCATTATCATTATCATCATCCTTTGACCTTCCTATGGTTGGTCGGAACTCCATTGACAATCCTTTTCCACACTGTTCGGTCCTGCATTGCTGTCCCCAGATCCGCAATGTCAAACCCTAAGTCCCGAGCTACGGTGCCTGGGAAAGTCGATTTTCGTGAGAAGACACTTCCAAAAGGATGCCATAGGAGTAAGGATGACAATGTCACTGAGTGCACTGGAAGATCATTCAAATACTGGCATTCAACTGAGACATATGACGGGGACTGGTCATGTGCTCATCTACGCAGAGACTTTACAACCACGCCTCGACTGATGATGATGATGATTGTACCAAAGTGATCGTTATTGGCCCGGAGATTGAAGAGATGTTTCAGAGAGTTGAAAACCATTAAGATGATGTGAGTTAATGGGGCTTTCCTGGGCGAAAGGGAAAGTACCTTTTAATGGAGAAAATAAAAATGTCATCAAAATAAATTTAAAATATGGCTGACACTGGTTTCAGCCATGGAAATACGGTGTAGTCATTTTTTATAATCATCTCACCCCAGTGAAAGCGATAAAGCCACTAAGATGCAAGAGGTTATTGACAGTAAAAAAGTCTATGGAAAATAATTACTGGAGATCATGGCTCTCCGCAACTTCATCTATTTTGCTGATCTAGATATTATTTGCTCCTTTGTCACACCACCTAGCTCTTCATTGTATTTGTCCTTCTAATTATTCAATCAAAATTGTCAAATAATTTTCACATTGTTGAAGATCATGGTCCTCTACAACTTCCTCTATTTTGTTGCTCTAGGTAATACTTGCTCCTTTATCTTAGCACCTATATTTTTATGTTCATTTATTTAATCAATTTTTTTATTTGGTACTTTCCTCTGTTTCACGCACTTTCGATGTTCCTACGCGTGTTAAATTCGCCAAACCTACTTTCCTTATTACAGGATGCAATGAGTAAACTGTCGCCATTTTATATTTTTAATTTCGCCCATGCGTGTTGCTTTTTTTTCATTTTGTCGATTGCACAGTATAGTGGGGTCAGTTGGGCATTCTCTGTGTGATAAAGAGCACCATGACTGCCAGCAATTTAGAAGCTGTACTGCTTGACATTCGCGTCGGGAGCTCCAATACGAACATTTCAGAGTGTTTGTGTGTCAAACTGAGAACAGTGCAGAAGATTCGGAAAGAGTTGGATGAGTCTAATGAGGATTACGATGATACAGCAGATACGAAAATTCACTCTGATGTTCTGATAAAAAAAGGATTCACGAATTTGTTGATAAGGGCCTCGGACTCAACACAGAAGCCTACATCAAGTGCCTTGAGAAGGTAGTGCTGCTCTGGGTCAAGCGGTTGGCTGTTGGGTTGCGGGAAGATCCTATGTCTGGCAACAGGACCCTGCACCATAGCACACAAGCACGAAAACCCAGTCATGCCTGTCAGACAATTTCTGTAGCCACATAACTCCTTACATCTGGCCACCTATCTCCCCAGACTTGCAACCCGTTGATTATTAAGTGTGGAGCGCAGTTGAGCAAGAGACCAACAAAACTCCTTGTAACATTAAAGATGACTTGAAGGCAAGTATTATGGCAGCATTCACGAACTTTAACAAGGAAATCGTCCAAAAGAGTTGCAGGAGATTCCAAAGTCTTCTGGGGGTCGTGGATGAATCTAATGGCGATTTTCTTGAATAAATTTACTCTTTAGGATTTCGAGATATTTTTGTGTAATTTTGGTAAATCTGTCTGTTAAAATGGGATGGTGTCATTTTTATTTTTCAGTAATTTAGTCAATTTACCCATCGCACCTTGTATATGTTTCCAAAAGTCTCTGATACCTCTAATTTTTAGCAACAGTTTCTTGGGGGTTTCTGCTCTTCTTAAAATTTCCTAATTTATCACATGATCTGTCCATGGTATTCTGGCTGCTTACAGTTTTTCTGCTCTATAAAATATTAGATAGTACGTAGCAGTCTATAGGTTTCTTTTTGTTTTGAATAATAATTCTCATAATTTTTATCCCTGACTAAATTTTTGCAAATCAGCTTATACTCTTCCTGTTTGACCGTCGTCGATTAAACAGGTTTTTCACACGACTTAATTGGCAACTCAGCAGAGAGAAAAAAATGATACCGCTCAAAGTTTGGTTTATCTGTAACTGGCAACTGACTACAGATAGTGTTTCGATAAAAACACCGTGGAGAGCAAAACGAGAAACAACTGTCTTTTCTTAAAATATTCACGGTCAGACACTTCTGGGAAATAAATATGTCACTCGCGGAAATATACTAACATTTATGATGACCTGATTTAAAGCTACCATTTCGTTCGTCCCTTTGTCGATGTTTTTACGCTTTTAAGAATGTTGGCGCCTCGAGAAACAACTGCGGCCAAATTCAACCAGTACTAATTGATTCCATTTTTTTTTTATTATTATTATTATTTTAAAAATCTTTTCGCACTGCCTTTGGAGAGAAGGAAACAAGTTTTATACTCCACGCCCATTGTTCATAACACACTTCCTGGCGTCTGCTTTCAGCTCTCTACACGACATACGTTTTGAAATGGTTTCGGATCGAATATCGATCTTGCCGTTCGAATGTCAATCATGAATGCGGAAATGACTGGTGTAATCGGGCGGAAGTGAATTCTGGATTTCCGGAAATTGGCACAAAATAGAAAATAAAAAGATTGATTCTTGCTACAAAATCAAGCAAGTTTTTCGCACATAAACACCCTCATATATATATATATATATATATATATATATATATATATATATATATATATATATATATATATATATATATAGCATGATGTAGAATAGAAGAATACAAACAAAGGGAGATAATGTAACAAAGTGGAAAAGTTATTCAGTCAACGCATTTTATCATTTTATAGGCGGCGTCTTCGGACAGGAATCAGAAACAAAGTCTGGTGAAAGCTTCTTTTTTTCTTGATCTGCTTATCGAGTTAATTTAAAACAGTGTGTAGATATTCTTTCAATCTTATTCTTCAATTCGCATCTTTCTATTATTTTTATTACATTCCTTAAGGAAACTCTCGCCATCTTTTTCCCTCTATCCACTCTGTTTTCTCACATCTCTCTTTCTTTATCTTTCCCATTCTGTATCTATTTCTATTTCTCTTCCCGCCCTCCCTACCTCTATATGTCACCACAGCCTCTCTCTCTCTCTTTATCTATCTATCTATCTATCTATCTATCTATCTATCTATCTATCTATCTATCTATCTATCTTCCTCTCCCTCTATCTATACCTCAGATCTTCTTTTCTTCTATCTCTCCAAATGGTTTTTTCCTTCCTCTTTTCCACAATCCCTCAATATCTTTCACTCTTTATACTCACTCTTTCTTCTCTCCTGCTATCTTCTTCTTTTCCCTTTCTCTGTTTATTTTGCTCTCTCTCTCTCCCTCTGTCTCTCTGTGTGACTCACTCTTTGTTTCTGTTTTTCATTTTCTACTTTCTATCTTTGCCCATTCCTAATTCTCTCCCCTTTCTTCCCTCTTCACTTCTCTCTTTCTCTCTCTCTCTCTCTCTGTGACTCACCCTCCGTTTCTGGTTTTAATTTTCTCTCTTTGCCCATTCCTCATTCTCTCTCCTTTTCCTCCCACTCCACTTCACCTCTCTCTCTCTCTCTCTATTTCTCTCTCTGTGACTCACTCTCTGTTTCTGTTTTTAATTTTCTTCTTTCTCTCTTTGACCATTCCTCATTCTCTCTCCTTTCCTCCCTCTCCACTTCACCCCTCTTGCTCTCTCTTTCCTACACACGGTCAGCCATCCGAATACATCGATTAAAACGCTTGGGCTAAATTGAGCAACGAAGAAAAGTCTTGTTCGCAATACAATCTCATAATAAAGTAAATCTTAAAAACAAGTTTTTATGCAATCAGTCATCATCATCATCAACATCATCATTAATCCCATGACGGTTCCTGGTCGTTGGTTCAATGCGAATCTGAGCGGACCCTTCATCATGCCTCGGCAGATATTCATTCGTGTCTTTGGCAAAGTAGGCCTGGAGGAGACTATCCCTCGCCAAATTAAACCAAATCTGATGACCTCCAGCATAAAAGGCTCAAATTGATCAAAGCGAAACGTGGGCGTTGATTCCGTCGGAACGGTTGGGAAGACCACCACCCTGGCCATTGACTAAAATCAATAATTATAATAATGGTTGGCAGCTCGTTTCCAAACACACCTTTTTGCAGACGGTTGCTTAGGCACATTCGTGTTTGTCCAACACCGCCGAACCTTCCTGTTGTATATGCTCCATATACGCTGAGCAGACCTTTGTTACAGTTTTTAAGAAAAAAGTGCTTAACCAGTTTGGACAAGGTCCGTAAGCTCAAACCCTTGGTCACGATGAATTGTTGCTTCGTACTAGCTTAAACATAGACGACTTCCGAAAAATTACCAACTACCCAATTTCCAATGGAATCACACGCTGGGATTGTCTTCACAAGGCGATAACATCAAGAAATTGTCTTCCTAAATAATCGATTATGATGAAATTCGAACCCGGTGCGTAAGATTGGGAAGCAAGCATTCTAACGTCCCGACCGGACGAATATATGCTTTCTTCACTATTTATATTATTCGAACTATTGTCCTCATCTTTGTCGCCATATTTATTACAACGTTTCGGCCGTTTTACGCTCCGGCCTTATTCAGGTGGCTGGAATGTCGAACTGAACCCTTTATTTCGCTCACTGAGGTAAACTGTTCTAGTTCCACGTGCCATGTTTAATGGGAGTCAGTTGTCAGTTATCTCCTGTTAATTCCCCTCTGCCTCAAGGACGTATGGCACAGTGGATAAAGGCATTAGCCAGATCCACTGAAACGACCCAAAGAGTGTGAGTTCAATACCCGGTTAAGGCAGTGGAGAACTTGAACAGGGGAATTAACAGGAGATAACTGAAAACTGTACATAATAACTCATCTCAGAAATATAGACAGATGCTTTCATCAATATTAATATAAAGTGTGCCGCATTGCATCAATATTTATCGCCAAGATCAATGATTAGAAGGCTGGTTTACTATAAGTCTTTTTGCATCAGTTTACATATGTATTAGTTTGGTGCAAAACAATGTCGTTTTCTCACATAGTAACATATGTGAGAAAACGACCTTATTTTGCACCAACCTAATATATGTGAGTTAAAGATCAAATGCAGATCAAATATGGATCAGAATCCGACAAAATGATAGGATGAAGAACAAATCGGAAATGTTTATCAATCTAACATGTTTCATTTTTATTAAAACTTTGTCAGAGATTGAGGTTAAGAAGACATAACTTAGGTATTTTCAGTTTTGTTTAAATCGATTCTCATTGGTCAGTCGTGTATCACGTGCATTTATTTTTGAAAAAAAAAATAGGAATCATTTCACACAGAAGGAAACGTCGATGAGCACCTCAAAACACGGCAACGGCTTCCGCGAAGGTGAAGATGGCGTGTCCTGCTTGTGAAATTAGTGGAATTAAAAGTATGGCGCTCATATGAACATTTGCCATGGAAATAACGATAGAGTAGCGACTGGCTTGCGATATTGTTTCTGTGGGGAAAGAAGCTGCAGATTGGAAAAATAATTTTTTTCTCTCTACAAGAACACGAGAAGAGAGACTTAGAAGGACTATTGACGCTGTAGATGAATATATATTTCTTTTTGTTAAATTCAAACTTCAGAAAGACGAAGATCGCTTCTGTTGAAAAGATTAATTTCGATTCAAGTTGATCGATTCAAGGAACTTATCTAGAAAATATTATCTGTTATCTAAATAAATTTGTTAATGTAATATTCAATCGAATATACACGTCCACTTCAATCGCCAGATGATTAGAAACCAATTTGCTTGTTGACCGCAGTTGGCAGAAAAATAATTAACGGCTCGACAGCAGGGTGTCTAGATTCATGGTTGTTGCTAGTATTTTGGTCCCTGGCTAATTGTGTTAGAACATTTATTTTCTGATCACGAGACCCGGGTTCAAGTCTCCCCATAATCGATTTGCCAGGAAAGTGATTTCTAGATGTTATCAGGCTGTGAATGTTATCCCAGCGTGCGTCAAAGGGTCTGAAAACCACACAACGTGTTGACCCAAACCTGAGCGAGAAATTGGATAGACGGAACTGCTCGGAAGCCACTGAGAGTTATGCTAGCACGAAGTCATCGTGGCCGAGGGTATGAGCCTACTGGTTTGTTTAAATTGTTGACCGCTCTCTTCAGGAAACCATAACTAGTATAGTTGCAGTATAAGCCACAGGTGGGCTCTGTGGGTGTTGAACTAACACAAATGTGCCTGACCTGGCGTCTGCAGTAGGGATTGTCTAACCGTCCGGAAATTATAAAGATATAATACCTCACCACGTTACTGCAGGTTAAGCATTCGGTTCGCGGTTACGGTACTGTTCCTCACGCCACTAAGTCGAACCGAACTAGCCTGAAGATCCGACGGCTGAAATTTCAGTTGTCTGATGAGATATTTATAGTGTTACTCTACAGCTTAGGGATTGAGCACTTTTGGAAATTAGCTAGGATAAACTGTATACCGTAATTGATTTAAAGACGCACACACACATAATTATATATATATATATATATATATATATATATATATATATATATATATATATATATATATATATAGGTTGGTGCAAAAATAATGACGTAATAATGTTGTTTTTTGACGTATTTTTTAACGTCAAAAAACTACATTATTACGTCATTATTTTTGCACCAAACTAATATATATGTGTTTGTGTGTGTGTCATTCGCAGACAGTACTGTTTCGCTGTATCACACCACCTCAGTGTGACTAGACAACCGAATGCCTCAAGCTCGGATCGAAACCCAACCGATATGGTGTCAGGATATGGATTAAAATTTAGAAGTGGTGATTTCCTCTAAAAAAAGTGATGTTAATATAACCTTTTATAATCAAATTTTAAAATATTCCTGGACCCTATAGAGTGTAGAATAAGTATGGGTCTAAAAATATTACCAGTTATATGAAAGAAAAAAAAATTAAGAATTATAATTTAATTAGTGGAGATGTACATAAGAGGGTAGGGAATATATCGAAGGAAGTGATTTATAATTTTAAAACGTTTATAGTTATGGAATTAAGAATTTAACAAGATTGTTGTGCTAGAACCTTAGTATGTCTACAGAAAACGGTTGTTTCATATCTTTGATTTAATAATTGGGTGTTATTTAAGAGTTCAATGATACATATCTAAATTTTCTAAATTTTAATCCACAAAACACGTTCATTGATTACAGAATTAGTAGTGATAACCCCAACATAAATACATGCAATTCAGCTCTAGAATTTTTATAGTAAACCAAAAATAACATTCCCAATTACTACTAGAACTATCGCTAGAATTTTTACCTACTTAAACGTAATACTATCCCCTATCTCCATCTTTCCTTCCCTACCTCTCACTCTTTGGACGCTTGTGAGATGATGTGCCTGGACTTTTGACCGATGTTTATCAGCAGGAAAATTTCCACAGACCAGTCAACATTAAACACCCAATCAATTCATCACGAAACTGCTATAAACAAGCAATATTGTTTCACCTATATGTTTTTCTTCTTAAACAAATGGAAAAAAGGAAGTGACGTTTCACACACGGCTTGCCTACAAGCAGGATTGTTCATAACCATTTTCGATTCTCACCCGTCGAAGTGCAGTTGAAATGCACTGAAACAAAGTTGCATCTTTGTAGTGAGTAAAATGGTTTTGTCTATATGATAAAATTCTAATAAAGAAATATATATATATATTTAAAAGAAAAACAGACCACTTTAAGGTACCATTATAATAATTTATTTCACCAGAGTTCGTTTAAAAGGACTCCGGATCATCAGATAGCACTTCCAACAACGAAATGAAATGAAAAATGAGATTAAAATTGATGGGTAGTGTAAGTTTTTCTAATTTAACAGGGGGTGTGAGAGGGATAGTTAAAGAGACATGGTAGAGTATAGGGAGGGGAGGGGTTAATTTCATATCTCTCTCAAGTGTACTTTATATTGGGGTAGGAGGAGTGACCAGACCATGACCTATTTAGATGGTTAACTTAACGGAAATGATATATAGAAATGGGAGGGGAGTAGGGAGAAAAGAAAAATGAAAAAGAAAGAGGAGACAGAAAACAGTAATACAAATGAGTGTTACAGCAAATGAGCGTTACATATTAAATATGTGAGACAGTTCAATTTATATTACAATGAATCATTCATACAAAAAGTACATTAGTAAGTTTAATGATATAAAGACATTACTTTATTTATTGAACTATTTAGTTCATACCACATTGACTGATAAACTCCTACAACAACAAAAATTCTCAAATTACTATATCAGTAAAAAACGCACTCTCTTAAATTAAAAAAAAAATCAACTTTAGCGTTGCGACTGCACGCTCCAAATGTTTGTATCCGTTATCAATAACATATTTCAACAAAAAAAAAAACATATTTCGATTCGCATTATATTTTTTCGTCTCGGATGCTACCAGAATTTTACCAAAAACAAAATAATTTCCATGCCTGAAGATGATCGAATGTACAGTCGAAAGTACTAGCACATTAAAAAAAGACCTTATACAACTTATAATTTTTTAAAAACAAGGATCATAACATTCGAGTGATTTGTAGGTTAATGCACCTATAAAATTTTGTTAGCGAAGGGATTTCAACATTTTATATGATTAACTTTACTAATCTACTTTTCGTATGAATGATTCATTGTATATATATATATATATATATATATATATGAATGATTCATTGTATATATATATATATATATATATATATATATATAGATTCATTGTATATATATATATATATATATATATATATATATACATATATATATATATATATATATATATATATATATATATATATATATCAGACAATTGCATGTATCTATTTTAAGTCTGATCACTTCTTTACCCTGTATTTTAACTTGTCCAGTCCTTAAAGAAAAAATAATTTCTAGGTCGTCCTATCGGCTCATGTTTAATTCTTCCTGCTTTCCTTTTTTCTTTTCCTCCCTCTCGCCTTCTCTCTTCCCTTCCCATCTCTTCCCCCTCTCTTTCTCTCTTCCAGCCTCCAAATTTAAAAAAAATCATATTGAAATTTTTATTTTACTTTCTTCCCCTTTTAATATTAAAACTTTTTCCTTTTATTTTTTATTTTT
>OZ010599.1:80243663-80293663 GCA_963932145.1 Acanthosepion lycidas | reverse complement strand
TAAGTTCCACTCGGGCAGCTTCTTCACACAAACCGCTGATCTGTGTAACCGACTCTCAGGAAAATGTTTTCCCAGTCACTACAGTCTTATATTCCGTATGCGTCTGCATAAACTGTGCCTCTCACTCTGTAACCCTCTATCTCGAGTGGCTCTCAAGCTTTGTACAGAGTGACCATCCCTGTAAAAACAATTCATTAAACATCACTTGCTTTGAAGATACAGACACGAAACAAAAGCATTTTAACTGTTTGGCCAATCAATTTTTGGCTCCGTGCCTTTTGGCAAAAGGTCCTACTAGCAGTTATGGTGTCCAGCACATTTGTGCATTAGCCAGATGCAGTTATATAAAGTTCATTAGATTTGTTGAAAAGAGAGAAAATCATTTTGCTGTTAAAGTGATGGTATCTCAAAGCAAGTGAAAATCGTTTACAGGGATGGGTCACTCTGTACAGAGGCCTGTAACGGGGTACGTAAATAGAGGAGGTTACAGTAGTGACACACCAACAATTTTCCTGAGAATACGATATAAGAACAGCGGTTTGTTGAAAGTGCCGGGTACCAGGCTGGATCAAACTCGGTACTGTTATGAAGTATAAAGGGTCAGTCATTTTTTTTTTATTGGATAATGGCGTCTGAAAGTCGAAAGTGCTCACAAGGTAGTGAATTTTTCTTTCTCTAAACCAGAGTTTCTCAAGTTTTTTTTAAGGAACAGCACACCTAGGAGAAAAGGAAAATATGACAATACACTTAGTAAAATTTTTCAAGGGTATTCATTTAAATGTTAAGAAACAAAACAATAGATTAAAAAAAACACACATGATATGAACTTACATTATTTTAATGTTTCTATTCAACTATCTATGCAGCTTATTTAGTGTGAAAACCATTACTGGTGTTTTTTCGGGATTTCCTCAATGTTTAAACGAATATGCGAAAATAGACCCACATGTGTCCTTCAGTTAAGTGTAGTCTTTCTCGCTTCTTATTTGTGAAGTTATTTTAGAATTGACAACGTGAATTCCCATAAATAAGAAGGAGAAAATTGCAATAAAAATGATAAATCCTTTTTTAGCTAATGTGGGATTATTCCTTTTGGATTGAAATCCAAAATCTATCAAAGGGTAATAAACAGACCCTCATTTCTTCTTCAGTTGAGTGTAGTCTTTCTCGCTTCTTATTTGTAAAGTTATTTTAGACTTGAGAAGCTGAATTCCCACAAATAAGAAGCAGAAAATTGCAATAAAACTCATAAATCCTTTTTCAGCTAACGTGGGAGTATTCCTTTTGGATTGAAATCCAAAATCTATCAAAGGGTAATAAACAGACCCTCATTTCCTCTCAGGTTGAGTGTAGACTTTCTCGGTTCTTATTTGTGAGGTTATTTTAGACATGAGAAGCTGAATTCCCATAAATAAGAGGCAGAAAATTGCAATAAAACTGATAAATCCTTTTTTTAGCTAACGTGGGATTATTCCTTTTGGATTGAAATCCAAAATCTATCAATGGGTGATAAACCGACCCTCATTTCTTCTTCAGTAGAGTGTAGTCTTTCTCGCTTCTTATTTGCGAAGTTATTTTAGACTTGAGAAGCTGAATTCCCATAAATAAGAAGCAGAAAATTGCAATAAAACTGATAAATCCTTTTTATAGATAATGTGGGATAATACCTTTTGGATTGAAATCCAAAATCTATCAATGGGTGATAAACAGACCCTCATTTCTTCTTCAGTTGAGTGTAGTCTTTCTCGCTTCTTATTTGCGAAGTTATTTTAGACTTGAGAAGCTGAATTCACATAAATAAGAAGTAGAAAATTGCAATAAAACTGATAAATCCTTTTTTTAGATAATGTGGGATAATACCTTTTGGATTGAAATACAAAATCTATCAATGGGTGATAAACAGACCCTCATTTCTTCTTCAGTAGAGTGTAGTCTTTCTCGCTTCTTATTTGCGAAGTTATTTTAGACTTGAGAAGCTGAATTCCCATAAATAAGAAGCAGAAAATTGCAATAAAATTGATAAATCCTTTTTTTTAGATAATGTGGGATAATACCTTTTGGATTGAAATACAAAATCTATCAATGGGTGATAAACAGACCCGCATTTCTTCTTCAGTAGAGTGTAGTCTTTCTCGGTTCTTATTTGTGAAGTTATTTTAGATATGAGAAGCTGAATTCCCATGAATAAGAAGCAGAAAATTGCAATAAAACTGATAAATCCTTTTTTCAGCTAATGTGGGATTATTCCTTTTGGATTAAAATCCAAAATCTATCAATGGGTGATAAATAGACCCTCATTTCTTCTTCAGTTGAGTGTAGTCTTTCTCACTTCTTATTTGTAAAGTTATTTTAGACATGAGAAGCTGAATTCCCATAAATAAGAAGTAGAAAATTGCAATAAAACCGATAAATCCCTTTTCAGCTAATGTGGTATTATTCCTTTTGGATTAAAATAAAAAATCCATCAATTGGTGATAAATAGACACTCATTTCTTATTCAGTTGATCGTCATTTTTCTCACTTCATATTTATGAAAGTATTTTAGAATTGAGAAGATGAATTCCCATAAATAAGAAGCAGAAAATTGCAATAAAACTCATAAATCCTTTTTCAGGTAATCTGGGTTTATTCCTTTTGGATTAAAATCCAAAATCTATCAATGGGTGATGAATAGACCCTGATTTATTCTTCAGTTGAGTGTAGTCTTTCTCGCATCTTATTTGCGAAGTTATTTTAGACATGGGAATCTAAATTCCCATAAATAAGAAGCAGAAAATTGCAATAAAACGGATAAATCCTTTTTTAGCTAATGTGGGATTATTCCTTTTGGATTAAAATCCCAAATCTATCAATGGATGATGAATAGACCCTAATTTATTCTTCAGTTGAGTGTAGTCTTTCTCGCTTCTTATTTGTAATGTTATTTTAGAACTGTGAAGCTGAATTCCCATAAATAAGAAGCAGAAAATTGCAATAAAACTCATAAATGCTTTTTCAGCAAATGTGGGATTATTCCTTTTGGATTGAAATCCAAAATATATCAATGCGTGATAAATAGACCCCCATTTCTTCTTCAGTTGAGTGTAGTCTTTCTTGCTTCTTATTTGCAAAGATATTTTAGACATGAGAAGCTGAATTCCGATGAAAAAGAACCATAAAAGGAGCAGAAAATTGCAATAAAACACAGAAATCCTTTTTCAGCTAATGTGGGATTATTCCTTTTGGATTAAAATCCAAAATCTATAAGTGGGTGATAAATAGACCCTCATTTCTTCTTCAGTTGAGTGTAGTCTTTCTCACTTCTTATTTGTGTATTTATTTTAAACATGAGAAGCTGAATTTCCATAAATAAGAAGCAGAAAATTGCAAGAAAACTCATAAATCCTTTTTCACCTAATGTGGGATTATTCCTTTTGGATTAAAATCCAAAATCTATCAATGGGTGATAAACAGACCCCCATTTCTTCTTCAGTTGAGTGTAGTCTTTCTCACTTCTTATTTGTGAAGTTATTTTAGACATGAGAAGCTTAATTCCCATAAATATGAAGCAGAAAATTGCAATAAAACTCATAAATCCTTTTTCAGCTAATGTGGGATTATTCTTTTTCGATTGAAATCCAAAATCTATCAATGAGTGATAAACACACCCATATTTCTTCATCAGTTGAGTGTAGTCTTTCGCGCTTCTTATTTGTCATGTTATTTTAGACATGAGAAGTTGAATTCCCATAAATAAGAAGCAGAAATTTGCAATAAATCTGATAAATCCTTTTTTAGCTAATGTGGGATTATTCCTTTTGGATTGAAATCCAAAATCTATCAATGGGTGATAAATAGACACTCATTTCTTCTGCAGTTGAGTGTAGTCTTTCTTGCTTCTTATTTGTAAAATAATTTTAGGCATGAGAAGCTTAATTTCTTTAAATATGAAGCAGAATATTGCAATAAAACTGATAAATCCTTTTTTTAGCTAATGTGGGATTATTCCTTTTTGATTGAAATCCAAAATCTCTCAATGGGTGATAAACAGGCAATCATTTCTTCTTCATTTGCGTGTAGTCTTTCTCGCTTCTCTGTGAAGTTATTTTAGACATGAGAAGCTCAATTCTCAGAAATAAGAAGCCGAAAATTGCAATAAAACTGATAAATCCTTTTTTATCTAGTGTGGGATTATTCCTTTTGGATTGAAATACAAAATCTATCAAATGGTGATAAACAGACCCTCATTTCTTCTTCAGTTGAGTGTAGTCTTTCTCGCTTCTTATTTGTGAAGTTATTTTAGACTTGAGAAGCTGAATTCCCATAAATAATAATAATAAAATTGCAATAAAACTAATAAATCCTTTTTTTAGCTGATGTGGGATTATTCCTTTTCGATTGAAGTCCAAAATCTATCAATGGGTGGTAAACAAACCGTCATTTTATCTTGAGTTGAGTGTAGACTTTCTCGCTTTTTTTTTGTGTAGTCATTTTAGACTTAAGCTGAATTCCCATAATTAAGAAGCAGAAAATTGCAATAAAACTGATAACTCCTTTTTTAGGTAATGTGGGATTATTCCTTTTGGATTGAAATCCAAAATATATCAAAGTGAGTACCCTCGAATATTTTATTTTGAGCCCTCGATCATTAGAAATGGTGGCCAATTCTTCTTCTTCACATAAATGAAGTAGAATATTAGAACATTTTCTCAGGTATTTCGTATCCAATCATACTATTACGGCACACTTAAATATTTCGCGTTGCACACTAGTGTGTCGTGGCATGGTGGTTTAAGATCTCTTGCTCTAAACAGATGATATCTCATTAAGGTTCATTGCTTTAAATGTCTATTGAATCTCAAGTTCATTCTAGAACACCATATTGTATGATTAATTACTAATGATGTTAAAAATAATTTGCTGTGCTTTATCACAATTCGAATAGAGGCAATGAGGGGGTTTTGACTCCGTGGGAGTGACATGCCCTAACGTCTGTAAAGGTCTGATCAGGTGGAAGTATAAAATATGAAGTACTTCTGAACGTTTGCCATGTCGACAGGCTTGCGATGTCGTCTGCTGAAAAGAGGCTGCAAATTGGAAAAAGATTTTTTTCCTTCCCCAAACCGCGTGAACGATATTGACATTTATCAAGTGAGACTTTGAAAGACAATTGACGTTGTAAATGAAAATGTATTTCTTTTTTTGTAAAACCGAAATTGCAGACAGACGAGAATTGCTTCTGTTGAAAAGATTAATTTCAATTCAAGTTGATCGATTCACGTTGATCGATTCAAGAACTTGTAGTGCCATTCTTTCTTTTGGTTGACTTCATTTTGCCGTGTCACATAGACGCCGGGAAAAACCTGAACTCCGTTTTGAAGCAACGACAAAATTGAAAGAAAATAGCCACTTAGTATACAGGGTTAAAATCGAATGGAAGATTATGAAGTTTGTGATATACACAAAAAAGGCGATAGCAAGAAGTACTGATTATGAGGATAGGGACTGACTCTTGGCTTGAAGAAATAAAGATATTAATGTTCAGGGAAGCACCGAGCAGAATTCTGATCTATAAAGTGATAGTTCTTGTAAAAATAGCTGTTTAAGTGGAACTTAAATTGGGACAAGTTGGCCTGTCCTGCTTGTGAAATTGGTGGAATTAAAAGTATGGCGCTCATATGAACATTTGCCATGGAAATAACGATAGAGTAGCGACCGGCTTGCGATATTCTTTCTGTGGGGAAAGAAGCTGCAGATTGGAAAAATAAATTTTTCTCTCTACAAGAACGCGAGAAGTGAGACTTAGAAGGACAATTGACACTGTAAATGAATATATATGTCTTTTTGTTAAATTCAAACTTCAGAAAGACGAGGATCGCTTCTGTTGAAAAGATTAATTTCGATTAAATTTGATCGATGCAAATTGACTTCATTTTGCTTTGAGACTTCGACGCAGTATAAATGTCAGTCTCTGATGTTTTTGAAATCATTTCACCCCAAGCAAGGCAATAATGCAAATAAAACGAGGAAAGCGTGACAACCGGGTAATAGGTGAATCTATCTATTCCTATTGAAAAAAAAAAAATTAAGAGAAAAAACATAAGCAAATAAAATTTCAGGGTGCAAACGGAGACGTTAGATGTGGAAAGAACTAAAAACACACGTAATTCAAGTGCATATATTCAGGTAGAGAGATATGTTTTCTCTCACAATGTACGTTTATGAATACGCCGTGTAGATTATATTGCCGGTCAATTCACACTTGACCGGACGTACCAATTGAGCCACAGGGGATCGTTCGGTTTAGCAAGGTCGATTGTAGTTTAAAAGCAGTAAAATCGACCTTGCTAACCGAACGATCCTCTGTGGTCAAGTCGGTTAAAGGCACGTCAGGCTATATGATAGTTCCGTATAGGATACAGGTAATGCAAATGTTGTTTAATACTGTTTATTATAAACAGAGCATTTACTTAAATATTTGTATCTATAAGAAGAATGTATAAACATAAAAATGTCTTAACAAAAATTGTCGAACTTTGTCCATTTCATAATGTGTGACGTCATTTGTTTACATTTGGATACACTTTGAGCAGATATGACAGTACGTGAGAGATTCATGGAAGATTGTAGTTTAAAAGCAGTAAAATCAACCTTGCTAACCGAACGATACTCTGTGGCTCAGTCAGTCAAGGCACGTCAGGCTATATGATGGTTCCGTATAGGGTACAGGTGCGATTCTTGTCAGCGGACAAATATCTTCTATGAAAATTTCTCGGACATTTAGGACAGTAAATGTTATTTAATACTGTTTATTATAAACAGAGCATTTACTTAAATATTTGTATCTATAAAAATACATAAACATAAAAATGTCTTAAAATAATTGTTAGACTTTGTCCATTTCATAATGTGTGACGACATTTGTTTACATTTGGATACGCGTTGAGCAGATATGAATGTACGTGAGAGGTTCATGGAAGATTGTAGTTTAAAAGCAGTAAAATCGACTTTGCTAACCGAACGATCCTCTGTGGCTCAATCGGTTAAGCCACGTCTTTCTAATGACGGTTCCGTATAGGATACAGGTTCGTATTCCTGTCGGAGGACGAATATTTTCTATGAAAATTTCTCGGACGTTCAGGCCGGTAAATGTTATTAATATTGTTTATTATAAACAGCATTTGCTTAAATATTTGTATCTATAAAAAGAATGTATAAACATAAAAATGTCTTAATATATATATATATATATATATATATGTGTGTGTGTGTGTGTGTGTGTGTGTGTGTGTATTTAGGCAGCAAATTCTCTTTTAGACATGTCTGATTAAATAAATTACAGACATTATGTCTGCTAATTTTTAACAAAATCCGTTCACACTCACGAATAACCTTCCGTGTATTGATGTTAAAGAACGAGAGAAATGTCCTATAGCAGTTTAAATTTCTTTTATTTTCATTTCCTAACTACTTTCGATCTTCTCTAACGGAACAGTTTTTCATGCTTTAATGTGTACGTGACCATAAAATTATAACACAGAAGAAAAAAATGCATAATGGATAATATTTCACGTTCTAATGAACGGTAATGGAAAACAACGCACATCTTAGATAAATACTTATTCTAATAAACAACATATAGTTTTGTACCACTTGAACCTCAGAAGATGATCTTGGAAGAAAATCGAAAGTATATATATATATATATATATATATATATATATATATATATATAATTCTGTCTTTGGGCAATAATCCCTCTTTTATACGAGTCTCATTTGTACTGCGATTAAGCGTTTTATTGAATTTCTTTTCTAGACAAAAAGTACATAAAAACTGTCGAATGTTGTATATATCCGAACGCTTTCGGCAATTCTGTTAGCCATTATCCCTGATAATAGCTAAGGATCGGAAGCTCATAAAGGATTGAATTAAAGTTCATATATATATATATATATATATATATATATATATATATATATATATATATATATATATATATATATTCCAGGATCATTTTTCAACTTTTTTCCATTTTTTCAATTTTTTCCAGATGATCTTCGCTCTGTCTAATCTTTTACTCTCCTTGACTAACAAGATGTCTCACACTTTTCACGTATGATTTCATTTTCAAGTCTTTTTCACTGGTCTTTGAACTGGCATAAGAACTTTGAACTCCTGTCTCACGTGCCAAACGTCATATGGATTGAATTTGATCGTTTCTAATTGATCTCTTTAGCTCTAAGTTGAAACGATGATCCCTCTTGCTATTGTGACCTCCTGATCCAGTTTTCCTTCTACGCTTTCCTTTTTTAAAAAAATATTTACCGTTATCTTAAGGATTCTACAAAGGACTAAGCCAAAGGATGAATGTGCGTACCATTACTAAAGGCTTGAATGATCTTTTTCCTCACCATATTGCTCATTTGGAAAAAACAGTGGGATGACACAAAATGATTTTAACCTGTTCTCTTTCAAGCTGAATAACTCAAAGTGTTTTTCAGTGATTCTTACGACAAATGGTGTAAAGATGGCTAAAAGTCTGGAAAAAAGAAACTCAATTAGATTAGTGTTTTTTAGGTGGTAAACATTTTGTGGGATAGATAATTATGCTGTAACACAATTTGTACAATCTTACTATTACACCCGGTATATATATATATATATATATATATATATATATATATATATATATATATATATATGTGTGTGTGTGTGTGTGTGTGTGTGTGTGTGTGTATAGTAAAATTAAAAATATCCATTGGTATATAATCCAAGTGGGTCCTAATAATATATAATATTAAAACTGATCCATAAAAAAAGCTCAATGTATTTATTATAACAGAGTATATAAGGTTAATATCTGGGTTGAATTTGTGGAGCTTCTTTCCTTTTAAGACAGATAACTTCCGCCCTATCCTTACCAATACTCAGGCAGTCTGTCCTGCCAAAGCTTCGATATGGGTAGGCTCTGTATCAATTTTTAAACTGCTGTCTTTGTTAAATATTAAATTTTAATTCTCTCGTTCCGACACTTTGGGTTGAATAAGACTGATCTACTCTGCGTCAGTTGAAATAGAGGTAATTTCTCTGTTGTGTAATATATATATATATATATATATATATATATATATATATATATATATATATATATATATATATATTAGGTTGGTGCAAAAATAATGACGTAATAATGTCGTTTTTTGACGTATTTTTTAACGTCAAAAAACGATATTATTAAGTCATTATTTAAGCACCAATCTAATATACATATTCTATTACTTACACACACATATATATTCAATTACTTACACGCACACAGATATATATATATATATATAATAGAATAACGTGAATTTAGTCTAGAAGAATCATGGACAGAATGCAGAAAGCACTGGGCGGCTGTTTCATCGTATTCTTGGAATTCATCAGCAGTGTGCATCCACTACCGAGATTCGAAACCGGACTGTAGTAGTAGAATCCCCGACTGACGCCAATTCAGTCGGGTTTCGATCCTAGCTAGAGCCAACCGGACATCTAGTCACACTGATGAGCTTTGATACAGCGAAACAGTCTGTCTCTGGATGACAATATACATACATACATACATATATATATATATATATATATATATATATATATTGTCAGCCAATAATTAAATAATCCAACAATATATATATATATATATATATATATATATAAAAAATAATAATAATAATAATAATCTAGTGATGTGTTGAAGATATTGGAAGTCTTGAAATGTTCAACCGAATGTCTTTACATTGTTGACCTTGAATGTCTTGTTCTTTGCCATACATGTCAAAAGACAATAGGAAAATATTTCGGTTGGACTGTTTGAGTTTCGGTGAATAAGACACTATGAAATTTAGACTGAGCTATTGTAAACAAAATTAAATAACTCTAACTGCCCTGCTACTTTGAGAAGATAATTTCCTCCGACAAGAATACTACTTTGGTTGCAGTTGCTATAAAGAAACTTGTGTGATTTTGACGCGTAGAAAGGAGGCAGGCGTTTTGACTATAATTCAAGATAGTTCAAATCGAAAAGTGAAGCCTCGTTTTGAGCATCACTGGTTCAACTTATGTATCAAGCTGCTATTACCAACGGGTTATTGAACACAACGAAGCCGCGCAGATCTCAAGCGGATGAATAGTTTATGGGTACACCAACGGTGGCATCACGAACGGAAATGCAACCGGATGAGGCAGCCGGAAGCAGACGGTCACGTGATTTGTTCTTATTTTATTTTACTTTATTTACTGCCGTGATATTGAGGACGTTCGATTCCATCGTTCAAGATAAAGACCATAGAGTCATCGAGGTCGGTTATTATTTTCTGAATGTTTATAGAGGTGAATGAGAAAGACGGGAACACTGGAAAGGGTGAAGGGTGAAAGAAGGGGAGAATGAGAGTTAGAGAGGGGGAGAGTTTCAGGAAAAGGAAAGAATAGAAAGAAATAGAGAGAAATGATTTAGACAAGGAAGAGAATCTTGAAAACAAAAAAAACAAACAAACAAACAAGGAAAATAGATCAAAAAGCAAAAGGTGGGTGCAGAGCGATATATAAAAAAAAATATTAGATAGAGTAATCCACTGAGAGAAGAAAGGTCGAGAAAAGACAGAAACCGTGAAAAATAATTGCTATTAATACGTGTGAATAATTTGTTTGACTTAACCAAGTTTGGCACAAGACAATTTTTTATAGTTACTTATGAATGTAACAACAACGTTAAAACAAGTTTTCGACTGTATAACGGTAAAATGGCGTGAATGTAATCGGCGGGTCAAGTTCGAATTCAGTCTAGTCTATTGCCTTAAATTTCTCACTAATACCCTTCGGAAAGGCATGCATCCATCTACTTTCCCTCTAGGTTAAATAACAGCATAGACTAGGATCTTTGGATGGCAGCCATTTTAATAGAAGGAATATCCAAATTCACCGAGCAAACAAATGGAAACCACCCTACGAAGAAGTCATGGCGATTAGAAATAATAAAGAAAGAAAGCTGTGGAGAGCTGTGATCGCCTACCGCTTGAAGTGACTTGGTTTGAGATACAGTCAAATCGGGCGAAATGAAAGACGTGAATATCTGATTGCATCAAACTTCCAAGTATGGAAACCCGTCTGCCCATAAAATCTAGAATTCAGTGTACTAGTTTTTATCTGAACTCGTTGATTGGTTGATTTTGTTTAGCGGCATATCAACACCTCTATGCGTTATTTAATGCCGAAATTGAAATGTTTTAAACCCAATTGTATGGCTTCAACTGCAGATAAAATGTATTTTTGATCATAAATCTATAAAATCTATTGTTGGTCATTTTACTGTAAAATATATTGTTGGTAATTTTTTTATATAAAAATCTATAGCTGGTATTTTTACTATAAAAAAGTATTTTTATACATTCATAGTTTTTTTTTTTTTTCGTGGTTGAAAATTCAAGTTCATGTCTTTTTATTTTATATCAAAACAGAGCTTTATTTAATTTAATAAAGTGTTAAGTTGGTATCTCAGTGTTCGGATGTGCAAAGTTTATAAATTTATGTGTGCAGACTTGTGATTGCCTTGACATTTTTTATGATAAGGATAAAAAAGCTGCAAAGACAAACCTTTTGTCGGTCCTCGAAGAGTAGCTTCCTTAGCTTTTTTTAATTTTTTACATTGAGGTTCACCATATACAAGGCCCGAGGGCTACTCGAGGTAGAAGGTTACAGACTAAGAGGCAGAGTTTATCTGGATATGTGGGGAAAAACGATTAACCCTAGACTTGAACAGATTAAGATTGCAGTGATCGGGAAAGCATCCTCTTGGGAGTCCGTTGCACAGAACAGTGATTCACGGGAAGAAACTACTTTACTCTCCGGCTTTATTTGATCCGTGTTTTCTATTCTACTTGTTTTTTTGTTTTTTTCTAGAATAAATGACTTCTTTTGTATCTTTTTCTTCTAGTTTTTGTCGTAAAATGTTCCTGGTTTCCCCCACCCATCCTCCTTTTACCTCCTAATTCTTGAACAATATGTTGTTATCATTTTATTATTGCATTTTACAGGCCGACTTTCTTGTCTTTATTTATTTTATTTACAGTTAGGTACGCCCTGTATAAGGCTCGGTGGCCACTCGAGGTAGAGGGTTACATTAAAAGTCAGGTTATACGGATAGGAGGGTAAGATAACGGTTAAACCTAGACCTGAACAGATTAAGATTGTAATGATGGAGAAAACATCCTCTGGGGAGTCAGTTCCACAAAGCAGTGGTTCATGGGAAGAAGCTGCTTATCAATATAAATGAATGAAACTTGAAATCTGTTGACAAAATACGAGAATTTTCTCAAAGAGAGCAAAAATTAATTATCTCTATTCGCACAATTAAAAAGAGTGTGAAATTAAAACAGAAAGAATTTGAAGAGGCTTGTTCAAGATATATTTTGAACTTCTAATAAAAATTCATCTAGAAAGATAAAATGTATAGACTTATATTACACTATTTATATTATATATGTATATTTATATTATCTACCCAGAAATTCATGCACAGATGCCCTCAGTGGATGAAGGCGTTTGTTAGATCCAGTGCGAGGACCCAAAGAGTGCGAGTTCAATACCCGGTTAAGGCAGTGGAGAAATTTCAGAGGGAAATTAACAGGAGATAACTGACATCCATTAAACATGACACATAGAACTAGAACAGTCTACCCCAGTGAGCGAAATAAAGGGTTCAGTTCGACATTCCAACCACCTGAAGAAGGCCGGAGCGTACAACGGGTCAAACGTTGTAATAAATATGGCGACAGAGATGAGGACAATAGTTCGTATAATGTAAATAGTGTACATAATACCTCATCTCAGAAATATAGACAGATACTGAAGGGCCGAAACGTTGTAATAAATATGGCGACAAAGATGAGGACAATAGTCCAAATAATGTAAATAGTGTACATAATAGCTCATCTCAGAAATATAGACAGATACTGAAAGGCCGAAACGTTGTAATAAATATGGCGACAAAGATGAGGACAATAGTCCGTATGATGTAAATAGTGTACATAATAGCTCATCTCAGAAATATAGACAGATACTGAAGGGCTGAAACGTTGTAATAAATATGGCGACAAAGATGAGGACAATAGTCCAAATAATGTAAATAGTGTACATAATACCTCATCTCAGAAATATAGACAGATGCTGAAAGGCCGAAACGTTGTAATAAATATGGCGACAAAGATGAGGACAATAGTCCGAATAATGTAAATAGTGTACATAATAACTCATCTCAGAAATATAGACAGATGTTTGGTAGAGGGATACAGTGAAGTCTTCGAGGTGTTAATGGTGTGACCTTTCCGGGGCCAATAGGTCAACGTTGGGTCGGAACCGTCTGTTGTAGAGTGGCTGAGGGATTTGTTTTTGTTTTTTTTTTTTTCATTAAACTTGAAAAATTATTGTAACATTGAACGAATTGTTTTGTGTCATCGGTGAAAACTTGGTGGTTATTTTTCTTCTTTTTTTTTTTTTTATCCTGTCCGCCCCAAGCAAGCCAGTCAAGCCACTAAGACACAAGGGGTTACTGGGCGGGGAAGAATTAGAAATAGAATCATTACTAAAAATAGTACATCCAAAATTGTCCGTATTTTTTTTATGTTGGTCGGTGTCGTTGTTTAACCACGTGGTATCTCTAGGTCGAACGTCCTCTTCTCAACTAACTCTCCAATCAATGTCCTGTCGTGAAGGAATAATAATTAAACCCGATGTCGATCCTCGTTATATTGGTGTTGCCTGGCTCACGAAGCTATCTTTTCAAATTATCGCGGGTTTCAAATTCGGTACTTCTGATTGCTTTACAGTGAATCCAGTGAATTAGTTTTCTTCTTAATCATTTAATTTTTCCCCCAGAACAATCCTATAAGCCACGTCGAACACGTCATTTGTTGAGATCGTTTTCGCGTTCGGTATTAGAAAGGAGCTGATGGTTCTTGTTATTTTTCATCCCATTTTATTTTTTTTTATATATAAAAAAAAAGAAATGTTTCTTAATGGAAATCTCTATCTATAAAAGGCAGGATGTGTGTGTGTGTGTGTAACGAATGCACGGCCGCAATTTTCGACGGATTTGCACGAAAATTTACATGCACATGCTCCAAGTTAGCTGGAGGGACAAAACTGACTTTGCATTTCCCAAATCCCTTCGATAGTGGAAATAACAGATTTTTTCGTGCTTCTACTGCAGTTTTCATGTAGTCTGCGGCCATTTTGTACTGGCCAGAGTCATAGGCAATAGCTGGCTGTCACGAACAGGCAGGAAGATTCTATAGGCCAGCGTGAGAGCTAACAGCTGACTGACACGAATGTTAACTAGCATGTTTGCATGCAAAAGAAAAAATCGATAGCTGCATTCGTTACAAGTGGGAAAAATTTAAATCTGCATGGCACTTTACTCCAATTGACTCATTCGCTTGCTTAAACTCAACGTTGATTCTGATTCCACAGAACTGGGTTGAGTGTGGAAAAGTATTTGTTGTTAACATACTTTTTTCATTCGGTTTTTCCAGTTACGAGTCCTGTTTTAAAGCTGATCGTTTTGTGTTCATTTTGTTTAGTTCTTTTTTCGTAACAGATTTAATGTTTAGTATAGAGCTTAAAAAAATTCGCAGTGTGAGATAGGCAAGAAGTAAGGCATGTAGAAACATCAGCACGGCAAAGGGCACCCCTTTAAAGGCAAGGAAGGGCAAAAATATTTTAAGTCAAGAGATAGCGATTGCTGTATGAGTGGTACGATTTTTGAATCAGGCACAGGCAACGACGGGCCATGCTGCTAGTACTCGAATAATAATCATCCTGACTTTGGTAGAAGTCATTTTCTCTGATATCAGTAGCGACCAATCAGCTTAAGACATTAACTGATTTTTCTTGACATTGCTAGTCCTACATCCGGAGTAAGGTAGATCTATTTCTTTCCAACTAATGCGAAACATGTCTCCCACAGGTGGGATGAGTTTAGGGTAAGGGTTTTTAAGTCAGTGTTTCAGATTAAATTCCTACTCATCCCTTGATATTACGAATTGCAACGAAGCATTCTGCTGGACAGCGAGTCAAATAAAAAACATGACTAGCAATTCCCCTTAGCGACATCAGATACAATCTCAACGAAGTGGGATATGGCGATTTTAGCAAGGCCGAACTCACTATTCAGAAGTATTTGAATATGGAGTAAGATAACCTTGCTACCCATTATACCACATGGAAGTACCCTTAATAATGCATATTATCAATTGTATTCTATCGAAAAATAAAAATAAAATATAATAAAAAAATTAAAAAAAACAAGCTTTTTAATTTGTTTTAAGTCTACAAGGAAAGGCAGCAATTACTCCTATTTTCATATCTCAGTGATAACTGAGGGCAAAGGAATAAACCAGAAGGAAAAAACATTTCCGGTAGTAAAAAAAAAATACGATTCTTAATATTTAAATCATATAGACATAATATGAAGTTTTGTTTTTTTAATCACTTTACCCCAAGCAAATCATGTAAGTGACTAAGACACAAGGGCTTATTGAGAACAAGAGAATATGTGAAAAAACACTATTAGACAGACTGCCAACCAAAGCTAACGAACTTTGTCTATCCGATATATATATATATATATTATTTACATTATTCGGACTATTGTCCTCATCTTTTTCGCCATGTTTATCATAACGTTTCAGCCATTGTACGCTCCGGCCTTCTTCAGGTGTTTGGAATGTTGAACTGAACCCTTTATTTCACTCACTGGGGTAGACTGTTCTAGTTCCACGTGCCATGTTTAATGGATGTTAGTTATCTCCTGCTTAATTTCCCTCTGAAAGTTCTCCACTGCCTTAACCAGGTATTGAACTCACATTCTTTGGGTCTTGTAACTAGACCCAGCCAACGCCTTTATCCACTGTGCCATGTATCCACGAGGCATATATTGGGTTGGTGAAAAAATAATGACGTAATAATGTCGTTTTTTGACAAAAAACGACATTACTACGTCATTGTGTCAATACTACTACTACTACTACTACTACTACTAATAATAATAATAATAATAATATATATATATATATATATATATATATATATATATATATATATATATATATATGAAAGAACTGGTTAGGTAAATAATCCAAAGTTCATTAGTATTTTTGTTATTATTTTTTTAAAAATACTGCTCGATACAAAAGTAGAGCATAAATAGAATTATTTATTTAAAAATATGATTCCAACACGCTACATGAGAGTTCTCATGTTTCAAAACAAGACCCGAAAACTTCAATATAATTATTTGAATTAAATTGAATTAAAGTAAGCTCTGTTCCATCTTCAAGTGAATTTTTTTTTTTTGCTGGATAAGAATGCAAACATTAATTATAGAAACGATTGTACTAACCAGAGGAAAAAAAAACAGGAAAAGAAAAATCATTTGGTATACCCCTCCGTTCAACCAAATGGTTAGTATTATACTAGGACAGAAATTCTTAGCTTTAATTGAAAAACATTTCCCTACCAATAGTAGGCTTAGTAATATATTTAATAAGAACACCCTAAAATTGAGTTACAGCTGCACTGAAAATCTAGAAAGTATAATAAAAAAACACAATAATAAAATCCTGAACAAATCCCCATGCCTGAATAGTATTAATAAAAACCCTACACAAATTAGACAAAAACTGAAAAATCTTGTGATTGTAGAAACCCAGAAGACTGCCCATTGGGAAATAAATGCTGCGTTAAATCTGTGGTATACCAATGTACTATCTCATCCACTGAGAGACCTAATACTAATATGATATACATTGTGTCTACGAAGAATTCATTTAAAGCCAGATGGAGGCAGCATTAGTGCTCTTTCAACAATATAAATAAAAGAAATCAGACATTTCTATCTAAGTATTTTTAGCATTTGAAGGAAATGAATAAAACACCAAAAGTAAAATGGAAAATTATACGCAAAACTAGAACTTGTAAAACTTGGAATGACCCATGCCCTTTATGCCTACATGAGAAACTACACATTATTAAGTTTCTAAATAATAAAAATCTATTAAAGAATAGACATGAGTTATCAGTTTTTTGCTGGCATCATCAAATCTTTGCACTGAATAATTTTTTTTAAATCCATAGTCCTAATAAATAGCTTAAATACCCTACAAAAATATAACCCTTCATGAAGTCGTCAAAAAACAAATGTTACGGTAGTTTTTATATATATATATATATATACACAAAACCCTTTAAGAAAAAATAAAATAAAAAAATAAATAAATCTCCGTGGACACGTAAACCAGACTAGACGAAAATCATCTTCCGTTTTAAATTTAGACACCCCAACCTTACCCTGACTTGACATCTATGAATGTAACTCTTTACTGATACAAATTATTAACACCATCACCATGCCGTCACCATGGAAATTTTGATTTCAATAATGAATCTGCTATTAAAACACGTAAATTTCAGAAATAAGTTATTCCAAAAAAGATTTCGCTTGAAGATGGAACAGAGCTTACTTTAATTCAATTTAATTCAAATAACTATATTGAAGTTTTCGGCTCTTGCTTTGAAACATGCGGACTCTTATGTAGCGTGTTGGAATCATATTTTTAAATGAATAATTATATATATATATATATATATATATATATATATATTATAAATTAATTGATTTAAAATATGTTTTTTTTTTTCGCTACACAGTTCTAACCATATTTATAAAATGGAAGCTGAAAGCTCCGAATTTAATATCTTACTGTTCTTTCTTTACATATATATATACATATATATATATATATATATATATATATATATATATATATATATATATATATATATATATTTAAGTTATGAAGAACTTGGTAATCCGTATGGGTAATCCCAAGTAGGATGAAATCCTGAGAGCTCAATGAAAATCCAGAGCTAATATTTTAAAGAGAAACAGACCACTTTAAGGTTACTTTAAGTAGTCATTTTTTCTTTAATATATATATATATATATATATATATATATATATATATATATATTTCACCCCAAGCCAGTCAATAATGTCACTGAAACGCAAGTGTTAGAGAATATGAAAAAAATTAACTCTATCGTCAAATGGACAATAAAAAAACAAGAATTAAGAAGACAGAAGATAACAATTGACATTGCATTTAAATTTCTGAAGATCAAAGTTGACTGGGAAGCAAGAAGCCAGAAGAGAGTTCCACAAGCGAGAAGTGCGATAGAAGAAACTATTATCATAGAAGTTACGGTTAATATCTAGCCATTTCAACTGGGATATGGTGAGACCTTGCCGCCAATCTAGTACTGTGCTTAAATTCATAAAGTCTAGCTACCATAGAGGAAAGGTCATCAGAACAATTACCATGAAAGTATTTACAGAAAAAGGCACAAGGAAGCTACATTAAGTCGGTGGAATAGTGACTGAAGCAGAGATGCCAGGTAAGGACCAATAACATTAAAGATTCTTGTTTGGATTTTATCAAAAATCTCTAAGTATATAACACGAGAACTAGAACGTATGCGGCAGCAAAATTCAAAGCAAAGACTAATGGTGTAGACTTATAAATAGGTAAGATAAATTCTGGCGAGAAAAAATTGTCTACCACAACTCTATGAACCAACTTTCCTAGAAGCAGACTCAACAATTGATTCAATATAATATTTCCATGTCATGTTAACGGAAAGTATTAGACAGGGGAGGCATATGTAGTCATTTTGCTGGAGGTTAGCATCAGCCATGTTGATGGAAGAAACGGGGTTCTCAGATGACTGACAGAGAGTAGTTTCGTTGTGGAGGAAGTAAAATTAACAAGCCATTTCTTGTACCATTTAACAGCAGATTGTGTGTCATTTTATTGTGGTGGGGGATCAGCTGCCAATTTGTCCTAATCCAAACGATTAGACTAACTATTATTAAGACAGGAGTAATTGGTTGTGTTCTCAGCATAGAAAATGAGTTGAGAACTGATACCATCTGGAAAGTCATAGATGAAAATTAGGAAAGGTGTACGTCGAAGTATAGAGCCATGCGAAAAAGGAATGTTAGAGAACATGGAGGCAAGAATACTTGCATGCGAACACCGTCATCAGTATTTTACGAGATTTTGTTTTTATGAGTAAAATAGCTCTTATTCGTGACTAGCAAGAATTTCATTTTTACGTTTAAAAGCTGTTCAGGAAATTCAGTCGTCCAGATTTTTTTATATTAAAAATCCGAGCGTCCGAGCACTAAACAATAATAAAATAATAAAATAAAGAAAACATGGTCTCATGCCTGTTAAATAAATCATTTATATTTACAGACACATCTACATGAATTCAAAATAGCCAAAACTGATTAAAATTAGTCTTCAGTAAAGTTAAATTGTTTGGGTAGTTGATACACAGAAAATCTTTAGTTTAGAAAAGACCTTTAAGGAGTTGGTCCAAAAAAAAACAAAAAAAAACTGCGGTTGAGAAAAGACTTTTATCGTTAGCGAAGATTCACTGACCGTCTTTGTTGTTGTTGGCGATGATTTGTTTCAAGTCGCCGACTTATGTTTCTTTCAACACTGGGATTTAGTTACTTGTATCTCTGCTCTTTGAAAGTTGAAATCTGGAGTTGGGAATAGACTTTTATCGTTAGCAAAGATTCACTGATTGTCTTTGTACTTGTTGTAGCTGATTCGTTTAAAGTCGACGACATATGTCTCTTTCAGCTCGCGGTGGGAGAAAGTCGCATCTCTTTGTTCTTGAAAGTCAAAATTTGTGGTGTTTTATGAGACGTTTTTCCTCGAAAGCAGAATTTTTTTTAGTTTTCTCTAATTGGTCAAATATTTGATATCTTTTCTTTTTATGTACCGTGTCCTTTCATGGCGTAGGCGATCATGGCTCTCCACCTCCCTCTATCCCTTGCAGCTCTCAACAAGTTCCGTTCGTCTGCCACCTCCCCCAGATTTCGTTCTGTCATCTACTTGCTTAAGCCCAATAGCTATGCGATGTTTTCCCTTGTCTCTCTTTCCCTCAATTCGACCAGTGAGTATCAGATTCTCCAGGCCCTCCTTACCTCTCCAGGCCCTCATTACTTGTCCCAGAAACTTCAGCTGCCTCTTCCTGATGTTTATAAACCTCCTCCATGGTTGCATCCTCTCTAAGACCTCACACTCTCGGCCCATGATATCCTCCGCACACTTCTGTAGAGCCACATCTCCGTTGCCTCGTGTCTCTTCTTCATTCTTGAGGAGACCGTCTAACATTCGCTGCCATAAAGAAAGACATATGTCACGTAACAGCTCAGCATTCTTTTCTTTGTTACCAAAGAAATCCTCCTGTCTCTCAGTACTCTGCCCAGCTTTTGGAATGCGTCCTTCGCCATCCCAATACGTCTACGGTTCTCAGTGTTGCACTCACTGTCCTCTGTCAGAACGACTCTGCCACCACAAGCAAGGGCAGTAGAGTTGCAGTAGCAGTAGTAAATAGGAACAACAGTGATGTATCACCATCGCTCCGTGAAAATCGACAATTGGCGGTCTCAAGAGCTCCCCTTAACAACAAAATTCTCGGAACAAGCAAAAACAAGTAAGCACAAAGTTTTAAAGAAACAAATGAAACAATAGGGAACATTTTTAACACACACAATACCAACATTGTAATTAAAATCACGAAAAGACACACAAATACACTCTTGTCATTAATGTCAACAAGTGTCTCAAAATCTTAAGGAATACTCTATCAACTTCAAATACATATAACAACGGTGTAACTTACATTAACATCCACAACATACTACTACACATCCACCCCTTTACAAGTACAGCTGTATTTTAAATAAACATGATTTTGATAAAACTGATGTTTTACTTAACTGTATCCAATAATAATGCATATAATATTCACATATTAGTATCGTATTATAAAATACAAACATAGCAAATATGCATCTTTTCCATTGTTTACGTTTATAAGATGTTTAGCCATTTCTCGTTCGGTTATTTATGGCTGTACGCGTTTTACGCAGCGAGTATAGCGTTACTAACGATACTTTTATCTAGGTACCTCCACTTTTTCGGCATAAATTTCGATACCCAAGTTTAAAATACATTTTTTAAAATGAAAAAACATGCTTGAAGATTTCATTTTAGCTTTACTTGAAAGTTGAATCATTAAATTTATTATTTCCATTAAGTAAACAATTCTGGTATATTTCAGATAGAAACTATATACATTGGAATGTCAAATTTAATTTTAAATTTTTAAATTTTCAAAAAACCCGCCATTTTCTTAATTTTAAGAAATTTGTAAACAAACACAAATTTATCGATTTTAAAAATATTTAAAAAAATTTCTGACACGTCATTTTAGTAAAATTAGAAAATTTAATGTTAAATTAATCTGATTTTAAAAAAATATTACTTAATTATAGCATAAAAAAGAAATATACAACGAATTATTAACGATTGGTACCGTAATTTTGATCCGATACTTGATCCACGTGTTGATTGACAAGTGATGACAGCTATGACGGATGACCATAAATGAAAATTACTAGAAATCTGAGTGAACCCTTTTATTTTTAGTTTTACTGTTATGTCTATTTATTAGAATAAAGGGACAAAACTCTTTTTATAATAATGGCAATTTCAGTCTACCGTACATGGAAATAAGGAATGTATTAAGTAGAAAAATACAACATAAAAAATTATTTGAAAAAAAAGTGGAATCAATAAATTTATTAAACTTGGCAATTTTGAACTCGTAAATTTTGTTTCTACTTAATTACTAATTATCAAAAGGAAATAAGCTAATACAGAGTTTTGCACGATTTTTAAACTATTATAAATTATTATAATCAAAATGTAAAACAAATAAAAAATTCTTGTAAAATTTAATTATTCATCAGAAAAAATTTATTTCTTCAGGCAATAATGACCTTAATATTACTTATTTACAAAAGCAATTAAAAGCTTTTCTAATTAAGTAATATCATAGTTTTATTGGATTCATTATTTTTCTATTCAAAGCTCATTTTACAAAAGTTGGAACAAATTAGAAAAAAAAAAGTAGGTGATTTACCATCTCCAATGACTCTTACTTTAAACAAAAAAAAATTGTAAGGAAATAAAAAGAATTGAAAAAAATTTCGGGAAAATAAGTAAGTGGGGTGTAACATATTAAAAAAAAAATATTTTTTACTAAAATTTACTAAAAAGAAATATTTCAAAAATAATTTCATTCATTGGTGAAATAAGTCCTGAAAATTTCATTAAAATCGGACAATTACTTTAATTTTACAAGAATTTCCAAATCAATGGGTTTTCAACGGGAAAAAAGCGCAAAAAAAAACAATGTTATTTTTACAGCACCGCGATGACGTAAAAAAAAGAAAATTTTAACCAAAATTTCGAACGTGTTAAAAAATATTAAAAAATATCAAAAAATAATTAAAATACACTTTGGTCTTTCATCTTAATAATAACATAAGCGTTTTGACGATAAAAATTTATTTTCGGTAAGTTTGTGGCATTTGTTTATTACGCTATGCTGTTTTCCCGCGAAAAAGTGGAGGTACCTACTTTTATCCCTCTCTTTTACTTTTTGAACTTATTTAACTAGTAGATGGGATGAAGAGATAGAGGAAAAGAGGTTAGTCTATTGTAATTAATATTAGAATAAACTGTCGCGCATTACACGTGTATATACGGTATATAGATAGGTACACGCATAGGTACATATTTTGTGATTCAAAGACATACATAGCCAGGTCCATACATAGTCACAAAACAAACATACCCAGGTACATATGTAGTCAGGCATAGACATAGCCAGATACATATGTAGGTAAGCACATATATAACCAGGTACATACCTAGTTAGGCAAATACATTGCCAGGTACATACATAGCCTGGTATATAGATAGGTACATACGTATTTGGACACGGTCATAACCAGGTACATACATAGTTAGAGACGGACATAGCGAGGTACATAAGTAGTAAGTTAGAGGCATAGCATTGTACACACATCGTCAGGTACACACATAGGTACAGAACTGATATTGTCAGGTTCATTCCTAGCTATGCGCAAATACATGTATATACACTGTTAAGCACAGACGTACCCAGGTACATATCTATTTAGACACAGTCATAGCCAGGTACATAACTAGTTCGGTGCAGACATAGCCAGGTACATAAAGATTGACAGATACATAGCGAGGTAGACACGTACATAGCTAGGTACGTCAACGACGAAATTATTCGCACAACCATCAGTTTGAAATATTTTTATCCATTTCTCAGAATCTAATGCCCGTATGATGTCAGTTTTTTTATGTTAATAAGCACACAAAAAGGAATATAAAACTTGATTTTCAGAACAACAGGCCAAATAAAACAAATTTGACAGGCGAATTATGCAAAATAGGAAAAGACATAATTATTCGTACAGTATGAAAAATAGATTAAATTGAATAATTTTTACAATATTAATAACCAATAGCATGGCCTCTCATCTTTATAACTTGCTGCAATCGTTTTCTAAAGTTTTTGATGAGATTTGAACAAGTCTTCTTTTCCATTCTTCAGCGGTTACACGTTCTAATTCCTAAAGGTTTTTTTGGTGATTGACGAACTTTCAATTCTTGCCATAGATTTTCAATGGGATTCAAGTCGGAACTCATTGAAGGCCATGGCAGAACTGTAATCATCTTTTTCTGAAGCCACACAGTCTTTGATTTAGACTTATATTTGAAATCATTATCTTGCTGGAAAGTAAATCGCCGACCTAAATGAAGATTTTGCGCTAATAGTTGTAGATTTTCATCCAGAATTTTGATATAGTCTGCAGATTTCATTCTTATTCTTGCAATTAATTGTCCAATTCCTCTTGAGCTAAAACAACCCAAAAACATCATTTTCAGCAACTTGATTTTCAGAACAACAGGCCAAATAAAACAAATTTGACAGGCGAATTATGCAAAATAGGAAAAGACAAAATTATTCATACAGTAGAAAAAATATTGTTTTAAATTGATTAATTCTTGTAAGTAATTTACATAATTATATTATCAGTGAAACCTTCTAGACTATTTATTCAGTAGAATATTTGTGATAATTTCAGCAAAGAACATCTTATAGTGCATAGCGTTTCACCATTGTTATTCTTATGTTAACAACTTGATGAGGAAGACAAAGGAGCTTAGTGTTGACTTGAGACAGAGAATTATTAACTTACAGAAGTCAGGAATATAATTCCAGCACTATTTCAAACTGGTTAGCTATCTCTAGATCTACGGTAAAGTCCGTTATAAAGAAGTTTAAACTGTTGGCACGACAGAGAATTTGCCTGGGCGTGGAAGAAAATCCCAAATTGTCATCGTGAACTACACGAAAACTACGTCACGAGGTTAATATAAACCCAGGAGTCGTTTTGAAAGACATCGCCAAAAATTTGGATACGATGGCTATGAGGGTAAGTACTCGCACGATACAACGTTGTTTAAATAGAAATAAGTTATATGGAAACTGACCACGACGAACCCCTCTTCATAAACCCTGTCAAATTGTTGATCGGTTTAATTTTGCCAAAACGTTCTTGAACAAAGGTAGGCACAGACATAGCTAGGTACATAAAATTACCACGTATATAACTATTTATTTAGCCTGGCTTTGAGACAGCATCATGATTCCATCCTTCAAGAACTTGGCATCATTCTAGATAATAAAATGGTCTAAGTGATGTTCAAAAGCTTCCAGAAAATTGAAATTCTTCCGATTAATAGAATTTGTAGGGATTGAAATAGTTGTTAAATTCGAAAGTGCAAGATCAGGTGAGTACATCGGGTGTAGTATGTCGGGTGTCGTGTGTCGGGTGTGGTAGAACACCCCAGTTAAGCCGTAGCAATTTCTGCCTGGCCTACAAGCAGACATTACGCCTGATTTTGTCATGATCGAAGAGAATTCAATTTCTTTTATTCACTTTAAACGCTTCCGTCCAATTGAATTGACCCCATTTCAAATGTTTACTACAGTGGTCCTTTAGTCACCTCCAAAAACGAAGATATTGGCACATACAGATGCATTTCAATTAGATACTAGATCCCCATGCTGTCAGAAGTGATAACTTTACTGTTGAACATGTCGAAACAATGACTGTCGTTTACCATCCTTTCTTGTCTTACTTGTAAGTAAGCATCATATTCAACCAAAATGTCTCTACTGTTATACTAGCCTCTGTGTCACACGGTAGACGGAAGTTCAATACACAGAGTGCGAGAGATCAATTTTCTACCTTATTTACATAAGTTACACAGACATAGACACATATTTTAATTCTCGAACACAGTCAGTACATTACGACCGTGTTCGTAGGTAGTTATTTGTTTTTGTTCATTATTTTTATGTTGATTTAACTGGACACCTTTGGATCTAAAACGTGAGAGATGTAAGGGCAGTCGTCTTGATAAGTGAGTGGTAATAGACCCTACGTAATTACAGAAAAAATCTATATGGGGAGGGGGTTCGTTAAAGCTGATTGTTAGTAATGAAACATGAAATCTTTTGTGTAGCGATGTAAAATGTTTTTATTGTAATTTATTATAATAAAAATACTATAATATTTTGCTCTACTTTGTATTAAGCACTTTCTTTAAAAATACATGTTACGAACTGTGGATTTTTACTTCATCTGTTCTTTCTTTCACTTTTCTTTCTATCTATCTACACACACACACACACAAACACACACGCACGCACGCACACACACACACACACACACACACACACATATATATATATATATATATATATATATATATATATATATATATATAATTGACCCTCCCGTCGGTTTCGACGTATTAGGATCTGACAGGTTAATTGTTTCAGTTAATGAAATTTTGTGCGATAATCTTAAGTGGCACTTAAGACCCGCTAGTGATTTACAAAGGAGGCCACATATGGAGCAAGAGTGAGGATAATGGGATGAGATGACTCTTAGATTGGCTGACCTTTTAGATCTTGCTCTCGCTTCTTGAAGACTATTCAGACAAGGAGATTGAAAACTGCTGAGTCCACTAAAACACGTTCATCTGCATTCTACCCGCTCCAAGGCTAAGCACTGAATGGCGTTACATGGTATATTGACAGCCAACAACATATATATATATATATATATATATATATATATATATATATATATATATATATATACGGGGTGAATCTGAAAGCCCCAGTGGCGAGGAACATATGTCCAACAGATACCATTCAGTCTGTGGTGTCTTTGTATTTTTTTTATCAGTTGAAGCTATGTCGCAATTGACAATATTGTGTCGCGCGTTCGCCTGCGACAGTTTCGGGAAGAATAACGGGTCTATCACAGCAGTTCAGCGTGACTTTCGTCGCCGATTCAACATTTACCGAACTCAGGCTGTTCTCACTCCTAACATAATCTTACGTTGGGTTCATGCCCTTCACACAAGAGGTACAATAATGAATAGCACCAACGGTACTTACCCCAGAAAATTTGAAACGCGCTAGAAAAACTTTGAGGCCCAATCTGAATCCTGTGTCCTCGGTATGACGATAAACTTCATCCGGCAGCAAGGTCTTTGAGCACAAGGTTTTGCAGAACGTGGAACCATATCTTAATTGCTAGTGTTCCCAGATTCACCCACATCCGCGGTGGTAGCACCTGTTAGGGTTCCAGCTATGGGCAAATAGTTAACCCCCAAACTGGGGTCAAAACGTGTAAAAGTAGGTTTTAATACCAGCAATATATTTTTGTAAAAAATATTACTAGCAATAAATTTTTGAGTCTGTCTATATTTCTGAGATGAGGTATTATGTACAGTATTTACATTAGTCGGACTATTGTCCTCATCTTTGTCGCCATAATTGTCACAACGTTTCGGCCGTTGTACGCTCCGGCCTTCTTCAGGTGGTTGGAATTTCGAACTGAACCATTTATTTCGATCACTGGGGTAGAATGTTCTAGTTCCACGTGCCATGTTTGATGGATGTCAGTTATAAGTTATCTCCTGCTAATTTTCCCTCTGAAAGTTCTCCACTGCCTTAACCGGGTATTGAACTCACACTCTTTGGGTCTGTCACTGGATCTAACCAACGCCTTTACCCACTGTGTCATGTATCCTTGAGGACATCTGGGTATGAATATCTGGGTATTATAAACCTAATGTTTTCAGCAACCATTTTTTTACCAGTGCTCATATTGCAATTTTGCTGTTATCAATCCATGTTTTTACCAGAGCTCATATTGCAACTTTGTTATTACTGGTTCCCATATTGTATTTATTTCTATGCTTGGTCGGCTCAGGAGATTTTTGTGGCCTAGCATATGTGCTGATTCCTTAAGTTTACGAATTTTCCTATGGTGTTCCCTGTCTATGATCTCAACATGATCCCACAGGGGACGCTGATCTCCCTTCTCTCTCCATATGCCTGATTTTTCTACTTCCCCTCGCGTTACAGCTTTCTGGTGTTCTTGAAGCCTTACCTTGAGGGGGCGGCCTGTCTCTCCTTTATATTCCTTTCCGCAGCTGCACGGGATAGCGTACACACAGTCTTTAGTCATGTTCTCCTCTATGGGGGGTCTCACTCGAGAGAGATATCTGCGAAGTGTTGTCACGCTTTTGAAGGTTGTCCTGATGTTATATGGACCGCAGATCCTTTGTATTTTCTGATAACCCCTTCACATAAGTCAGGCAGACTGTTTTCTGAGTGTTGTTGTCCTCCTCCTCCTCTTGTACCCGCCTATTCCAGTTTTGGGGGTCTGCTGCCATGTACCCAGGGTAGTTGTTACGTTGTGGGGTACTACTTATACTGACCAATTCTTTATCTAACATCTCTGGGTCGCCACTTATGACTTTTGCTCGGTGTTGTAAGCAACGGACGACCCCTTTCTTTACCCTGTATAGATGGTGGGAGTTGAAATTGAGGTACTGTCCGGTGAATGTCGGTTTACGGTATACGGATGTCTTGAACACATGCTCTGTTCGAGATATTAGTACATCCAGGAATGGGAGTGTGTTGTTACTCTTTTTCTCCATTGTGAACTGTATCGAAGGTCTTATTGAGTTCACATGGTCCAGTAGAACCTGGACATCTTCCCGGTGTGGCCAGAGTATGAAGGTGTCATCTACGTACCATAACCATATAGTTAGCTTCAGAGATATAGATTCTAATGCCATTTCTTCAAAGTATTCCATGTATATATTCGCCATTGCTGGTGATAATGGCGAGCCCATTGCTAAGCCCTCATCCTGTCGATATATGTGTGACCCCATTCCGAAGTGTGTTGTTTGTGTACAGAAAGTCAACATCTCCATCAGATTATCTATTGGAATACTGGTCCGTTCTTCTAGGGAAGAGTCAGAGGTCAATCTGTCTCTGACTACTGAGAGTGCCTCCTCCGTGGGTACCTTGGGGAACAAACTCACCACGTCCACGGTCACCATCTGGTTGGATAGGATGGGAGCATCTTTGATTATTTCCACGAAGTGGGCGGAGTTTCGGACATATGAAGGAGACTTTCCGATCAATGGGTCAATTATATCTACAAGGAAGCGACTCAGAGGGTGGCACACAGAGCCTTGGCAACTAACAATCGGCCTGGCGGAATACCGTCTTTGTGAATCTTAGGGAGACCGTATATGTGAGGTAGCTTGGTGTAACGCTGCGATAACTGCCTATACATTTTGGGTGCGAAGTGATCCTTGTTCTTGATTAGGATCTGTGACAGTTTGCATTCCGTTTTCATAGTAGGATCCTTTTTCACTTTGCTGTAGCTACCATTGCTTATGAGGTCTTCCAGTTTTCTTGTATACTCTGATTTGTCCATCACTACAGTCGCATTACCTTTGTCAGCCTGTAGTATGATGATGTTTTCGTTCCTCTGTAGGGATCCAATCGCCAGTCTCTCCAGTTTTGTTATGTTAGACCTGGGCAGCTTGGCTCTCTCCATGGCCTGTCTCACTTTCCATCTCAGTTCATCCGCCTGGGCCTGAGGGATGTTCAAGGCCACCTTCTCGACTCTGGCAATGATGTCCAAGTATGGCACCCGCCTGGTGGTTGTGGCGAAGTTGGGACCCTTATTCAATACTGACTCCTCAGAGGCACTCAGCTGATATTGGCTGGTGTTGACTACTGCTTTCACTGGTGGGTGATGGACCTTGTGTGTCACCTTCTGATCTTTCAATCTATTTAATTTTTGCACTTGGCGAGCCTTGACTACATCAAATTCATGTCTGAAGGATTTATCCAAGTCACTTTGTATCCTTCTCTGGTCTTTTTCATTAGTAATTCTGTTGAAGAAATCCTTGAGCGTCTGGTAGATATGAGCTTGTAGTCGATGTTTTATCCAACGATTGTACTGGATTCTCTCTCGGACAAGGGCGTGTCCCGCTTTCTCTGCGACCCGACGAGCTCTCCTTGAATTGATGGGAAGTCTTGGTGCCAAGCCTGAAGGGATGAGTTGTGAGTTTTTGAAGAAAAATTATTACCAGCAATACTTTTTTTGGAAGAAACATTATCAGAAATACTTTTGAAAAAATATTACCAGCAATAAAAAATCTTGTCGGCATTAAATAACCCATTGAGGTTAATATACCGTAACACAAACCAAACCAAAAACAAGCAAACCGAATCGCTCTGCTCGGAGGTATGCTACTGAAATTAGCATTCGGTAAGGCTTATTTTGCATGGACTACATTTCCACCCCTACAGATTGGTTGTTGGGTAACAGTCGAGACCAGGGGACTAAGCCCAGCGGTTTAACTTACGTCAGATTGAAGCAATTTTTGAGGCAACTGACAACTTCATTTTGTTAATGAGCGATGAAGCTCATTTTCTTCTCAATAGCATGGTCAATTGTTATTGGGCTCTTGAAAATCAGAGGGAATTGCGCGAATGACCATTGCACAGCCCACAAGTGACGCAATACTGATGAGAATGGAGGCCAACTTCCAAGAACGCCTTCAGAAATATATTAAAGAGAATCGTCACTACAGGAGGAATGTTGTTTTTCCCACTTGATTTTGTTAAATTCTAATTCAATACGAACACATTGATATCAATAAAAAAAAATTTTGAAGTTAAAATTAATGATGATGTGAATTTTTCTAAAACGTCAGTCCTCTCTGTTTCGCCCTGTATAAAGAAAGAAAAAAAGAAAGGAAGGAAGAAAGGCGGGGGTAGAAATAAAAGATAAAGGGAGAGTTTTAATCCATATTGGGGATTAAAAAAAAAGTAGACAAATATAAGAAATATCACCAAAAATATTTAGCACGTTAACCTTCAGAGGTCAGCTAAAAAATTCTGATTTCAAAAGCCAACTTAAAAAAAACAAAAAAACAATTTAGACAATATAAAGAAAAATTATCAGTTGATTTATAGCTTCAACTGAAGCCTTAACATTGTTTTCGCATCAAAAGTATCACAGCAAATAAACTTGTCTTTGGCGCCCGTAGATGAAAATATATATTAGGTTGGTGCAAAAATAATGTCGTTTTCTCACATAGTAACATATGTTATAAAACGACATTATTTTTGCACCAACCTAATATATATAAAAAAAAAAAAAAAATGCCAAGCGTGCGATAAATGATAGCCGGCACGAGATAACACCTAGTCGGCGTCATAATAAAAACTAGCAGCTATCACGTGGTTGGCTGTCAATGTGTTAAATGATAGATACGAAGATCAGTGAAACACATAGCAAGAAGAAAAGATAACAGGTGGAGCGTAAGGTTGATTGTAGGTGAAGCGAAAGGTTGCTTGATTGCTACAAGATAGCAAACGTAGTTAAAAATATAGTCAGAAACTGGGATCATGGGATAGAGTCTTTTGCTAGTATAACATGCCAGAGAATACCGCAGTTATCTTCCGTGGCTTTGACGACTGAGGATGATGATGATATACAAAGAATGGAATGAAGAGAGTAGAATCTTTTAGAATAGATGCAAAAGAGACTGAAATACACGGTCTTAGACAGACTGATATGAATACACAGTGAATAAGAGAGAGAAAGAGAAAGATGGACAATTATGTCCGATTCAGTGGTTGTAAGGAACATATATAGACGTGCACACGAACAAATTGCCCGGATGGAAAATCCATTTTCCATCAGTGATTGCTTCTCGGCGGACGGTAATCTTTTCGTCTCAATCCGTGCTGATCGGAACTGTGAAATGTGATAATGACAGTGATTTTCGCCTCGGGCCAATTTCAGGCCACGTAAATTCGACAATATGAAATCGCCAAGATTGCCTTGGGTATTCATAGCCAACGATGCAACAAAGAAAGAGTCTTGACCTGCCGCCACTGTTCCGTATACCACGACCAACAGAGTGGCTCTTCCTAGCCCCTAACCACCATTTATACTATTAAAACTTCGCTCTCTGCCACTAACATCTTCGGATAAAATTTTTAAAAAGACGGCAAGTCAACGGCAGCAGAGTTAAATTGGATGATTTTTTTTTATACATTAAATAATCAAGGAATTTTTTTATAGACTAACCAGGTTATTCCTACCGTAAAAAATAACGACATATATTCTTAAACCTTTTCTGCTATCAGGTATACCGTATATACTCGCGTATCATTCGACTTTTTAAGACCTGATTTTGAAGTTTATTTTAAGGGGGTCGCGTTATACATGAGATGTAAAATTAGCGTATGCACTGATGTCCCTGGCTATGCCGTCGACCAAACCATATATCCATTTATGACTGTAGTAAAAAATAAACCACAGCTGTATTTAAAATAAACATGATTTTGATAAAACTGATATTTTACTTAACTGTATCCATTAACAATGCATGTAATATTCAAATATTAGTATCGTATTATAAAATTTAAATTCCGTAACGTATTTTAAATTTTAATAAAAATATCTAGTTATCTCAATGTTGGTGCAGTTATATATTATACTGGGATTACAGTTTTTAATTTTAAGAATATATTTGGTATAAATAAACGGATTTTTACATATATGTAAGAAGTACTTTAAGTTGTGAATATTATTTTTTATTAAACATAAAGAGAGATTACCTGTTCTTTAAAAAAAAATCAGATCATAATTTACATTAAAATTAATCTGGATCAACGAATTTGAGCAGATATTTATTTTATGCCGTCATGTAACCATCAATTCAACACTTAGAAGCGACAGGCTGTTTCATGCTAGACGCAATTGTCAGGCCACTTTTGCGTCTAGCATGAAACAGCCTGCGCCTCTAAAAGTTGACTTCAATGTTCACTTTTATATTTACACACGCTCTATCTCTGATATTGAGCACTTTATCCCATGAATATAGCTCACCTTAAGTGTATATATATATATATATATATATATATATATATATATTGATTCACCGACTAAATCTATTTTTGATTGCCTGTCACTTCCTGACCCCAAAATATCTCAAGCAAGAAGAGTGGAAACATTCAAAACGCATCCGTTTTTCAAACAGCTACTGTTGGTAATCTCGGACGCCGTCGAAATCAGGTCGCATGATATATCTAATTTATTGACCAATGAAAACACGCCATAGTATATAATATCGCAAAACCTCTTTCAAATCCCAATATAAATAGCTAGAGAGCCAACAAGAAAAACTTTTTCCTCTCTCAATAGTAGCCATGACTCGACAACAGCTTAGATGTCAGAGAATCCGAACCACTATGACTTCTGCAACCAGTAATCCCTACCATTATACAGAGACAGATACTTTTCTCACTCGAAACTATGCAACGAACTACAAAATGAAGCCTTCTTTTCTTCGGGGCTGGTTAATTCTACTTTAATTTTGTGTCTAAATTCAATTATTTTGAATGTGCATGTCTGTATTATCTTTGCCATTTCTATAAAACGCACTTATGTAGAGTAGGCGGAAGTGAACAACATTAAATCAAAGGAACAAATGGCAAAATTGAACACACCGCGCAAGGGTTCCGCGCAGCCTTCCGGGTTTCAAACATACTTCAAATTTTCAATTTAATAAAAATAAGTGGCCAATAAAATCAGTTCCTGATAGTAAATAAACAAAGGATTCTGGAGCCGAGACAAGACCATAAAAACCAAACATTCATTCAACTCGGCAGAAGGACTGACAGCCATAAGGAGATACAAGTCAAATCGACGTCTTGTCTTTCTTTCTCATCAAAGCAACAGCGAATTTTCTTTCATCTTGTCTCCCAATTCCACTTTCTCTCTTCCTCACTAAAAGACTATTCATGTCCATTTACTTACAGTCAAAGAGAAGAACTTTCTAAGTAATTGCAGCTAAAATTTATGTATCTTACGTTTAAATATCATTTTATTTGAACCCGTAACAATTTGTTCTCTCATTTTTTTTTATTCAAACGGTGACCCTAGGAATCTTTCTCCAACACATATGTATCTTGTCTGCTTTTTTTGCTCATTCAAAATCTTGTTGTTCCGGCCTTTGACGAACAATACTAGAAAGTCTTTACACTTTGGCTGATGTTTGTTCTCGTAAGTTCAAGGTGGGGATTATTTTCTTACCCTTTAGGGTTTGTAATCAGCAGCAGACCTATATTAAGCTTCGTTAGTTTCATAGTAAATCCACTGCTGCTTATAAATCATTGTATCATATTTACTTGATTACCTAAAGAATAAAGAGCTTCACTGACATTCCTAGCGGTAATGGTAATATTAGGTGCTTCCTTGATTTCCAAGAATTTGGACAAATGATGGCGTCGCTTGCGTCCTGAGTGGACACGGCACATAAAGAAAATGGTGTAAAAGTTTTTATTAAAGAAATAACCCGGGATGATATGTAAATGACTGCCTAATCATTAGCATAGATAGGACAGAAACTATCTAAATGCCCAAGCAATAAAGCTAGAGTAACTCTCGGTATACGAGTACCGTGTGCTGCTCGGAAGAGGATAGATTTACGCTTATTTTCACTTTAATTATATACAAAACTATTTTAAATCGTATTTTAACTCTTAAATTATGAAATTAAAGATAAAATAAGAGATAAAACAAATGTTAGGTTCTGAAATTTAATAATTTTAACAGTATGATACCTCTTGAAACATTTCATCGAAAATGGCGCTGCACATTCATTGCACGAAGTTGTCATCATGTTTTCTCCTCTTTTCTCTTCGAGAAGTCTGCATGTAGATACAGTGGTTTGGCTAGTTCTTCTAGCTTTATTTGCAGTCAAATACTCTAGGAAATGATATAGCTTTATATGTCCCAATAAATAGTAACCTCGTGAATCCTAGACGTGCCAATTAGTCATTTATTCTCGAATAATTGATGATCCATTTTTATCGTTGGAAAAAGTTTAAATCATTAATTTATGCTAGTCACTGATCAATGAAACGTCAGTTGAAGATGTCCAATGTTTAACGGTGATAAGATTAAACAGTTCTCAAAAAAAAATTTTAAAAAAATACCGTTTATTATATCTACGTTAGCAATGGTTGGCTGGATATTCCCAACTTCAGTTGGAGTCATTATATTCAATTATGCGCAAATACCCTTCAAGAAAGTATGAATCCCCCCAGGTATGGGTTAATTAGTAAAACTCATATCACTAAGTCATTATTATCGCCAAAAGAAAAAACAAAATATCTGACTTCAAATAACCTGCAAAGTGTTGACAAGCCGCATAAAACGATATCATTCAAATACTGATTAGCTACACTTTTAGATTTATTTACATTCTCTAGAACATAAATGTATAGAAACTACTGTGGCCACAAAGAAAGGGATCAGTTTATATATTCTTTATAATATGGAATTGAGCCCCCACATTATAATTTCTTGTTTGTTTATTAAATTCTGATTATGTATGAATCTTCCTATTCTCCCCCAGCTATGGGTTAATTAGTAAGATGTATTTCACTAAATCATAATGACCTCTAAAAAAAGCAATTCTTATTATACAATTCAAAAATAATTTCTGCTTTTAAATAACCTGCAAAGGGTTGATAAACCGTAGAAAACGATTCAATCAATAAAGAAATTAATGGCGTTTTAACCACTCGGCCATTGGGAAAATAAAGAAGCCATCGTTAAAAGCATTAAATGGTTGATTTCTTTTTTTTACTTTTATTGTTTCTTTTTCTTTTAGTTCTGCTTGAATCTCACAATCGCTAAAGATGCAACTCAGAATTTCTAGTCGAACGGATGATATTCAGTCTATACATCGACTACATGAGAGTTTTCATTGCATTTTGGTCACAGGCTTGACATGGTACGAATTATCTCCCTTTAAAAATCCCTCTTGTCTATTTTCCTCCAAGATCATTAACTTTTTAATTGACAGGTGTGCTCCATTGAACAAGCAGAAAGAAAAGAATCAGTCATCTTACTTTAGTCGATCAATGAAAATAAATTTAATAATTTTTATCAAAGTCAGTTAATTTGATAATATCCCGCCAGCCACTGCTAACATAGATATTAGGTTGGTGCAAAAATAATGACATAATAATGTCGTTTTTGACGTATTCTTTAACGTCAAAAAACGAAATTATTACGTCATTATTTTTGCACCAACCTAATAATATGGCGGAGTTTTTCTTTTAGAACTGTGTTATCACTGTTACAGTTTTTTGGATATATTTATGTACTAGTGAGCTACCCAAAATTTTATAGTCCACCAAGAGAAGGCTTAACCAATCAAAAAGCTCAATATATTCAATCCGACGTGTATAAAGGCAGCCATTTTTTTCTCCCAAAAATATCTTCACTGCCAACCTGATATCGAAGACTTAAAGAATTACTTAACAGCCGCTACTTTCTCTGAACCTTCACTGCCGACCTCTGATATTGAAGACAATACGGACTTCACTAGATTCCATATTCAGAGACTACGGCAAACTTGATCACAAGTCTCTTCATCCTTAAACGCTGGGCATCATGAACTGATGTCTCACTGGAGATCAGCGACTAGAATAAATTAATGATTTAAGGTTTTTGTTTTTTTTATTGTTTTTTTTTTAACAACGATACGGGTCCAAGGCGTCTGAGTCACAAGTTCAAATCTCATCATGGTCGTTGTGGCAAGAAGCTGACTTTTTCATAATATCGGCTTGGGGAGACAAGTTTGGCGTGCGACATCGTTGGGAAGAGCCTGAAAACCATAGAAGGAGGTGACCCTAATCATGTGAGTAGAACTGAGCAGACGAAACTGTACAGAAGATGATGATGATTGTTTTTTTTGTTTTTTTGTTTTTTTAAGCATTACGCCCTGAGCAAGGCGTGAAGCCACTAGGATGCAGGGGGTTTCAGAAGATTTGGAGCGAGAGCAGATAGGAGTGATAGAAGAAAGGATGAGGAGAGGGAGACTGGATAGAACAAGGTAACTGGAGATGTCGATTGACATTACATTTCAATAGGTGGAAATTATAGCTCTCAGGGAAACAGTAATAGGGAAGGGTGTTCCACAGGCGAGAAGTGCGAGGTATGAAGCTATTGGAGTAGAAGAAACGGCTACATTTTAAAGTTTCTACAGTGAAACGGTGAGAGCGGGATGCCAGCCTCGTAGGGCGCTTGAATTCATGAAGTCTGGGAACCAGTCTGAAGTCATCTTGACCGAGTTTTTCAGCTTGTTGTTCTTGTTCAAACACTGATCATTTCAGATTATACGCTCTCCGTGAAACTAACAAAGTTCTGCTCATTTTAGAGGCAATGTAATGACTCTTATTTTTGAAAAATCCCCAAATAAGCCTGCGTGGGTGTCTACAGATGGGTGTGGCCAGAAACGAGAAGCCACTAAAAATAACTTTTACTGTTTTTCTCGTGTACGAACAAGAGATTTCTTTTTGGAGTAAGTGGTTGTCAAAAATTGCCCCGAGCGCTTTCGGCTATTCATCTCGCAACATTTAATAAAGCAAGGGAAGAAAAGTACACATAGAAAGTTCACAATATGCACAGTATTTTTCACCGGTATCTTTATACTTATTTGTAGTGTGTTCCATCAGGAAAAGGGTGTTTACTGCTCTTCACAACTTCCTATCTTTTGTAGTACCTCACAGTTTTTTTTGCCTTTTTGCTATCCTTTCTATTCTCCGAATATCCGAAACCAAGGCAGTCCAAGTTTATTTTTTTTGTATCTGCTATATTCAGGCTTCCGGCAGATGATTCGTAGTTTGGAAAAGACACTTGATAAACTGAATAAACATAGAATATTTATCCGTTTTAATAAAACATTTTAAAAGAAGAAATGCTGTCCTATATATGTTTAGCACTAAAAGATTTCAAGTAATAAATGTCTAGTCATATCCGTACACTTTGGAGTATAATCCCACTACATTTATGATGGATAGTAGGTCATCGACATCGAAGTTTTCCGTTCATGTTTTAAATCACTGTCCAGTGAGAGCTAATTCACCACATTCGAATTACAAATTACTTAACCGTATCTAGTGCCTGACATGTTCCACATTCTAGTCACTCATCCCGTCTGAGTATAAATGAATGCGTGTGATTTGTGTGTGTGTGTGATGGTGGGGGGTTGTAGTTGAAAGAAAGTGACTTGTCTTTTTCAGGTTTTTATCGGCCAGTCACAAACTTATATGTGAGTTCCAAAAATAAAAAAGCGAGAATATATTCAGAATATTTCTATATATCTACAGTCAATATGCGAGTCCTGCTGTTATCATTTTCGAAACGGAATAAAAATTGAAACAATTATTCGGGAATCTGATTGAAAATTAATTCAGACCAGGGAGAAAACTCTGCCATTAATGTTGTCATAAATTTTACTCTTCTATGTCAAACATTAATTTCTGAAGACGATATGCCGCCTGAGACTGGTGTCCCCGTGGTTCGGAGGAGAAGACAAGAGTGAACTTATGAAGCAAAAGGCTGAGTGGGAAGAAATACAGGATTTGCGGTTATTTGTCAGTTGGAGACACAAAGAAAGCCGTCGTTAGCAGAAGAACAGGGGTTTATGGGATTGTATCTGTGCGCATGTCTGCAGACGGATTAGGCATATTGAGTAATGCCCGGATATTGCGTTAACGTCTTGAACATAAATCAGTACGCATGCGCGGCCACCATAATACCAACCCCTAGCCTTCAGCTAACTGACAAGTAGATCTTTATGTTTATGCTTCTACGCATAGATTGGATGTGACTGCGCATGTGCAAAAAGCCAACGGAAAGCGTCTGACTCATCGAAAATCTCATTTCTCCAACTAAATTGTTGCAATTGTCTAGAAATGTCCGAATATTGAAAATGAACGGACTTGTTATAAAATCTATTTTGATCTGTGATCAGAAGAGAATGTTTCATTTCTTTTTTAATAGATCTGTTTATATATATATATATATATATATATATATATATATATATATATATATATGTATATATATATATATATATATGGACAATTTTTACATAATTTATGTCCAGAAAAGAAGAAAATTATGAGAACACAAGAAAGAATTAAAGAAAAACCTTAACCTCAGCAACTTGCCAGTTATTTTTAATGAAACTTATATAGAAGAGAGATTACTGCCCAAATAGAATTATATATATATATATATATATAAATAATGTATAAATTTTATATATATAAAATCGACCTTGCTAACATAAGCCATCCTCTGTGGCGAAATCGGTAAAAGCACGTCAGGCTATATGACGGTTCCGTATAGGATACAGGTTCGATTCCTGTCGGAGGACGCATATTTTCAATGACAATTTCTTGGACATTCAGTTCCGTAAATGTCGTTAATACTGTTTATTATAAAAAACAGAGCATTTACTTAAATATTTGTATCTATAAAAAAGAATGTATATATATATATATATTTATATATATATATATATATGTATATATATGAATGATAGGCTAAAGAACAAGTAGGAAACAGATTTTAATCTAAAATGTTTCACTTTATTAAAGCTTCATCAGAGATGAAGATAGAAATGATAAAAAGCAAAGATTAATGCTGTGTTTGCCTATTTCTTATTGATTAGATACATGTGACGTGTAATGACGTAACAGATAATATTCAAATATGCGTGAGAAACAGTCTGGATACTAAAGTGTGTAAAAGTTAATGAGACATCGTAGGGTGTTCAATGAAATCTGAAATTTCAAAATTGTATACAAGTTTAAAAACAGATCTAGTATATATGATATAATATGAAGGAAAATATCACAATATTATTTACCAAAGAATTGAAGATTATCAAAAGTAAATTTATATTTTTTAATTAATTTTAAATTTTGAAAATCAGTACATGAACTTGTTCAAATTAAACAAAGAATAAGAAAAACGAATATAGAATTATCATTAACTTTTTGTGCTGTCCTATGCTAGTTACGGCAATAGGTGTGGTCTTAGTTCTGTGATTGGCTCACGCGTTTCTGATTAGTCGTTCTGTCAACTTCTGCGCCTACGTTGTGTTTGAAAGATCAACAGAAGGAAAATGACACAATTCTGTCGGAACTTCTTCTGACTGTCAGAATAGTCGATACGTGTTGCTAGAAAAATCAAGCAACTTCAAGGGCCAAGCAACTTCAAGGGCCAAGCAATTTCAAGGGCCAAGTAATTTCAAGGGTCAAGCAACTCTCCGTTAATAAATAAAAATATCTATTGTAACCTGATTTTGAAACAATCCATAGAGAATAGAAAATGTTAATTTCTGCCAGTTGGTCATTGAAAGAAGACAATTCTTTTCAAGAGGTGATAATGTCGCCAAGTGACAAAAATAAAAAAAATAAAAATACGGTTAGAAATGTTGTCGATGCTACGTACTTGGGGTAATCTGCATGTGATTATCACAATTTGAATCGTTGGTTTAAAGTCAGGAACTTTCTTCAATGAGCTGGGTCTTCACAATGTCTTCGACTAGCTGAAGAGAATCTGGTGTCGAAGGAGAATACATGCTTCTTGACATTTATTCTCCGGTCTACTTGTAGAACTCAGTGCTTCAGTTTTTATAGTCAAAATTTTCTGACCAAAAAGGCTTCTAATTGGTGATCCAATTGCAGACCATTTCGTGTCATATTCTCATTGGCCAGCCAACAATAGTTCGGGTTATAATTTACGGAAGTGGGGGGAAATCCCCTTCTAAATCCCTGATTCGGCACTGCTTTTATTTATTACATTCTTATTGGCCGACCAATCGTTATTTAGAATCGGTTGAACTAAAAAAACAAAAAAAAAAAAAACAAACCTATTTGATTTCACCTGGCATTTGATCTTAAAGGCAGCCAGGATGTTGTAAGTCAAATGTAAGTTATGCAGGTGTTGTGAATTGTGACATTCTTTGAACTCATCATTTCGCAGTGACTTTCAGTATGGAGACCGATTACGGAAGCCAAAAAAATAAGCAAATAAAAAATAAACAGGCGGTGTTTTGAATTTTGACAGACTCGAACTTAGTAAACCCAGTGACCATTAAAATAACAAAATCTCAGGAAAAGGGTTTGTTTTCAACAAAATTCCATTCTTGATAGAATTTTGTTAGAAAAAGAGAAGATATTCTTCTTAATCATATCCTCATCTTTGTCGCCATATTTATTAAAACGTTTCGGCCCTTCAGTATCTATCTATATTTCTGAGATGAGGTATTATGTACACTATTTACATTATTTGGAATATTGTCCTCATCTTTGTCGCCATATTTATTACAACGTTTTGACCCTTCAGTATCTGTCTATATTTCTGAGATGAGGTATTATGTACACTATTTACATTATTCGGACTATTGTCCTCATCTTTGTCGCCATATTTATTACAACGTTTTGGCCTTTCAGTATCTGTCTATACTTCTGAGATAAGGTATTATGTACACTATTTACATTATTCGGACTATTGTCCTCATCTTTGTCGCCATATTTATCACAACGTTTCGGCCGTTGTACGCTCCGGACTTCTTCATTTATCTAAAGATCTCATTGGAGGTTCACAATTAATAAAATTTAATACTTCTAAGTCTACCATTCTTCTTGCCTTGAATATTGCTGCTACATCGGGTCTGATGCATCTGCTATATATTTAGAGATTCTTGATAAAATCCGAAGAAGGATCTTCAATGTTGTTGGTTCTGAGCTTGCATCTCAACTCCAGTCATTTTATGACCGGCGTATTGTATTAGGTTGGTGCAAAAATAATGACGTAATAATGTCGTTTTTTGACGTAACGTCAAAAAACGACATTATTACGGCAAAAATAATGACGTAATAATGTCGTTTTTTGACGTAACGTCAAAAAACGACATTATTACGTCATTATTTTTGCACCAACCTAATAGCTTCTCTCTATCTTTACTATAAATATTTTCATGGTAATTGTTCTGATCAACTTTTCTCTATGGTACCTAGACTTTCTGTATTTAAGCGCAGTACTAGATTGGCTGCAAGGTCTCATCATTTTACAATTGAAATAGCTAGATGTAACTGCAAATTTATACTAACAGTTTCGTCTATCGCATTTCTCGCTTGTGGAACTTTCTTCTGGATTCTTGCTTTCCAGTCAACTTTGATCTTCAAAAATTTAAATGCAATATCAGTCTTTATCATCAATCCCTGTTCTTTTATTGTTAACTTCCTTTAATAGTGTTTTTTTTTCTCTTATTCTCTCACACGCAGTGACCTTTTGCGTCCTAGTGGCTTTATTGCCTTGCTTGGGTTGAATTGATAAAATTAAATGCTACAAAACTATTGGAGGGGAGACAAACAAAATGGCCACAGTAAATGGCAAAGTGGAAAAAGTTTACTTGCGACGCGTTTCGTTCTTCAGGACTTCATCGGACTAAATTTTGCTGAACAAAAGTTCATTTCTTGACGCCTTTCGAAAGAAAGAAGAACGAAACACGTCAGAAATGAACTTTTTTCCATTTTTTCATAGAATTTCACTACACACACGCACACATACGCACACGCACACACACATATATATTCACTGATACACGCATAATTATGCTATAAGCTGATCACATTAGGCACAACAATCTTGACACAAAGAAATTTGTCTCAATTTAATGAAAACTGTCTCAAGTACTTTCAGGTTTGCCGAATATCTGGTTCACACTCCTCCCTGGTCTTTTGAATAGGCGTAGAAGTTTATCCCGTATTTCCTGTTTAAGGTTGGGTTTACGGTTCCGTTTCAAGTCTACTTTAACTCTATACTTTTAATGTCTTCGCCTAAACTCTGAAATGTTATTTATTTATTTTCTTCCTTCAGTAGGAGTAGATAGATTCTTTGAACAGAAGTAGAGGTTTATCCCTTGTTTCCTGTTTAGGATTGGCTTTCCGGTTCCTTTCAAAGTCTTCTTCAACTCTGTATTCCAAACGTCTCTTGAAATTTCATTCGCTAATTAAATCTTGACCTCTTGACTGATACAACTCCACACAGTAAACTTCTAACTTGAGTGGCCCTTGGACCTTGTATTGGGTTAACATCAGTAAAAAAAAGGGGGGGTTAAAATTAGAATGTGATACGTCAATACGGAAAAATCTATTGAAGGAAGGAAGGAAGGAAGGAAGGAAGGAAATGTGGAAGGAAGGAAGGAAGGAAGGAAGATAAAAGTGTTTAATATCTCCTGCCAATACCTCATAAATAATGAACAATTCCGTTTTGATCGCATGGAAAGAAGGAGAAAGACATATCAGAGACGCTAATTGATTTCAGTGAGAAAATGAATGAAAGTTAAAAAGAAAAAACAAAAAAAAAACCAAAGTAAGAAAGACAGAAGTGTTTAACGACTGTTTCTGTGAAAGGGAAAAAAAGTTGTCAATTTCAAATCTTTTCATTTGTATCCCCGTACTTCTTAAAATAATGATCAGCATTCATGTTTATGATGTTAAGCTCAAATATTTCACGATGCGATAGGGGAATTTCTACGGATATTTTATTGTCGGGGAACTCACCATGAGTTTATTCAATCGTTAACTTAACAATTAGGATTCATCAGAATATTAAAAGAGGAAAACTGTGAAACTAGTAAATTCTAATTCCTCAAAAGTAGATGGTGTCCCCCAAAAATTGACATCATTTTAGAATGTGATACGTCAGTAGGGAAAATCTATTCTCGCGGGAGGTCAATACGTATTGGCAACACTGGTCACCACCAAATTTACGACAATTTTGATGTTGCTGAATCCTAGACTAACATTGGTTTTGCTCACCAGGTCAGCTTTTTGAGCTATGGCTACCTGCTGTTTTTTTTTCGTTTTTGTTTCTGTTATGTCCATTAAAATATCTAAATACTTTTTCGGGTCAATTCTGAAATGGAACAAATACATTGAGTCAATAGATGCGTCCACCGTAAGGAAACTTGGCTCCGTTCTGCGCCAGAAAAATGTTCTCGCTGGAGCCGATCCTTCAAATCTACAAGTCAACCATTCGCCCTTGCATTGAGTATTACTGCCATATATGGTCTGAAGCCCCTTCTGTTTGTCTCAGGGTCCTTGATAAAATCCAGAGACGAATATGCAATGTAATTGACCCTGATCTGGCATTTCGTCTGCAGTCGCTCTCTCACAGACGTGCCGTTGCCTCCCTCTGTCTTTTTTGCAAATACTTTTACGGTAACTCCCTCGATGAGCTGCTTTCGCTGGTTCCCAGACTTCATGAATTTAAGCGCTCAACTAGGCTGGCATCTCGCTCACACCCTTTCACTGACGAAACTGTTAAGTGTAGCCATCTCTTCTACTTCAATAGCTTCATGTCTCACACCTCTCGCTTGTGGAACTCCCTCCCCTTTTCCTGTTTCCCTGATAGCTATAATCTCCAACTATTCAAATGTAATGTCAATCGACGTCTCCAGATATCTTGATCTATCTCCTATCCTTCTGTTCATCCTTTCCTCTATCACTCCTATTTGCTCTCGCTCCAACTTTCTGTAACCCCTTGCGTACTAGTGGTTTCCCGCCTTGCTTGGGTTGAAACGCTTAAAAACATATATATTATATATAACTCCGATTTCTCAGGAATAACAGTATAAAAATCACGATGTTTGAACCCAACAACAGAGTCTCTCAGATTCCACTAAGGGACATGTCACTCTAGCTGCTAATGTTCAAGACGTCATTCACTTCATAACACACACACTATCAAGAAACGACTCAGCAGTTTGGTGACCAGGATCAAAGTTGGGTGCCACACATGGTATGTAAGACATGTACCGATTATCTACATTGGTTGTCTGAAATTTGGAACTCCTATGGCTTGGGGGAGCCAACAAACTATAGCACTGACTGCTACCTCTGCATGTCGTCCTGTAGTTCATTGTGGTGAAATTCCAATAATTGTCTTTGGACAACGTCCTAACATTAGTGAGAAAGATTTCTCAAGTGTTCAAGAAGAAGAAAAAGAAATGTTTTTTTCACAATGATGCTCCATAACATTTTCCCAAAAGGGATTAAATGATTTCATTCACAATTTCAGCTTCTCAAAGACCTCTACCGCTGATCATTCTAAGGGTCTGAATAAATTAAATTTCAAGCCCTGAATTTTAAACAATGATGACGTGACATGCAATTTACATTTACTTCTATTTTTCAATGTATACTATTTATTTTATGGTAATCAATGTTTGTAACATTTAATTAATGTGTTAGAAAACAATTTTTCCTCTTAATAACTAATTTTGTATAAGAAATATTAACAAAATTCAATCGATTATGTCATAAAAATGTAACCGATTTAGTCATAAGATCATATTTTTTAAAACTCAACATAGCAAAAAACATGACCTGATCGAGAGAAACGGATGTCATTTTCGGATTCAACGGTAAAAAATTGTCCTAAATCATTTGAAAAAATATAGACAACTTAAAAAAATATTTTTTGTTGCCCAGTGTAATCTTTAACTCGATATTCAGATTGCAGACCCGGATGTAACAGAACACTTACGCAAATTTTCCAATTGGCCTTCTTAAAGTATGGTGGCACATGCTGGACAATTATCTTCTATAATAACTGGGTGATCCTACGTTGCACTGATACTGAAACTGATAAATAACTGGACGTGTTTATCTATTAATTGGTTGCAATAAATAATAACGTTTCCTAACACCGGCAGAGATAAATCTAAAATGATCTGATACCAACCCTCTCCAATTCACAGCAATCTGAAATATAAGCGACAGGTAGCAGAACCCAACAATCTTGGTTTATGGGAAAGTGCAATCTTGGCAATAATATTAGACTGGATTATGTTCAAACGATAGCCATTGTCCCAAAATATTCTCTTATTCTTATTATGATTATGCTTGACCCATCCTTCGTTAGTTAGCACGATGTTTACATCTTGTCAATACCTTGTGAATCGTGGAATATTCCGCGTTTTGGTCGCGTGGAAAGAGGTGGAAAGATATTAGTTGGTTTCAGTGAGAAAAAGAACGAAAGAAAAAGGGGGCGCTAAAAAGGAAGAAAATCGGATTAAGCTGATAAGAACAGATACTACAGTTTGATCTCAGCCAAAACTTTGAGAATTAATGGCAACCACAATAAAATAATCATTTTTCAGCTGCACAATATTAAACAACGGAAACCGAGTAAGACAATCGCCAAAAATCCAATGACCATAAATTAAATAAAATAACATCGTCTGCTGAATAATTTTAAAATTATAATTAACCCTTTGAGCCCTGTGTTCTTGAATAATTTTAACCCTTCTGCCTGGGCTCCTGAGTCAAAATTCGCAAATAACTGGTTTCACGGTAGATATAAAAATAGTTACTGGTATTTACTCGACGTTCAAGCGGTGGCTGGGTATTAAGTCATTTTTTTCTACCAATGTTCAACCGGTGGCTGGCCATTATGTCATTTTTCTCTACGACCGGTAAAGCGGTGGTCAAGGCCTCAAAGGATTAAAAAAAAAACTGTTCGTAAGACGCGGATTTGAGGAAGGAAGGAAGGAAGGAAAGTAGGAAGGAAGGAAAATAAAAGTGTTTAATATCTCCTGCCAATACCTCATAAATAATGAACAATTCCGTTTTGATCGCATGGAAAGAAGGAGAAAGACATATCAGAGACGCTAATTGATTTCAGTGAGAAAATGAATGAAAATAAAAATAAAAAAAAAACCAAGGAAGGAAAGACAGAAGTGTTTAACGACTGTTTCAGTGAAAGAGAAAAAAGTTGTCAATTTCAAATCTTTTCATTTGTATCCCCGTACTTCTTAAAATAATGATCAGCATTCATGTTTATCCTTGTCATTGCAATGTTTTGTTAAAGTTGTTAAGCTCAAATATTTAACGATGTGATAGGGGAATTTCTACGGATATTTTATTGTCGTAGAACTCACCATGAGTTTATTCAATCATTAACTTAACAATTAGGATTCATCAGAATATTAAAAGAGGAAAACTGCGAAACGAGTAAATTCTAATTCCTCAAAAGTAGATGGTGTCCTAAACAATTTGACATCATTTCGCAGGCCACTAATTTTGGCAATTCTTGTTGAAATAACCTCAGCTTTTCACAGAACGTATAGAAAAAGATTAAGATTTTGTATTTAATGTTTTATTTATGCTATCTCAATGAGAATCTGCCCGAGAGATGGATCCCATAATAAACTTATGATGTTCAACACACAAACCGTTAAATTTCATTGAGATAGACTTAGTAATTTTCACGATAATTGCTTTTAAAATAATGTCAGAGTTTTGGGGACACCCTGTATTTATTTCCATTGAACTTACTGAACACGTAAACTACTTAACGTTATTCTGAAACTAAACAAATCAAAATAAATGATGAGGTATTATGTACACTAATTACATTATTCGGACAATTGTCCTCATCTTTGTCGCCATATTTTTTACAACGTTTCGGCCCTTCAGTATCTGTCTATATTTCTGAGATGAGGTATTATGTACATTATTTACATTATTCGGATTATTGTCCTCATCTTTGTCGCCATATTTATTACAAAGTTTCGGCCCTTCGGTATCTGTCTATATTTCTGAGATGAGGTATTATGTACACTATTTACAATATTCGGACTATTCTCCTCATCTTTGTCGCCATATTTATTACAACGTTTCGGCCCTTCAGTATCTGTCTATATTTCTGACATGAGGTATTATGTACACTATTTACATTATTCGGACTATTGTCCTCATCTTTGTTGCCATATTTAATTAGATCCAGTGACAGGATACAAAGAGTGTGAGTTCAATACCCGGTTAAGGCAGTGGCGAACTTTCAGAGGGAAATTAACAAGAGATAACTGATAACTGACGTCTATTAAAGACGGCACGTGGAACTAGAACAGTCTACCCCAGTGAGCGAAATAAAGGGTTAAGTTCGACATTGCAACCACCTAAAGAAGGCCGGAGCGTACAACGGCTGAAACTTTGTAATAAATAAAGGAAAGAGATGTAAGCCGTATAGTGCCGGGTACTCGTCGTCGTCAGCATCGGTCCGTCTCGAGAGACGATGGAGTAGCTACTAACCTGGCGCTACTAGCCTAGGCGGGATATATGGAGAACTAGGGCTTCCCAGACGTCTAGTTCCCCCTCTCAGCCTTGCTAGCAGAGTCCAAAGAAGAGGATAAACCAATACAGTTTGGTACCAGCGCGGCTGCAGAAGTTGCCGGAATGTAGCACAAAGTGCCGTCCATCCGCCTTAGGGAATCTACTCCGGGTTTGAATTTAGAGTTGTCCTTCTCCTAGACCAGTTGCCAACCAAGGCTATAGAACTCGGTCTGTCCTGCTCCATAGCTGGAGGGAGAAGAATAGGATTCACACCTTTCCCAAGAGTATTAGCACGTAAGTGAATGTAACGGATTCGACTGGAATTCGAACACGGCTCTCCGATTCCTCAATCCAAGCCGCTATCCATTACTCCTCGTGCCGGGTACTACTGCTAGTAAATAAAGAGAATTTTTTGAAAACATCTCCGCTCCATAACACCTTTTCCGAAAGCTGTAAGGCGTGCGATAAAGCTGAGTGGATAGTGTCGATACGTACTGATGGCAAATAATTTAAATATCTAAGAATGAAAACGTAATTTCCATTTGGCCATAGATGGAACGACCTGCAGTCTAAAGGCGATATAGACTGCAGGTACACTACGCCACTGCCGTAATTATCAAGCTCTCACCCTGATTGTTACTTTCAATGTAATAGGCAGCAAAGGCGAAAACTCTAACTTGTAAATTAAATGAACGTAATTAAAGAATTCTGAGTCACATTCGAAGCGTTTAATCGTAGACACGAATAAACAACACGATTTCGAATGTCATATCAATGTGTAGGATTTAATTTAACTTTAATATTCTTAAACTGTTTTTTGTCTATTCTTAAACATTTTGATGTTTTAGAATAGTAATAGCGATTAGAATAAGCTATTCAGTTTGGGGCTTTGTTGTCAACAACGAACCGAACCAATTTTATTCTTAATAGCATTGAAAGTGCGAAACAGTTTGACGTTTGTCTGTGTCTCCGATTTAGCCCTTCATTCCCAATTACCTACTCAGTAGAATTTCTTGTTGTGTGACAAATATAGAATCGATCACAGACGGACACACCTACTGTTACTACTGCTTTTATTTAAATGAGTTTGATTTGCAGTTTTGTTCGTTTTCAAACACGACGCTTAAAAATTGAATCGTAAAAGATGGTAGACTTTAATTTTGTGCAATAGAAAACTATATACCGATTAAAATAAAATAAAAATGGCGGAAAGCAACTGTGAATGGTGTCTGCTTGTATGAGTTGCCTAAAAATAAGGAAAAGACCGCGTATCAAATTATGCTCAATTAGTGAACGTGATTTTTTTCGTTGGTAATCAAGACCCTTGAAGAAGATTCAGATTGTAACGAGAATATGGTTTCGCCAACTTTAAGTTGTAAAAAAAATTCCTATCCTGTATGGTAGCGAATGCTGGACAATCTGGTCAAAGATGAGGAAGAGACTTGAAGCAACAAAAATGTATATCTGTCTATATTTCTGAGATGAGGTATTATGTACACTATTTACATTATTCGGACTATTGTCCTCATCTTCGTTGTCATATATATTAAAACGTTTCAGTCTTTCAGTATCTGCCTATATTTCTGAGATGAGGTATTATGTACACTATTTACATTATTCGGACTATTGTCCTTATCTTTGTCGCTATATTTATTACAACGTTTCAGTCTTTCAGTATCTGCCTATATTTCTGAGATGAGGTATTATGTACACTATTTACATTATTCGAACTATTGTCCTCATCTTTGTCGCCATATTTAATACAACGTTTCGGCCTTTCAGTATCTGTCTATATTTCTGAGACGAGGTATTATGTACACTATTTACATTATTCGGACTATTGTCCTCATCTTTGTTGTCATATTTATTACAACGTTTCGGCCGTTAGTTAGATCCAGTGACAGGATCCAAATTGTGTGAGTTCAATACCTGGTTACGGCAGTGGAGAACTGTGAGAGGGGAATTAACAGGAGATAACTGATAACTGACATCCATTAAACATGGCATGTGGAACTACAACAGTCTACCCCAGTTAGCGAAATAAAGGTTTCAGTTCGACATTCCAACCACCTGAAGAAGGCCCGGACGTACAACGGCCGAAACGTTGTAATAAATATGGCGACAAAGATGAGGACAATAGTCCGAATAATGTAAATAGTGTACATAATACCCCATCTCGGAAATATAGACAGATACTAAAAGGCCAAAACGTTGTAATAAATATGGCGACAAAGATGAGGACAATAGTCCGAATAATGTAAACAGTGTACAGAAATATGCTGAGTATGTCATGAACGAAACGTGTGAGTAACAAAGAGGTTTTGAAGAAAACGGAAACAAAAATGAAGCATATACTAAACATTAGGAAGAGACTGTTGAAATTTCTGAAGCACGTAATGAGGATGGAGGGCTTGGAAAATCTGATACTCACAGGACATACAGAAGAAAAGAGGGACAGAGGAAAGCAGCACGTAGCATACTTGAACTTGAGTAAATGGATGTTTGACAGGGTTTGGGAGAAATAACAAAAAGACAAAACTTA
>OZ010599.1:80216163-80238663 GCA_963932145.1 Acanthosepion lycidas | reverse complement strand
CCCATGTCCAGACGCCTTTCCGAATTCGTTGCTGGCAATGTCCCTGGCAATGTCCCTGGCCTATCGCCGACTACAAAGAAAACGTCGATCTAAACTTCGCTCACAAGTCGATTTTTCTCTGTCTGTAAATGTCTCCTGGACAATACCATTGCTAAAATGCCAGGGGCTTTGCCGATAAGGAATTCGCTTTCATATGAACGGCTAATTAAATGTTTAGCCGTTTCCAAGGAAATGATCGAATTGGAGCGGAACCTTGATTGTCCGACTAATTATATTTTTAATGTAATTCCTTTCACTAATTGCAATTAGTCTTTTGTTATATTATTATATTTATGATAAGGTATTAGGTTGGTGCAAAAATAATGACGTAATAATGTCGTTTTTTGACGTTAAAAAATACGTCAAAAAACGACATTACTACGTCATTATTTTTGCACCAACCTAATACTTACACGCTTGCATAAATTCTTGACCAAAGACAATCCCTTGATATGTAATGATCAACGTATTTCTACTGACAATGACAATGAATTTACATGGTAAATAAACAAGAGACGGTTAATAGTTGAATGTTGATCTGGCAATTTCACTGTATGCAAGGGAGGCCCAGTGAACTGTTGAGTAACGGCACGCATTGAGGAATCGGGGAACCAAGTTCGAAGTCTGGTCGAGTTTGTTACATCCACTTGCGTGCAAATACCCTTGGCAATGGTATGAATTCATCACTTCTCCGTCCATAAGTAAAAAGGTAGCTTTGCTCCTATAGGCTTGTACTGCAAGCGGTCTAAGAGAAGGACAACGCTGAATTCAAAACCTCCAACTCACCAACCCGCAATTGACCAAGTGAGAAGGATTTGGAAATCTAGTTACGTTCTTTTTTTTTTTTGAGGAAAATGAAAGTTAAGATGCGGCAGTAGTTTTCAATATTTCTTTTGTATTTTTTTTAATGTTTAACATTTTTTAAGTGAAGCTTATATGTTGAAAAACATAAATAATATAAGTGAATTTTAATGAAAAGAATGATATGTGCATATATATATATATATATATATATATATATATATATATATATATATATATATATATATATATGTATAGATAGATAGATAGATAGATAGATAGATAGATAGATAGATTAATTATGAAATGGACTAAGTGCGACAATTGTTTTGATACTGTACGACTCCTCTAAACCGAACATCCGAGATGTTCGGTATTGAGGCTACTGTTCGGATTTGGAGAAGAAAAGGTTGCTACTGCAAGCTTAAAATTTTTAAGTTTTAGAGTTTAGCGTACCAAAATGTAGATTGATAACATAAACGTACAAAAAAATAATTGACAACCAATAGTAATGAGAAAATTTGTGCTAAACGAATATTGTAATTTGTGAAAAATTAAGACACTTTATGAAGTGTTAAAAAATGTATGAAATATCTATTTAAAAAATAATTACAATCTGTAGAGGAAGTCAAAAATAAGGATATACAGTACAATTCCTCTAAGCTGAACATCTGAGATGTTTGGTATCAAGGGTACTGTTCTGATTCGAGGTAGAAAAGGCTTTATATTTATGTTAATACAAAGGTTAAGATTTGAAGATGAGTCCAAATTCAAGGAAGTCTACATTATGCTATGTTTGGATTTCTACACTATATTTTATGTTTATACGTTATTTTTATATTGGCTTGGCAACTAAGTTCCCTCCGTTTTTTAAATTTAAATTTTTTAAAAGGCTTAATAAAAAAAAATAACAGCTAATTAATAATAATGTATTCTGCCTTGTTATTTACAACTTCTTCCCAACGCTCAATACTTTATTGGTAGAAATCACCCTGTTTCGACTAGAAAAATTCATCCAACCAAGCTCCCAATTCTGCATCAATATTGAACGAAACTTCGCGCATAGCATTTGAAAGAGGTGGAAATCCGTTGGTGTCAAATTGGGGGAGTACGGTGGGTGTGGCAGCCCATCCCAGCCAAGCGTTTGTATGGCTTCCTTGGTCATATTGGCGATATTCAGGCGTTGTCGTGCAGCCGATTAGGTTTTTGTCTTGAATAGGTGTGTTGAGTCGTCGTTCCATCTGTTGAATATAGATTTCTGCATTGACTGTTTGGTTCCGTTCAAGCAATTCGTAATGGATAATCCCTTCCCTGTCCCACCATATGCGCATCATCGTTTTACGCGGATGAAGATCTTGTTTCACGCGTGGTATCGCTTGTTTACCGGGGCTAAGCCATTTCTTGCGCTGCTTCATATTGATGTACAGGCACCCTTTTTCGTCGCCAGTAACGATTCGGTAAAAAAATCATTGCTTGTGTCCATGAGTTGAGCGGTGACGAGCAAGAAAACCAGCGGAGATTGTGGCTCGTTGATTTTTGTTGTCATTTAAACCATGCGGAACCCATGCTCCACACTTCTGAATCTTTCTCATCGAGTAAAGATGCTTCTCTATAGCAGTGTGGGAGCATTACGTTTTCTCTGCCAGTTCCCTTGTCATTTGACGAGAATTTTTGTGCAAAAGTTGGTTTAATCGCTCTTCATCGAACTCAACTGGACGGCTAGAACGAGATGCGTCTTTGAGGTCAAAATTTCCATTTTTGAACTTTGCATACAAAACACGACTGGTTCTTTCAGCTATGGCATATACAGAACACAAATGTCGTGAGCAGCTTTTGCGGCCTTAGAACCTTGATTAAAAGCAAAAAGAAGGAGGTGTCGAAAATGCTCATTTTTCTGAACTTGACATTCCATTTTAATGATCTGAAAATAAACAGAAATTAACTTAAATTAACACGAGAAAAACAAAAAACAAAGTAGATTACAAAATGATTCCAAAATAGAATTATCGAAAAAATAGATTCCAAAATTAAAAAAAAAATCGGCGGGAACTTAGTTGCGAACCCAATAGACACAATTACTTAAGTAAATGCTTTGTTTATAATGAGCAGCATTAATTACATTTAGAGGGCCTCAATGATCACCAGCCTTTTCCCACTCTTCCTTCAGCATTGTTCCACAAGCAAATTTATTTTTGCTAAATAAACAGTTTTTTTTTTGCCTGGCGAACCTTTGTCACTCATCTTTAAAGTAACTTAGGATTTTTACCAGTTGCTCGATTCAACCACACGTCAAGCGAAATGTCGAAGAGAAATAAAAAGAAAATTCAGGAATCAAAACAAGCAGAGACTATAAGGACGAAAACTAATTAATTTAAGCCACAGAAAAATATTTGAAAAAATCCAGGACATATGTTTATGTTTTGGCTATTTTCTATTAATGCACTTTTGAGAACTTTTCCCATTAGTAACTTATTTTCTCTCTTAATAAGTTGTTTGAGTTTTAATTTTTAAAACATTTTTATAGTTGTATATAATTATGTTAACTCGAGAAAGGAGTATTTCTCTTAACTCAGTTTTGATATTCTGTTCCTTGCCAGGATAATTTGTTTAACGCTACTCGGCATTTTTAACAGTTGGTCGACGACTGAAACCTTCAAGCAGAACGTAGAAGAGAAGTGAAGGAAATCAAAAGTGGCAGAGACTACAAGACTGTTTTGTGTGTCCTACTTTGGAAAGTTTTAAAATTCTTACGTGTAAAAGAACTGTTTGTCAAAAGAACGGTTTTTCCCTTGACACCGCTATTACTGTACACATCTCTCCGGGTGATTTTTATTGCTTTAAAAGGCTATTTTTAGAATTTTAATAAAACCCAAGCATTTTAAACAGGATACATGCATTCTGTTTTGTTTTTTTTGTGTACAGAATTGGCAATTTTGTTGGTGGTGTATTATAATATCTTTATTAATTTACCGTTTTATCGGTTGTGCAAATGCCACGTGTATATTGCTGTTTTTGTCTGTATCAATTTTTAAATCCAATGTTAGTTTTGTTTCTATTAATAGTTTACAACGTTACGTGTGTATTTCATGGCGTCTGTTTAATTTTTTATATTGAAACATATTGGAAGTGAAATGAGTAATATTAGATTACATCATCTGCTGTTATATGTATCTTGCATTATATATATATATATATATATATATATATATATATATATATATATATATATTAGGCTGGTGCAAAAATAATGACGTAATAATGTCGTTTTTTGACGTTAAAAAATACGTCAAAAAACGACATTATTACGTCATTATTTTTGCACCAGCTTAATATATATACTTTCTTTACAATTGGAATGAAGATACCTTTAGTAAATGACCATTTTCACCTACGAATTTTAAAATTAAAACATTTATAAACAGTACACTACAAACTGACACCATAAACAGTTTGAAAAATCCTGCGTGTTTTAATTTTGAAATTAGTAGGTGAAAATGGTCATTTACTAAAGGTATCTTGATTCCATTAGTAAAGAAAATTTCCTCTGTTTAATGAAAATAAACATGGAGCGCTCTTTTGTGAGTCAGTTTTACCATATTTCAAATTCAGTGCCGTGCTAATTGGACTCGCCTGGATTATACCAACAGATTACTACCTCTCTCTCTCTCTCTCTATATATATATATATATATATAATCCTAGTGAGCCACAAACTACCTACCAAGGTTTCAACTAACGGATCTTTATGCTAAACTTGGTAGATAGTTTCTGGCTCACTAGGATTTTTTATACTTTGCTCTACTTAGTGTATTGAGCACTTTACGTTTTTTCTTATTTTACACGATTTTTTCTCTTTTGGCACGGCATTGTGGTGTTGGGTGATTTTTTGGCTCGGCATTGAGATGTTGGTTGATTTTTCAACCAACACGGATGTTTTTAGTCGTTTTTTTTTTTTTGTTTTTTAATTTTTTTCCTGAATCCAGTTTGTTAAAATATTGTTTTTACTTGTTTATTTGTACTATCCGGGATTTTTCACACCAGTCGAGTATAGATATTAATATATATATATATATATATATATGTATGTGTGTGTGTGTGTGTGTGTGTGTGTGCGTGTGTGTGCGTGCGTGCAAATATGTAGAAAAATAGGAAAGAACATGTTAGGTAAATAATACGGAGTTCTTTAGTATTTTTGTTTTTATTTTTAAAAAACAGAGCTCCATACAGAAGTAGAGCTTAAATTATAATTATTTTTTTTTAAAATATGATTCCTTCGCTACATAAGAGTTCTCAGGTTTCAAATACAAGAGCCAAAAAACTCAATATAATTATTGAAATTAAATTGAATTAAAGTATCAAGCCCGGTTTCATCCTCAGGCGAAAATTTAAAAATGCTAAAAAAAATTTAGAAAATCTATTAAAAGAAATGAGTGTGAATTATATTACTTTTAAGCAATTTAATTTTTGAGAGCTTCGTATAAACATGCTATCTGTCCTTGAGTTCAGAATATTCCTGCTTCAAAAACAAATTTAGTGCCACTGACAAAACTAACCTGGCCGTGTGTCTCGAAAAGGACCTCCAATCGGTCGTGAACTGGGGCAGGAATTGGCTGGTGAACTTTAACGCTTCAAAAACAAAACTGTTCTCTATTAATCACCACAGAGATCCTTCCTTGCCCTCCATTAGAATGTTTGACGCTCAACTTCTCGAGAGCAACTCTCTGCGGCTGCTCGGTCTCACTGCTGACCTGAGATGGAACAAATATATTGAGTCAATTGCCTCGTCCACCGCAAGGAAAGTTGGCTCCCTGTGCCGCGCCAGGAAATTTTTCTCCCCGGAATCAATCCTCCAGATCTACAAATCAACAATTCGCCCTTGCATGGAGTATTGCTGCCATATATGGTCTGGTGCCTCTTCTGTTTTCCTCGGGGTTCTTGATAGGCTCCAGAGGCGGATATGCAATATAATTGGCCCTGCTCAGGCATCTCGTCTACAGTCACTTTCTCACAGACGCGCCGTTGCCTCTCTCTGTCTGTTCTACAAATACTTTCATGGTAATTGCTCCGAGAAGCTGCATTCGCTGGTTCCCAGACTTCATGAATTCAAGCGCCCTACAAGGCTGGCATCCCGCTCTCACCCCTTCACTGTCGAAACTCCTAAATGTAGCCGTCTCTTCTACTCTAATAGCTTCATGTCTCGCACCTCTCGCCTGTGGAACTCCCTTCCCTAATCCAGTTTCCCTGAGAGCTATAATCTCCAGCTATTCAAGTGTAATGTCAATCGACATCTCCAGTTGCCTTGATCTATCCACTACCCTTCTCCTCATACTCTCTTCTATCACTCCTATCTGATCTCGCTCTATATTTTCTGTAACCACTTGCGTCCTAGTGGTTTCCCGCCTTCCTTGGGGTGAAATGCTTAGAATATATATATATATATATATATATATATATATATATATATATATATATATATATATATATATATATAATTGGTATCACTCCATGCAAGACAGTAAAGTCACTAAGACACAAGTAGTTGTTTACAAGATGTGGAAGAATTCGGAACAGAATCATTAATGTGTGGGTAGAGAAAAGAGTAATCAGGTGGATAGTAGATAACGATTGACATTATATTTAAATTTTTGCAGTTTAAAGATGGCTGGAAACTATGAAGCCGGAAGTGAGTTCCTAAGCCCGAAATGCGAGAAAAGAAACTGTTAGCATAGAATTTACGGCTGCATCTAGCCACCTCAACTGTAAATTGATGAGATCTCAGTGCCAGTCTGGAACAGCTTTTAAATTCAAAAAGTCTTGGTGGCATAGAGAAAATATCCGAACAATTACCATGAAAGTATTTATAGAAAAGACACAAGGAGGCAACACATATATACATATATATATATTGTGTATATTTAGGCAGCAATTTTTCATTAATGCATGTTTCATTAAATAAAATTAGACAAGTTTTGTCTATTTATTTTAAGTAAGTTCCTTTCATATTGTCTGATAAGCTGAATAACATAATCATTGAAAGACGAAAGGAAATCACCATATTGATACATGTTTAAATCCAATCTAAGCTTTCGGCTTATATAAGCCATTATCAAAGATGACAATTACTTTTCAATATATCAACTAATACACGGACGAAACAATAATGATAGTCTGTTTTTGTTGCAGGAAAAATTTCAAAGCAACGACTAACTCGTGTATAAAATAAATAGACAAAACTTGTCTATATAATTTAATATATATAGACTGTGTATTTAAACAAGAAAATGTTCTTCAGTGTAAAAACTATTAAAACGACAGACATTTTGTATCGATTAATTTTATTGATCGACATTTCCAAGTTACGAATAATCCGTCTGAGACAAGAATGCACTTTCGCTAGAAATTGTCCGAAGTTCATTTTGGAAGAAAAGTACTAGCGTCATGATCCAAGCTTCCTACTTTCTTAAATCATCATCAGGGTAGTTAGAGAAAATTGGAGGGTTTAGTAAATTTTAAAATGCTTTAAGAACGCTATTTTGAAAATAAGCTGTTTGAAGTATCTTTTGTCTTTTTTGTTTGGTAGTTTGGTTTGTTTTGATTTACGAAATATCAACGCCTCAATGGGGTATTTAATGCCGACAAGATTTTTATTGCTGGTAATTTTTTTTAATGTGTAGCTGGTAATATATTTTTTTCAAAGGTGATTAAGTTGTCTCTGAGTATATATGTTTCTGTAAATTTAAAACATTTCAATTATTCTTTTTTTACTGAAAATGCAGCGTTCTAGATTTCAAAGTTCAAACTTCACGTGTTCTTTTGGTTTTGTTTTTTCACGTATAAGGGAAGTAACTATTTTGTTTTTGCTCATAAGTATATATATATATATATATATATATATATATATATATATATATATATATATATATATGTCATAAGCATTTAAGGGCTTTGTAGATATATTCATAGTTGATTTATTTATTTAAATATAAATATATAAAAGGGTTTAAGGATTTTTAGTTTTTGCTTGGTATTGTTTTTATGTAATATCGATGTATTATCAAATAATATCGGTCTAATCTGGGATTGAAGGGTATGAGTGTTCATTTAAGTGCTGATATATTGAGTTATGTTCAGCCAAATTAAATGTAAGTCTTTTTTGTTAGCATCGTCGTAGTAATGCCAACGTACGTATTGGCATTTTTCTCAGCGATACAATCCCCGAAAGGACATTTAAATTGAAATATAATGTTGGCCTTTTGCAAAATGGTGAAGAAAAGTTGTTTTGGACAACTAGATCTTACTTATAAAACGCAGATTTTTGTGTGTGTGTGTGTGTGTGTGTGTGTGTGTGTGTGTGTGTTCGTTTATATATGGGATCGTATTTCCTACATTTTTCAACCAATTTCAACAAAACTTCACAGAACTACGTAAAATTAGCCGGCGGTGGTTCTGAAAGCGCCAAAAATTGGAAGAACACAATTGTTTTTGCACGAAATCAATTTGAAAGCACGGTTATGGGTATCGCACCCGGCCGGAAGTTACTGCCGGCTACTCAAACGTCCGAATGCCGTTAACTTCCGGTGACTCAGGATCTGTAATGGAATCGGTACTGAATTAGATTCTTGACTTCAGCCGCTTTCTCACAGATGTGATGTGGCCTCCCTCTGTCTTTTCTACAAATATTTTCATGGCTACTGCACTGATGAGCATTTTTCCCTGGTGCCCTGACTACATGAATTTAAGTGTACTACTAGATTGGCATCTAGCTCCCAACTTTTTACTGTTGAAATACTTAAATGTAACCGCCCTTCTAACAGTTTCTTTCCTCACACTTCTCCATATTGGAACTCCATTCCTCTCACTTGCTTCCCAGATAACTACAATCATCAAAAACTTAAATGCAACATCAGTGACCATGTTTTGTTGCGTTGATACCTGTTCTTTTTTTTCCTTTCTTCAATCCCCCTATACCCACTCTTTTCTCTCATTTTCACTCTCCATAACCCCCTGTGTGATAATGGCACTTCTGACTTGCTTGGGGTGAAATACTTAATCCCCTGCCCCCCCAAAAAAAAAATTGAATATAAAATAATTAGGGTACTGACAAAAGCATCTAATAAAATAATTAGCCTACTGAAAATAGCATCTACCACAATCAAAGGTAAAGCTCTCCCTACCAACAGCTAAAATAATAAAAATGTGCTCAATACAATATATATATATATATATATATATATATATATATATATATATATATATATATATATATATAAAAGGCAGGATGTGTGTGTGTGCAATTTTCGACGGATTTGCACCAAAATTTACATGCACATGCTCCAAGTTAGCGAGAAGGCCAACACCGACATTGCATTTCGCAAATCCCGTCGATAGTGGAAATAATCAATTTTTCATGCTTCTACGGCAGTTTTCATGTAGTTTGCGGCCATTTTGTACTGGCCAGAGTGAGAGCCTATAACTGGCTGCCACAAATAGGCAGCAAGATTTTATTGGCCAGCGTGAAAGCCAACAGCTGACTCACACGAATATTAACTAGCATGCAAAAAAAATCGATAGCAGCATTCGTCACAAGTGGGAAAAATTTAAATCTGCATGGCAATTTACTCCAATTGGCTCATTCGCTTGCTTAAACTCAACGTTGATTCTGATTCCTCAGAACTGGGTTGGGTGTGAAAAAGTATTTGTTGCTAACATTCTTTTTTCATTCGGTTTTTCCAGTTACGAGTCCGTTTTAAAGCTGATCGTTTTGTGTTCATTTTGTTTAGTTCTTTTTTCGTAACAGATTGAATGTTTAGTATAGAGCTTAGAAAAAATTCGTAGTGTGAGATAGGCAAGAAGTAAGGCATGTAGCAACATCAGCACGGCAAAGGGCACTCCTTTAAAGGCAGGGAAGGGCAAAAATATTTTAAGTCAAGTGATAGCGATTGCTATATGAGTCGTACGATTTTTGAATCAAGCACGGGCAACGCCGGGCCATGCTGCTAGTAACTAATAAAAACAACAAATAAAAAAACTATTTAAAAGAAAATTCTGGTATTTTTCATACTTAATTTACTAAGTCTATTAAAATACTAATCCGCGAACTTGAAAGGATCACAACGAAAACTAATCGACATGATATGTCTAATTATTTAACCAAACTTGCTTGAATGAAAATATACTGCCTAAATATACACTATATATATATATATATATATATATAAAACCATATTTTAAATAAAATCAATTTATAATATTAATGCTTTGTAAATTTACATTGAGCACTATTTTGTAAAAATAAATATATCTATAAGAACATATCTTACTGTTTTTTCTTTTTATTTATATACAGACACACACACACACATATATATATATACATATATCTATATGCATATATATATATATATATTCATGTTTATACATTCTTTTCATAGATACAAATATTTAAGTAAATGCTCTATTTATAATAAACAGTATTAACAAAATTTACCAGCCTGAATGTCCGAGTAATTTTTATAGAAAATATTCGTCCTCCGACAGGAATCGAACCTATTCGGAACCGACATATAGCCTGACGTGCCTCATCCGATTGAGCCACAGAGGATCTTTCGGTTAGCAAGGTCGATTTTACTGCCTTTAAACTACAATCCTCCATGATTCTTTCACGTACATTTATATCTGCTCATGGCGTATCCAAATGTAAAAAAATGACGTCACACACAGACACACACACACACAAACACGCACACACACATATATATATCCAGGTAAAATGAGAACAAATGGAATATAGTTACACTGACCGTATCATTTAATTTAAAAAAGGAATCGATACAGAGTAGAGCTAAATATTATTTATTTAAGGATATTAAAACAAAAACATGTTAAAATCGCTATACATTGGCAATTATGTTTCAACAATACAAATGTGTCGCCTCGGCCGATGGTAAACTACTGGCGAGTGAACGATTAATTTAATTTCAAAAGCAGAATACTTCCTTTTTTTCGAGAAGAAAAAATACAATTAAAAATAGGCTTTACCAATATTTGCCAATCGAATGCAACCTACGCAAAATTCAAATACACCGATTTTTTTATTATATTACGTCATGATACGAAGCTATCTGCACATAAATCCGTCAATTTCATTATGGAGAGATACAAATGATTACATTATTTCGTGAGATGTATAGAAGTCTGGCGTTCAACTTAATTTAACACAATTGGGTAATTTAACACAATGCTAACTAGTTATATACTCGCTCTGCTTCCTATATAAAGCTTTGTAGTTGATAAATAAAAGGCCCCTTTAAAAACTCCTATACAAACATATAAGATGTTAATAACTAAACGTCAATACAGTATTCTATTAAATTAAAATTAATTTTACAAACAGAATATCATATCAGGTGCACCGCAGTTCATCTACTGATTATTACTAGAAGAAAAAGTATTATCAATTTCAAAGTTTAAACATATTGTAAGGTAAAAAGTAGACTATGCCTACAATTTTGAGTCAAGTCACTTCTTTGATTTAATGAGTTTTTATGAGAAAATCTGATAATTTCTAATCTTTCATGTAAGCATAGAAAACAGGTTTCATTTAAAGATCTACATGTTCTAGCTTTTTTTTTTTAATTTCCATTTTACCTTAGGAGTTTTATTAGCTACTTTTACTTTCCAAAAATACTACCAATACTACCAATATAACATTTTTCAACAATCGGATTCTCTATTGTAGAAATAGTGCTTAGATAAACAAGAGAGGTGGTTAAACATTTGTTTCGTAATGGGCATTCCTTAGAATTCTTGCAATTGCAATGGTTAATATTATCAACAGTATTTATCTTGGAATGTGCATTATTATCCAAAATTTTAAATTGGTTTAAAATTTTATTACTGTGTTTGTAATCTCGAGATAATCGGGGCAGTTATAACTTAGTTTTAGTGTGATTCTGTTAAATATTTTACTAAGAGGGTTATTTTTAGGTAAATGTTTATCAATTAAATGGCGGAACTTGTGAGATAGATATGAAAAATGTTTAATGGATGTCAGTTATCTTCTGTTAATTCCCCTCTCCAAGCTCTCCACTGCCTTAACCGAGTATTGAACTCACACCCTTTGGGTCCTGTCACCGGATCTATCCAACGCCTTTATCCACTGTGCCATGAGTTAGTGGAGAACATGGAGAGAGGAATTAACAGGCGATAACTGATAACTGACATCCATTAAACGTGGAACTAGAACAGTCTACCCCAGTGAACGAAATAAAGGGTTCAGTTCGACATTCCAACCACCCGAAGAAGGCCGGAGCGTACAGTGAGCGAAACGCTGTAATAAATATGGCGACAAAGATGAGGACAATAGTCCGAATAATGTAAATAGTGTACATAATACCTCATGTCAGAAATATAGACAGATACTGAAGGGCCGAAACGTTGTAATAAATATGGCGCAAAGATGAGGACAATAGTCCGAATAATGTAAATAGTGTACATAATACCTCATCTCAGAAATATAGACGCACACACGCACACACGCACACACACTCATATATATATATATATATATATATATATATATATATATATAAAGAATGAACTTGTTAGTTAAATATCTCAGCCTAGAGTACCTCAGTGAGCGAAATAAAGCGTTCAGTTCGATATTGCAACCACTTGAAGAAGGCCGGAGCGTACAACGGCCGAAACGTATGGCAACAAAGATGAGGACAAAAGTCCAAATAATGTAAATAGTGTACATAATACCTCATCTCAGAAATATAGACACACACACGCACACACACTCATATATATATATATATATATATATATATATATATATATATATAAAGAATGAACTTGTTAGTTAAATATCACAGCCTAGAGTACCCCAGTGAGCGAAATAAAGCGTTCAGTTCGATATTGCAACCACTTGAAGAAGGCCGGAGCGTACAACGGCCGAAACGTATGGCAACAAAGATGAGGACAAAAGTCCAAATAATGTAAATAGTTTACATAATACTTCATTTCCGAAATATAGACTTATATATATATATATATATATATATATATATATATATATATATATATATATATATATAAAGAATGAACTTTTTAGCTAAATATCTCTGCCTAGATTAGTTGTTGCTTACCTCGAAGCCACAATGTGTGCGCGCGCATGGCTTCATGCTGCAGCCTGTCACCTGCCCTTGATTTTATTTCCGCCAAGACGTTTAATGTCCACAGATTCATTAATGATGTCAACTATTAATATGTGTCCACGTATTAAAATACACTGACGTGTATACTGATCTAGTTATCAATTTTCAACAACCATTTTGATTGATATTTCGATCAACAGCAGCAAGAATATTATTAGTGAGATTAATCCAAGCTTCCTGATGGGTGTTATATTTTGATAGAAATCCTGGCAGATCTTTGAAAATCTTCTTCTATGTACCATGTCTGTTCGGGATGTTGGCGATCATGGCTCTCAACAATGTCTTTTTGCCATTTCTCCCAAATCCCGCTCTCTCCATTAATTCAATCAAGTTCGCATGTTGGTTATGCTTTGATTTCCTCCGTCTCGATCACCTTTAATCCACCTTGTGAGTATCAAATATTCCAATCCCTCTTTCCTCATTATATGCTCTAGAAATTTCAGTTGTCTCTTTCTGATGTTAAATGTAAGTGTTCGTTCTTGTTGTCATTGTCGCTGGAAGTTCATCCTTGCTCGCATATTCGATCCATGGTATTCTCAGCATCCTTCTGTAGAGCCACATTTCTCTTGCTTCAAATCCCTTCTTCATCTATAAGAACATTGTCTAACATACACTGCCTTATGGGAGGACTGATGTTACATAACAATTCAATAATATTTAATTTATAAGACATTCTTAATTATTCGTAGATATTCGTGAATAAGATATTCGCCAAGACGTATATAAATAAAGTTTTTAGATTCAAATTCTGTTCGTTTTCTTTCACGCCACATAATGTTGTATTGTTTTTTTTTCTTTACTTCCTACAAAGGCGTATCTATAGAAAATGGCGACCATGGCAGGGCACTAAAATGGCGACCATATCGAGGCAAGATAAACACGTACCATTTAAAAAAATTACAAGTGAAGATCATGAATATATATTATGAATTGTGATGTAGACAAGGTTTTATGGGTTTTATTTTATCAGAAGGGAATTTAAATTTTGGCATTATATTGGTACCACAATAAGATATTCTTTTACAAAATTATGGCAACACAATTAGAACAAGAAAGTAGCATCATCTTTAAATTACATGACTTCAGACTTTAGGAAAACACGATCAGAATTTCGTAAAGAAGCATGAGACAAAATATTCTCAGCATCATTACAGGCAGGGAGGAAAATATTACCATAAAAGTTCTCTTATCACTCTAAAATATTAGGTTGGTGCAAAAATAATGACGTAATAATGTCGTTTTTTGACGTTAACAAATACGTCAAAAAACGACATTATTGCGTCATTATTTTTGCACCAACCTAATATCTGTAGAATCAACATTTTCACCGAAGCATCTAATTTATAAAGTGCTTTTTGTCATTATGCTAAGTCCACTTTCTACTCTGGTCCTAGGTACATATAGCTGACCACAAGAGAAACATTTGAATAATTTTCTAATTCTTAAAATAATAAGAGTAATATGGCCAGCAAACTTACTATATTTTTCACTTGTTTAAATAATTCGGTACGGTTTTGAGAAAATCTAGTTAACTTTGACCTATTTTGATTATTTCGGTTTTTTTTTGTTTTTTTTTTCGTTCTTTTGTATTTTTTTTTTTTTTTTTGCTTTACATAACTAATCAGTCGTAATGTGAAATGGAAGATGACGCCAATTGTTATTACGAAAGTTTCAAGAAAACATGATTTTAACTAATATTGCATGGCCTATTTTTTTTTCTTTTTTACTTATTATTAAAAGCCAAGATCATATTTATTTTGTGTCTCCTTTAAATATAAATCAACGGATATTTTTTTTTTCCTGGAGAACTTACGACTGAATTTTGACACGTCATATAGCAATATTATTTCTATACAGACATGATAAATTAAAAACAGTTATCTATATATTACTTACATGATAAATTAAAACAGTTATCTATATATTACTTATATAGGGCATCATATTTAAAATTGAAAATAAATAACACTGATGTAATATTCGCTAAAATATGCTTTTTGTTACTAATATTAATAAAAGCCTTTAGTTTGATTATTATTATCTTCATTGCTGATGGTCGGGTACCATGCACAATTGTTACGAGTTGTTTTGATTCAGACTTTTTCACCTCTTGAATAGGTTGCCAATTACAGCTAGAGGCCGCAGTCTTTTCTGCTATTTAACACATAACTGCGGTAAGTCCATTGTTCGTTTCTATTCACATTAAGAATGACTGCAAAATACTTTCCCCCTTCCCAATTTATAGGCAGAAGCACACAAATGCACGTTAGGATTTTTTTCCAGCTAATATAGTAAGCCAGTTCTCGGTTTTATCTGACACAGTCCCAGTTTGTCTTGTTTTGAAGTCAGAACTTTACTATCCGAACTTGCTCTTGTGTGTCAACCACAATTCTTAGTTTGTGAATTTTTTTGTCATATTACTGTTGTTTTGCCTTGCATCTATTGTTTGCTTGGTTTATATTATTTTGTTCAACGGAACGTGGAGGACACAGAAATAAAAATCAGTCCGACACGATTAACGGTAATCAGAAAGAGAAATCCAGTTCATCAGCAAACGTTAAGGATGACTGGAGTCAGTGCAAAAAAAAAAGAAAAAAAAAACAATTTCAAGATCCAATTAAATTGCATTATTTGATCACGAGCAATGTCTGCTGTAAAATGAAGACATCATTAGTAGTTTTTTTTTTTTCAGCATTTCACACCAGGTAAGACGCTAAATCCCCTGAGACGCAAGAGGTTTCCTGAAAGTCAAAGAAAGAGAGAAAGGATTATTGAGGAGGGAAGACTATAAAAATGCAGGATTAAAAAAAAAATACAAAAAAAAAAAAAACAGGTGAAAGTTTTTGAAGATCGTAGTTAAGAGAAAAACAGGAATTCCGAACAGAGTTCGGAATTCCGAGAGAAAAAAGAAAAGAATAGAACTTACGGTTATGGTTGGTTGGTTGGTTGGGTTTTATGGCATATCAACCACTGTGGGTCATTTAATGCCAAATTAAGGTATATATATATATATATATATATATATATATATATATATATATATATATATATATACACACACATATACACATATATACATATACACATATACATACATACACATATACCTATACATATATTAAATATACAGTACTATTAAACATATAGCTGGCAACATTATTGTTTCAAAAACTCATAGCTGGCAACATTATTTTTTCAAAACATATAGTTGGCAACATTATTCTTTCACAAAAACGTATAGCTGGCAACATTATTCTTTCCAAAAAAAGTATAGCTGGCAACATTATTTTTTCAAAAACATATAGCTGGCAACGTTGTTGCTTCAAAAACGCATAGCTGGCAACATTATTTTTACCAAAAAACGTATAGCTGGCAACATTATTGTTTCAAAAACGTATAGCTGGCAACATTATTGTTCCAAAAAACGTATAGCTGGCAACATTATTGTTTCAAAACATATAGCTGACAACATTATTTTTTCCAAAAAACGTATAACTGGCAACATTATTTTTTCCAAAAAACGTATAGCTGGCTACATTATTTTTTCCAAAAAACGTATAGCTGGCAACATTATTTTTTTCCAAAAAACGTATAGCTGGCAACATTATTGTTTCAAAAACGTATAGCTCGCAACATTATTTTTCCAAAAAAACGTATAGCTCGCAACATTATTTTTCCGAAAACATCTGAAGCCTTGTTGTTGGACGTAGTTTATCGTCATACCCAGGACGCGGATGTAGTTTACCGTCATACCCAGGACGCAACTTACGGTTAGGAAACCAAGTAATCTATAGATGAATAAACTAAGACAAAGACAATGTGATGTTCATTTGTTTATTAAGAGCAAGTACGAAGTGCATAATGAAAAGTTATCGGCTCAACCAAGACATGATGGAAACTATTATGATATTTGATCAATTGGCCAGATTTTGTAAAATGAATCAGGCCGAGAACTTTTCGGCGTTCTTTTATATATATATATATATATATATATATATATATATATATATATATATGCGTATGTGTGTGTTTCTGTGTGCGCGCGCGTGGGTGTGAATGTGTGTGAAAACCAAACAACAGTCCAATCTACATTAATAAAAAAAAATTCCTAACACTCCCTAATGTATCCAAACAAAAATCTATATATAAAAGAATTTCCACAAATTCTAATAGCCTAAAAGATTCAATGATAATAATAAAAATGTGAGTCAAACTAGATTACACAAACGAAAACAACTCAAACAAAAACTACAGAAAAGGAAATATAATTTGGTCCGACCCCACCCCACAACAGTGCAATAAAAACAAAAATAGGGAAAATATTCTTCAAAATAATTGACAAGCACTTCTCTAAAACAGGAAATGTTCAACAAAATACAATCAAAATTAGTTACAACTGCATAAATAACACGGAGAAAATAATAACTAAGCACAATAAAGAACCCCATCAAAATAACACCATCAAATGTTATTTCAGATAAAAGAAAATTGCCCACTTAGCAATGAATTTTTATTCAATAACATAATATACAAAGCTATCGCAATTAATAACATTAACACAGAATTTACATAGACACCACAGGAAAAACCTTAAAAGAAAGATATTATAACCACAAAATGTCGTTCAAAAGAACGTTCCTCTTATTTCCTATCTCCCGATACCACAAAATTTACTTTCCTTGCTTTTCTGTTTTTTTGAACCAGTTTATTTCTTGTGTTTAGTTTAAACTTGTCTGAAAATGCAGCGTAAATCGACTGCAAAAATAAATTTAAGTTTATAGCTGGAAAATTCAAATGTAAGGTTTTTCTTTGATACTTTTTCTTAATTTTTCTTAATATTGCTTTGTACGATTTGTTATCATTCTCATACATTAAGCTCTTTAATAGGAGTTTTAACTTGATATTCACATTTTAGGAACTCCTCAGGATTATCCACATAACCAAAGGATTTCGTATTATATATATATATATATATATATATATATATATATATATATATAATATTTTATCATCGCAACACGGAAATCCCCCTGTTTAGAAACTAAAATTTTCGTTCCAATTTCAAGTGATGTTGAATAACTTCAGAAAAAAATTGATTTAATTTTGTAAGTGAAGTAATATTATATTGAGGTGTTTAAATGGGAGTTGGTAATGAGATTACAAACTTTTTTTTTATTTAGGGCGTATTTTTATTTTTCAGGGATCTAAATACATATCTGAATTAAGAATTGGAAAAGTGAAAAAGTAGATTAGAGATTTTGTGTGGGTATGTAACTCGTGGTTCTCTAGAATTGTCTATCGTGTCATATACACGTCATTTTTCCTTTCTTATTTTTTGAACCTGAAGTGTATCTTATAAAGGTTCTAAAATAAGAAAGGGAAAATGACGTATATATGACAATATAGACAATTCTAGACAAACACGAATTACATACCCACTCACAAACTCTAACCTACTTTTTCACATTTTTCTCCAATTTTTAATTCAGATCTTTATTTAGATTTGACAAAAAAGAAATAAGCCCTAAATAAATAAGGTTGCAATCTCATTACCCTCTCCCATTTAAACTCCCCAATATAATACTATATAATAGTATATCGCTTACAAAAGTAAATTGCTTGAACATCGCTTGAAAATGGAATGAAAATTTTAGTTCCGAAACAGGGGAATTTCCGTGTCGCGATGATAAAATATTTTAAAATATTTTAAATAATAATATTATAATATTAATCTCTACATTGTATCGAGCACTTTAAAAAAAAAGTGCCAAAAAATTGTGGATTTCTAATATGACTGTTCTTCTTCTTTATATATATATATATATATATATATATATATATATATATATATATATATATATATATATATATGAAGAAATATACATCTATATCTATATATATATGAAGAAATATAGTTTTAAGGTGTGCTATATTTATGAGAAAAAGTGCTCAATATGAGACTTGGAGCGTATGTATATATATATATATATATATATATATATATTACTCTACTTTGTATATATTTTACTCCAATTATATACCTTCTACAAGGAAACCCATTACTAGCAACACCACTCCACGAATGGGTACCCCCCCTATGTATAAGCAAAATATTAACAGACATTTCTCCCTTAATGTATTTTTCTGCTCTGGCAGCTAGGATATTCTGATTTTATAAGATAGTTAGGGTATATTTTACACTTAAACACACAAAGCATCTATTTTTGCAGACACCTTTCCCCTCTTTCTTTTCTGCATTATTATTTATTTATTACAATCATGGTTCTATCTGTTTTTTTCTGCACCCCTATTTTTTGACTATAGTTTTCCAAAAGAATTTTATCAAAATATTTTATCCTCTTTTTTTTCCTTTTATTTTATTTTTATTACCCTAATGCCCTCTCACTCTCTACCCATCTAGTCAAATCTATCAACACTGACCATATAAGGGACGGCTACCCGACCCTAAATCCTAAAAGCCTTTTCCCTTAATTCAAAATCACACTCCCCCACCTTCCAAACCGATAAAGACAAAACCGACTAATGCGTTTACCCCGATCATTTTCAAAAAAAAAAAAAAAAAAAAAAAATTCGCAGGCGAGGAATAAAGCAGGAATTGGATTTGTACTAATAAAACACTCTACAACGAGTTCACACCATCCCAAAAATCACCGTTGGTGAGTCTCCCTCGTTTCTCTGTTTATTTCTCTCACCGCTGATAAAGGACACAGGCGTACCCGAAAATTCCAGGCTAATAACATTAATCTCCGGGCTTCATTTCTGTCTTGTGATTAACAATTAATATATAATAAATTCTTTTCGCACTGATCACATTGATACCTTTTTGTTTTCACTTGTTTTATTCACCAACCTATTTATTTTATATATATATATATATATATATATATATATATATATATATATATATATATATGTGTGTGTGTGTGTGTGTGTGTGTGTGTGTGTGTGTGTGTGAAGAAATATTAATTTTAAGGTGTGCTATATTTATGGGGTGAAGTGCTCAATATCAGAGATAGAGCGTATGTAAATATAAAAGTGAACATTGAAGTCAACACTTAGAGGCTGTTTCATGCTAGACGCAATCATCAGGCCACGTCTATATATATATATATATATATATATATATATATATATACTAGCATGTGTGATTGAACAATCTAGACATATTATGTCTATTTTTATTTTGCTCTTCGATTATTCGCGTATTAATTGGTTAGTGTCGGTATAAAATTGATAGTTAAAAGACGGTATAATTTTTCTAATTCCTTTTATTTTCCTAAGTACTTTCAATCTCATCCAAGATCCTCTAAGGGGGGGGGGCGAATTGCTTTTTTTATTATTTGAATTACTTTTATTTTTAAATTAAGTTTAAAATCAATTTATGTGATATATATATATATATATATATATATATATATATATATATATATATCGCTTTTGCGATCATCAAAGTTTAGCAGATGATCACAAAAACGTGAATCTCAGGGTTGCAAACAAATATCCAAGGTCTATGTTAGCTCTATCACGTATATTGAGCATATTCCACTAAGTACCGCGCATATATATATATATATATATATATATATATATATATATATATATATATATATGTGTGTGTGTGTGTGTGTGTGTGTGTGTGTAAAAATATTTAGAAAATAGGAAAGAACTTCTTAGGTAAATAATCCAAAGTTCTTTAGTATTTTTGTTATTATTTTTAAAAAATAGTGCTCGATACAAAAGTAGAGCATAAATATAATTATTTATTTAAAAATATGATTCCAACGCTACATAAGAGTTCTCATGTTTCAAAACAAGAGCCGAAAACTTCAATATAATTATTTGAATTTAACTGAATTGAATTAAATTCAAATAATTATATTGAAGTTTTCGGCTCTTGTTTCGAAATATGAGAACTCTTATGTAGCGTTGGAATCATATTTTTAATTAAATAATTATATATATATATATATATATATATATATATATATGTATGTATGTATGTATGTATGTTGAAGTTAACATTGGAATTAACACTCAGAGGCGACAGGCTGTTACATGTACGAAACAGCCTGTCAATGTGGCACTTTCCATCCGGTGTTAGAACACTCCTCAGATATTTAAATTTTTGACTTTGTTTGATTTTAGCATCTCCTATTTGTAATTTGCATCTTGGTCTCATCCTTTTGCTGATAACTATGGATTCTGTCTTGTATTTTATAGATAGTCCTTTCTTCTCGCTTTCCTTCACTACCTTCTGTAAAAGCTTTTATAATTTCTTTTAAGTGTTTGCTATCAACAATGTGTCATTTACATATCTTACGTTGTTAAGATTGTCTCCGCCAACAATGAATCCTGGTAGGACTTAGCGTCTCTAAAAATGAGACATTGACACCTTTAGCATGATTTGCGAACGCCAATTACCAAACAAGTTGCTTCCAAACAACTTGCAATGAAACTGACACCGTATTAATACATCGAATGTCCTTCGTGGGCGATAACATATGTCTGTAATCTGATATACATACGGTCGTACAGATAAATGGTAACGATCTGCTATCCCGCATTGTCCCATACGTGTTCAATCAGGGATAGGTCAGGTGATTGTGCTGACCAGGGAAAGTGTCAACATTTTTACAAAGCATGCTGAGAACTATGGGCCTCATATGGGCAGGTATTATCCTTGTGTTCCCGATGACTTAGCCTCGGTAACGGTAGAACTGGTAGTAAATGATTTGTAATAAAAGGAACAGAGCAAGGTGTCGATAGACATGGACGGCAGAACAATAACAATCTACTTCAGTAATATATATATATATATATATATATATATATGTGTGTGTGTGTGTGTGTGTGTATATATAATATAAAAGGCTCAAACACTAATATTCCATGGTTATAATTTATTTCGTTGGAATCGTAATCACGATCCAAATCATCAGACCTACAAATTTTGAATTTGTAGGTCTGATGAATTGGATCGTGATTACGATTCCAATGCAATAAATTATAACCATGGAATATTAGTGTTTGAGCCTGTTATATTATATTCTTACTCTGTCCTGGACATTGAGTTCTACCTGGATTCTATCCTCTTGGAAATTTATATATATATATATATGAAGAAATATAGTCTTAAGGTATGCTATATTCATGGGATAAAGGGCTCAATATCAGAGATAGAGCGTGTGTAAATATAAAAGTGAACATTGAAGTCATCACTTAGAGGCAACAGGCTGTTTCATGCTGGACGCAATCATCAGTCCACGAGTCTCGTGGCCTGACGATTGCGTCTAGCATGAAACAGCCTGTGTTGACTTCAATGTTCACTTATATATATATATATATATATATATATATATATATATATATATATATATATATATATAATAAGGTCAGTAAAGTCTGTACTTGTGTTCTCAGTA
>OZ010599.1:80193663-80211163 GCA_963932145.1 Acanthosepion lycidas | reverse complement strand
TTACCACGTTAATCGACAGATTTAATCGAATTTTCTAAGTTTACTCGTTCAACTTGTTTTAAACGGCATTTATCTATATATTTATTTTCGTTTTAACACGCTGTATAAGACGTAATTTATTTATTTTAATCGTAAAAACAATGTAAATTTCTAATTATTTTAAGGTTGGATTTTTTCTTTATTTCTTATTTTATTTTATTTTTTATTTTTTTTTTTTTACTAACAGTAATTATCAGTTGGGGAGATGAAACTTGAAAAAAAAAGTAAAAGGGTAAAAAAAAAACACAAAAAAAAAACGGAAAACAAATAATTACTTTCCAAGTATCCGACAAGTATCCACATAAAAGAAAAAAGAAAAAGTACCCCCCACACACCTTAAACAACTTAAATAGAACTCACATCATTGCGATTGGCTGTTGGTCAACTTCCAATCAAATGCGTGACAGAGGATTAGGGTTTGCCTAATATGTTAGTGTCTGCAGGGTGTCAATTTAGACTGATCAGCTCTGATGGGTTCGATTTGCTGAGGGGAGTGTTTGAAAGACCCGAAACTGCTCAATGACCCAATTCAGAAAATCACTGACGGCGCCCTCTAGCGCTAAAGAGTGTATATTCAAAGTATGACTTCAAATAAATATATTTTGGACGTAATTGTTTGCCTTCAAATACAGATAAAATGTATTGTTGGTCATTTTTTTATAAATATGTTATTGTTAGTATTGTTACTATAAAAACGTATTTTTTTTTTACATTCATAGTCTTTTGTTTTTGTTTGGGGTTTTCACTATTTGCCCATAGCTAGGACCCTAACAGGTGCTACTATCCCGGGACAGCTGGGAACAACAGCAGTTCAGAGGTAGCTCCTCAAAATCTTCAGTCTCCAGAGGCCTTGTTGTCGGGTGTAGTTTATTGACATAACCAGGATTACAGAATGACGTCAAAATCCACACGAAACGCCGGTCCTGTATGCTCGACTGCATGAGATCTGGTGTCAGGAACTCTCCTTGAGAATATAGTAGCAGGCTAAAGAGGAGACGGCTCGATTTATTTGACACCAAAGTACTGGAATAAAGTTGATTTTGTATCGCTGTATTGACGTATGATAAGCTCACAGTGTATAGTGCTGATGCAAATAACATGGCTGGGAATTCTCTGTTGTTGGCTTAAGATACGATTGCTTTTTTTATAAAAATACGGTATCGGGTTGAAAAATGATGGATGATGTTAGCCACATTCTAGCGAATTTCAATTTGGATCCATTCGCCCTTGCAATATTCATTTCACCATAAGAACTAATCCTTCATTTTTTATCACTATCAGGAGTTCCGTACCCCTTAAATGTCGTAAAGGTACCACGTGTACTGCAGCCGTAGCAGCAGTGGTGTGTCTTGGACAAGATAACCAGACTAGTTTGAACTCAGATCTTTCCTTCCCCTAGACTAATCGCCAGTATAGAACCCAGGCGATCCTTTACTCCGCCGTGTCTCCAGGACATTTTCTATACCTTTCTAATGACAAAAGTGTTGTATTTGATTCTAGATTTCTATAAAGTACTGGTTGAACCTCGCTAATCCGGCAGCGCCTGATACGAAAAAAGTACAGAAATAATAGATCATCCGATACAATGCAGCTTAGTGTAGTAGTAAGAAGCCGTCATCATCAGGAGATTATAGTGGTCACTAAGATGGCTAGACAATCCCTGTTGCAGACGCCTGCCCAGGCATATTTGTGTTTCGCCAATATCTATACATCTAACCATTGGTTTATTCTGTAACTCAATTGAGCGGACAATAGTTACAATTTCTTGAAAATGGCACACAATTTGGCGCGATCAGCAGTTGGAATGAAACCAGTGTACTCAGCCACGATAACATGTGAATCAGTGCTAGCACAAGCATCGACGGCACCTGAGCAGTTCCATGTAACCAACTCTTCCCCGACAAAGGTTGGGTCGATTTGTGGTATAGTTTTCGGGCATTTTCCAACTGTATTACATGCTGGGATTGTCTCCCAGTCGGATATTATCAAAAAATCACTTCTCCGACAAATCAACCATGGTGGGATTCGAACCCGGGTCCTATATTCTGAACGTGTTAGTGTAGAATTAAATTTCCTCATTTTAAGCGAATAATGGGTTGTGTTTTTTGTCAAAGAAGTAAACAATCATTTCAACAGAAACAAAAGACGCAGACAGTGATTGTATATTTATTTTTCACGGATTATCAACCCTTTAAAACCGAAACATATTTTAGACTGTAAGAGTTTTTTTTGAAGAGTGAATATTGCATTAACATTTAAAAAAAAATAAAGATGATATTTCCAAATACAAGCTCAACTATTTAACCGATAGGAAAGATGGGTCCATACTATTGCCAAGGGTATTTGCCTGTAATGAATATAACGAACTCGACTGGAATTCGAACTCCGGCATGTCCACAGAATAGCTGGGATAAAAAGATTTAAAATAAGAGTTTATTTTATTTATTTATTTTCTCTTCTCCACCAATAGGAGTAGATAGGTCCGCCTATCGTCCGGTTCACACTCCTCCCTGGTCTTTTGAACAGGAGTAGAGGATTATCCTTTGTTTCCTGTTCCTTCTAAAGACTCTTCACTGTCTTCCACTCCCAGTAGCCTATTGAATCATGGTGACATGGTCACATTGCTTGGGGTCAGCAGCGTGCAGAAGCGAGGGAAGAGGGTGACACGGCCTGGAGGGCATCCAATCTAAGAGTGAAATAAAAATTTAGTTGATATTTTAATTTGAATAAAGTGTTTATTTCATCTGTTTTTCAATATTTAAAATGTCTTCTTTTCTCCCATTTCTCAGTACAAGACCCTATATCCCACCCACTACTTGAGTCTTAGGGGCATACAATCAAGGAGTTGGTCCTAGACACCACCTAGAACCTCTACACGCCACTACTTGGGCTGAATTGATTTTATACACACACACACTCACATAAACACACACACACACACACACACACACACACACACATATATATATATATATATATATATATATATATATATGCGTTGATGTGAGTTTGTAACCTTGGGTTACAATAACGTAAATAATTATGTTAGCTCTATCACCTATATTGAGCGCCTTCTAATAAGTACCGTGCATATATAATATATAGATAATATATATAGATATTGCATATATATATATATATATATATATATATATATATATATATATATATATATATATATATGTAAGCAAATATATGGATATAGAATCCGACAGTATGAAGAAAATATACGGGAAAAAACAAACAAAAATCCTTACAAGCAATAATGCTGTTTTAATGTTAATATGTCGACGTCGGACGTTTCGGTCAATAAACCATCTTCAGGACATATTCAATATGAAATATAAAATATAAATAACATTATCAAACTTAACATGACAAAAACGATGGACACAAGAACAAGACAAATCCAAACAGATAACTAAAAGTTTATGCGATCAGCGTTTAGTTTTAAACATGGTCACGTTGTCACCACGTTTGCGACGTTGTGAAAACGTATTCCTAAATTTGAATATTATGAAAGAAAAATGAAAGAAATTCTATTTGATCTAAAATTTATATGTACGCTTGTCGAGCCCACATATTTTAAGTCACAGTTTGTGTATGAGATTTGGTAGATGCAAGCATCGGATGTAATATGTTGTTTGCTGGTGCTATTAAATCCAAGTAGAGTTTGATGTAGTCAGGGAAATAAAATTCTATTTGATCCAAAATGTATATGTACGCTTGTCGTGCCGACATTTTAAGTCACAGTTTATGCATGAGACTTGGTAGATGAAAGCATCGGATGTAATATGTTGTTTAAACAGCATTATTGCTTGTAAGGATTTTTGTTTGTTTTTTCCCGTATATTTTCTTCATACTGTCGGATTCTATATCCATATATTTGCTTACATACTGTCTACTGGAAATACAAACCTGAATTCATTTTATAACATGGAATACTTCAAGCTTATCCGAAAATACAGGAATCTATTAATCTCCGCGCATTCCTATATGAACAGAAAGGATTTCTTATCTAACTATTTATATGTGAGAATCGTCTCCATCGGGCTTATCTCATATTCTGAAATCATCTTCATATATTTCAAACTCTACTTGGATTTAATAGCACCAGTAAACAACATATTACATCCGATGCTTTCATCTACCAAGTCTCATGCATAAACTGTGACTTAAAATGTCGGCACGACAAACGTACATATACATTTTGGATCAAATAGAATTTTATTTCCCTGACTACATCAAACTCTACTTGGATTTAATAGCACCAGCAAACAACATATTACAACCGATGCTTGCATCTACCAAATCTCATACACAAACTGTGACTTAAAATATGTGGGCTCGACAAGCGTACATATAAATTTTAGATCAAATAGAATTTCTTTCATTTTTCTTTCATAATATTCAAATTTAGGAATACGTTTTCACAACGTCGCAAACGTGGTGACAACGTGACCATGTTTAAAACTAAACGCTGATCGCATAAACTTTTAGTTATCTGTTTGGATTTGTCTTGTTCTTGTGTCCATCGTTTTTGTCATGTTAAGTTTGATAATGTTATTTATATTTTATATTTTATATTGAATATGTCCTGAAGATGGTTTATTGACCGAAACGTCCGACGTCGACATATTAACATTAAAACAGCATTATTGCTTGTAAGGATTTTTGTTTGTTTTTTCCCGTATATTTTCTTCATATATATATATATATATATATATATATATATATATATATATATATATATTGCATAATAAAGTAATCCTAAAGTGCCAGGGACTACCTACATAGGTTTCACCTAAATGGATCTTCAGGGTAAGCTGGTTATAAAGAAAATGACACGGAACATATTTATTGATAAAACCAACACTAAAAACTAAAATTAGCATAAACATAAAATAGAATAAAACCACGTGACAAAAGAAGAACGAACCAATGAAGAAAAAAAAAACATGAACCACTATTTCAATAACCAGGGTTTCTTATGTCTGCATTTATTTAAGATTTCAGATCTTTGATTTAGTAAATTTTGGGTTTTATTGAAGGTAACTGTTGCTAACTTTTCAGCCATACATAATAAACAATACTTATTACCTGCTTTATACTTGCGACATATTTTTTATTATTTTCCATTTTAAAATGAAGTCTATTACCTCTTCCTGTTTAATATTCCATATATATGTGGACAGGCTAGTACTGTATTATTAATTTTCATTTTTAATGCTACTTTTATGGTTATAGTAGCGCTTTTAAAAACGACCTTGCGTGGATCCTATGTAAATTTTATTGTTCTTATTACCATTGTTAGGTTTGTTACACACATACACACACACACACACGGACGAAACAACAATGATAGTCCCCCCTTGCTGCATGAAAAAATTATAACAGAAGCCATTGGTTTATACCAACGATTTCCCATACTTAATACTTCTCGTTTTTCACTCTCGCGTGGTCATGTGTAACGTCACGAACTGCGACGCGATTTTCCCTTCCGCGTCTCGTATGTCGTTACTTTGAAATTTTTAGTCAGATAGAGAAATTGCGACAAAGATGAGAACAATAGTCCGAATAATGTAAATGGTTTACATAATACCTCATCTCAGAAATATAGACAGATACTGAAAGGCCGGAACGTTGTAATAAATATGGCGACAAAGATGAGGACAATAGTCCGAATAATGTAAATAGTGTACATAATGCCTCATCTCAGAAATATATGGACAGATATAGTTTTTCGCTATTTTTCAATATAGTCCCCCTTGACATGTCCTTCATGTATCGAAAAGATACATGATCACCTAAGCGTGTATCAAGATTGGCACATAACTGATTGAGTTTGTTCAGAAATGTTCAGCTATGGCTCTTCTTTCTGGGTGAGTCTTAGAACTTTTTGAACGACCCACGTCGGAGGACGGATGTTACGTAACAGTTCAGTTCTCTTTTCTTTCTTTTTCCCGATATAATTACATATTTTTGATCCATGTAAATTTTTTAGCGGCTGTAGAAAATAATAAAAAAACCAGAAGGGCGCAATGAGAAGCAACATTAATCAAATAGGAAAAATAGTCAAAATACTAAGACACTTGTATGTACTGTATTTAACAAAATGAACACAAAACGATCAGCTTTAAAAAAGGACTCGTAACTGGAAAAACCGAATGAAAAAAGAATGCTAACAACAAATACTTTTTCACACCTAACCCAGTTCTGCCGAATCAGAATCAACGTTGAGTTTAAGCAAGCGAATGAATCAATTGGAGTAAAGTGCCATGCAGATTTAAATTTTTCCCATTTGTGACGAATGCAGCTATCGATTTTTTTTGCATGCTAACATGCTAGTTAATATTCGTGTGAGTCAACTGTTGGCTCTCACGCTGGCCAATAGAATCTTCTTGCCTATTCGTGGCAGCCAGCTATAGGCTCTCACTCTGGCCAATACAAAATGGCCGCAAACTACATGAAAACTGCTGTAAAAGCATGAAAAAATCGATTATTTCCACTACTGATGGGAGTTTGGAAATGCAAAGTCGGTGTTGGCCTTTCCGCTAACTTGGAGCATGTGCATGTAAATTTAGGTGCAAATCCGTCAAAAATTGCGGCCGTGCATGTGTTACACACACACACACACACATCCTGCCTTTATAGATAGAGATGAGGAATTTGTAACGAGTAAATGGGTCGTGAATCCGATTAACTAGGTATAAGATAGCCATTTCCTCAAACCATTTCCCTTTTTTCGGCCTTGTGCCATAATTGTCTTAATTTACAATAAATCTAAAAAATATGACAACTCATTACCAGTTGTAAACAAAACTGTCTTTCAAAATTTCAAAACTGTTTTTCCTTTTAAAGATGAAATATCAACCAAAAACAGTTTTAGAGACGTTGTCGAAATTTCTTTTATCCCTTTTTACTGTTAAGTGTAGTTTAAATATACCAGTAATTTTTCAGATTCCTCGTCATCAGTTTTGAAAATTAGTTTTTTTTCTCCCCTCCTACTTCAAGCCTAAAATGGTTAGTGCTCCTCTAGCTAAGAGAAAAAAAAATTGAATGAAGGGCGAGCGTTTGAAGAAAAGTGGGAATTACGGTATTTTTGCACAATAGTGAATGAAAATATTTTTTTTATGTGTCGTGTCCTTTCAGGACGTAGGTGATCATGGCCCTCCACTTCCCCCTATCGCTTGTGGCTCTCAACAGGTTTTGCGTTTATGTCGACTCCCGCAGACCACGCTCTGCCATCCACCTGCCTAAGCCGACCACGTATGCACTGCACTGCTTTCCACTGTCTCCTTTTACTTCTATTCGTCCCGTGAGTATCATATTCTCCAGGCCCCCCTTTCTCATCACGGGTCCCAGAAATTTCATCTGCCTCTTCCCTATGTTAAGCCTAAGTTTACTCCTTGTGAGCAACGATGAGGTCTTGGAGAGGATTCACACCATCGTTGCTCACACGCTCGATCCGATGAGGACAATAGTGCAAATAATGTAAATAGTGTACATAATAACTCATCTCAGAAATATAGACAGATACTGTAAGGCCGAAACGTTGGAATAAATATGGCGACAAAGATGAGGACAATAGTCCAAATAGTGTAAATAGTGTACATAATACCTCATCTCAGAAATATAGACAGATACTGAAAGGCCGAAACGTTGTAATAAATATGGCCACAAAGATGAGGACAATAGTCCGAATAATGTAAATAGTGTACATAATACCTCATCTCAGAAATATAGACAGATACTGAAAGGCCGAAACGTTGTAATAAATATGGCCACAAAGATGAGGACAATAGTCCGAATAATGTAAATAGTGTACATAATACCTCATCTCATAAATATAGACAGATACTGAAAGGCCGAAACGTTGTAATAAATATGGCCACAAAGATGAGGACAATAGTCCGAATAATGTAAATAGTGTACATAATACCTCATCGCAGAAATATAGATAGATACTGAATCTAATAATTTAATTAATTGACGCAACATTTACTGAAAAGTCAGAAACCGAACAGCACTTGCATCACTGCAAGATATGAACTCAGCCGAATAATAACCATGAAGGGGAAATCTTACACTGAAGGTAATTTTGTAAATCAATGTATTGTAAAAACATCTGAAATTGTATGTCCAAAGAGAAATCACACTTAATCAAAGACATTCATTAAGGTGAAAAACTTCCTGAACGGATTGGTAAAATGTGAAGTGATTTGAAACAGCAGTTGAATGATGTATCATCAAAGTTTGAAAATTTTTTTCTATTGTTATTGATGAGACCATTGACATCTCTGTAAGAGCACAGCTTGCAATCTTCATCAGGGCCTGTGACAGTGAATTTAATATTTATGAAGAACTGATTGAACTGTATGACACTACAACAAACCAAGACATCTTGGTGTGGCCTTGTCAGGGGCCAGAAATAGAGACACAAAGAGAGGAATTGAGTTAAACAAATATATTAACAAAAACAATTAATGCAAAACATATACAAACGAGCAAGAATGTTCGGTCCGACTGTCAGAGCTGACTGTTGAAAACTAAACTCCCTAAAAGGCAGTATCTGCTCTTATTTATAGCTGGGAGTGTCTATGCGTGCGTGGGTAAATTACCATAACACATCTTTGAGAGAGTTGAGCAGGTTCTGCATGAATAATGTTTTAATTTGAGTAAACTTGCATGTTTATCTACTGACGGTGCTCCGAATATGATTGGCAAACATAATGGAGTTTCTGCCAAGTTAAAAAGAAAACTAGAAAACTCGCATCCAGATTCACCATCCTCCACATTTTCACTGTGTTATTCATCAGCAAAATTTGTGTTCAAAAATTTTAAAATTACATCCGTGTTTAACTTAGCCACAAAGACAGTGAACTAAATCAGAGGCCGTCAGTTCAGTCAGTTGATGGGAAATACGAATAATCAGTTCACAGATGTTCCATTCTACACAGAAGTTCGCTGGTTGTTATGTCACAAAGTGCTGAAAAGATTCTAATTGTTGAGACAAGAGATAATTATATTTTTGGAGATGAAAGATCAAAACACAGATGAAATAAAAGATGGAAGTTGGCTCCAAGATCTGGATTTTGTTGTGGATATTACTGCACAATTAACTGATCTTAATTCGAAAGTACAAGGTAAAAACAAACTCATCACTCACTTGTATGATAACGTCAATTTCCTTATTACAAAACCAAGCTTATAGAAGTCACAGTTGTCAAATGAAAAATTGGTTCATTTTCCTACGTGCAAAGAGCTGAAAAACACCGCCAATATCGAGACTGTACTTAGCTTTGCTAAGTATGGCAGTCACCTGGAATTGTTGTCAAAGGAATTTCTGAAAAGATTTAGAGATTTCTCATCTTTTGAACATCAGTTTGCATTATTCTTAGCAACATTCACCTTTGATTTTGTCAAGACAGAAGAAAGTCTGCAAATGGAATTATTAGAAATGCAGTCGGATTCTTCACTCAGTGCAAAGTATCTTGAAGTAGGAATACCTGGGTTCTTTTAATACCTCCCTGAAAAATTTAAAAACTTCAGAAAGTTTGCCACAAAGATTATGGTAACGTTTGGTTCTACCTATGTGTGTAAACAGTTACTGTCCTTCACGAAATCAACAAAAACTTCTGAGAGAACAAAGCTAACTCATCAACATCTATCATCTCTGATTAAAGTCGGAACTGCATAGACATTTCAAGCAGACACACTAAACATTGTCAGCAAAAAGGTGTCAAGCCTCAGAATGAAAAACTAAAACTGACTGAATAGTGGCAAATAAATGCTCAGCTTTGAACTGTTGTCATTTTTGTTCAATGTATTTGTTGCAAACTGCAAGAATATATTGTTGTAGTTGTTTAAAATTTTATTATTTTTTTACAAACTACTCCATTACTTTGTATACATGAATCTTGCTAAAAAAATTTGTATGCACATTGTTGCAAAATTTAATTAACAAAAATATTCTTCCATAAATTTTATTAAATGACCCCAATTTGTTGTGAGGTGTAAAATGGTTGCAGTGTGTGACCAACATGACAACACATATGTGACCATATAGCACACAGGGGACCCTAAGTTTGGCATGCCAGTTTTTATATATATATATATATATATATATATATATATATATATATATATAGAGAGAGAGAGAGAGAGAGAGAGAGAGAGAGAGAGGATAGGAGATTAATACAAATATAATTTTTCAATTTAGCTGATTGATGTTATATTCAGCATCTCGACTTTGTCGTTTTGGAGATTAAATTTTTCGTAATCGTTCGGTCCACTCGTGAGGAGGTTTCATTTTCTCATTTTGGTTATTTTTACATTTAAGTTAAAAACTAATTGATGCGCTGGTTATTGATATTAGGCTGATTTTTTTTTATTTCTTCGGACTATTGACCTCATCTTTGTCGCCATATTTATTACAACGTTTCGGACGTTGTACGCTCCGGCCGTCTTCAGGTGGTTGGAATGTCAAATAATGTCAATCGAGTACATAATACCTCATCTCAGAAATATAGGCAGATACTGGTTTTTTTTCTCTTGGTGTGTGCATCTGTTTGTTTACGCGTGTCTTTGCCAATCGTCGCGGTTACTTGTCCTTTTCAATAGATACACACACACACACACACACACACATATATATATCACTTTAAACGTTACTTGAGAAATCTTATTAAAGAAAAATATTCGACCTCCTACAAGATTCGAACCTGCGTCTCTCTGGGCAGACGAAAACCCTTGTTAGATCTGACATGCCTTAATCTCCTTGGCCACGGGGTAGCCTTGTCGATCAAGCAAGGTCTGAAACCTGCTCAGTTTCTGGATAATCTCACCACCGATGAAGAAGAAACTTGAGGTATAATAAATATTGTTCTACAGAAGGATGCTGAAAATTCTATGAACTTAGCGAGTAAGCAACGATGGAGTCTTAAAGAGATTTAACAGTAAAAAAAAGAAACACTTTTACTCAGAATCAAACAGCTCTAAAAACCCTTCGACACATACTGAGGAAGGTGGACTTGGAAAACTTAATCCTCACAAGGCATATCAAGGACACGAGAGATAGGGGAAATGAGCTTGTGTGAATGGATGAGGGAACGGGTGCTGGATAGTGTTATCAATTGAGGGGAAACACTGATAAGGGCCACGGTCTATTGATAGATAGGAGCTTGTTGAGAGCCATGATCGCCCACGTCCTGAATAGACATGAGAGAGAGAGAGAGAGAAAGAGTAAAGAAATTTATTCTTTTGTATTTTTGAAGAGAGCCAGCCACCAGAAAAGGTGACAACGCAATTGCTTCTCACTTAATGTCGGACACTAGTACTCAATAATTGATCTCAATTCGCGTCGAGTAACTTCCAACTAAAGTATAAATAATTTCATTATAAACCTCAGATAAATTATTGGGTCGTTGAAAAAGAATTTTTGCATTCATATCACTCACCTTCCTTTTGTCTATTTTTACCTGTCTATATACAGAGTGCGTCAAAAGTAACACGCTTTTTATTTATTAACTTTTATTGAACAAAAATAAATCACAGAAAATTTATAAGTATTGTCACATCACAACAACATGCTTAGTAATGATTCAGTCAGTTATATGCCATTCGTGATACACGCTTAGGTGATCATGTATCTTTCGATACATGACTGACGAGGCAGATTTTTTCCCCGTAGTAGGTTGCTATTTCTTTTCTGTGGTAGACCAGTTGTTATCCAATGCTCTGGAACTAGGTCTCTCCAGCTATTTACCCATATCTAGAAGGGCGGGGAAGAAGAGGATACATACCTTTCCTAACTTCCATTACTCCACCGTGCCTCCTAACTATTATGGTTAACGAACACATTCAAAATCCCCCCCTTAGTCTTCAATAAAACACTGAACTCTATCAGCAACACTTCTACAAATAATTGGACACATTTCTACACATTAATTATAGAAAATTTATAAGAAATTGCTTGTTTTAATTCAGGAAATGTTTTCCATTTTACCCTGTAAAGATCTTTCCGTACACCCCACAAGAAAATGTATGGTGATGTTTTTAGGTCTGGCTGTCCTGACAATTTTCTCAAGGATGAAGAAAAGACTCGAGACGACAGAAATGTGATTCTACAGAAGGATGATAAGGATATCATGGACCGAGCGTGTAAACAACAATGAGATCTTAGAGAGATTGCCAACAAGATTGCTTATACATAATATAAGGAAGTGGCAACTGAAGTTTCTGGGACACATAATGAGGAAGGAGGGCGTGGAGGACCATATATACATACGGGTCGAATAGAGGGAGATAGAGACAAGGGAAAACAATGCGTGACATACCTGGCGGACTTAAGCAAGTGGATGACACACGTGGTCTGGTGGGAGGAAGCAGAGGGAAGGAACTCATTGAGAGCTACAAGGGTTAGAGGGGGGGTGGAAAGCCATAATCGCCTACGTCCTGAAAAGACATGGCAGATAAAAAGAAATAAAGATCACGATGACCACTAGATTGCTCCACGTCGTCTTATTTACCTCAACTCGAAATTAAAATTTTACTTTTCCAAACATGGAAGTCTGAACGATTATGAAAATTTTAGTCTCCGAAACTAGAGAGTTGCAGTGTTGAATATAACACCAATCAGCTCATTTGAAAAATTTGCTTATTTTAATTCAGGGATTGTTTTCTGTTTGCGCTTGTAAGCAAGATTTTTCTGTAGACCCTACAAGAAAATTCTGATGGTGTTAGGTAAGGAGATTATAACGGTCACTCAGTTGATCCAAGTCGTTTTATCGACCTCTGATCGAAATTAAGTTTTAACCATTCCCGAACGTCTAAGTCATCGTTAATCTTAAGTCGTCTTAAGCTACTGTAATTTAATCTTGTTCAATAAAAGTTAATAGTAAATGGCGTTACTTTTAGGATACTCTGTATATTCAACTTCAAATATATAAGTGACGTCATGCTTAAAACCCTTTTACAGGGCTTTACTAGAAAAAAGGATCAAATATTTTTCTTGTATTATTGTTTTACTTCGGCATATCATATGATATTGGTTATTGGTAAAAAAAAAAAAATCTTTTTTTAGGTCACCTCTTGTTTGGCTTGGTTTCATTTGTTTTACGACATATCAACTTCAGTGGCTTATTTAATGCCGACAAGATTTTTTATTACTGCCAATATTTTTTCCAAAAACGTATGGCTGGTAATAATATATTGCTGGTAATAATTTTTTCCTCAAAATTCATTGCTGGTAATAATTTTTTACAAAAATGTATTGCTGGTATTTAAAGCTATTTTTAAACTTTCATAGTGCTTATACTTTCATAGTGTTTGGGGATTCACTATTTGCCCATAGCTGGGACCCTAACAGGTTCTACCACCCTGGGTCAGGGTGGACCTGGGAACACCAGAAATTAAGAGGTGGTTCCACGCTCCTCAAAACTTCGTGATCAGACGCCTTGCTGTCAGATGTAGTTTATCGTCTTACCCATAACGTGGATGTAGTTTATCGTCTCACCCGGGACGCGGATGTAGTTTATCGTATAACCCAGGACGCGGATGTAGTTTATCGTCTCATCCAGGGCGCGGATGTAGTTTATTGTCTCACCAGGGACGCGGATGTAGTTTATCGTCTCACTCAGGACGCGGATGTAGTTTATCGTATAACCCAGGACGCGGATGTAGTTTATCGTCTCACCCGGGACGCGGATGTAGTTTATCGTCTCACCCGGGACGCGGATGTAGTTTATTGTCTCACCAGGGACGCGGATGTAGTTTATCGTCTCCCACAGGACGCGGATGTAGTTTATCGTCTTACCCAGGACGCTCACCTCTTGTAACTTAATAAAATAAATTGATCATTTCTTCATTTCACTGACAGGTTGTATACTTTCCGAATTACCCTTACTTTTCTGAGCAGGCAAGCGTTTTTTAATGGCAAATCACAATTCAATTTCTACAAGATTTTTCCATGTTTTTATTCAACATCCTAATGTACGAATGATGACTGATACTGTAATTACGTTCTTCGCTAGTCCGTCAAAAACTTTCATAATTTAATACTTTAAATCATTTCTTTGTGTTTTTGTGATTTTGTGCGTTCGTCATATCTGGTCTGGTGTTTCTACTGTCTATTCAGAGATCCTCGATAAAATCCCAAATCAGTGTACAATGTTATCAGTCCTGACCTGGCATCTCGGCTTCAGTCACTTTCCCATCGCCGTAACGTACATTCCTTGTTCTATAACTATTTTCATGGAAATTGTTTTGATGAGTTTTCCTCTTTGGTACTTAGACTTTATGAATTTAAAAGCAGTACTTGATTGGAAGCTAGGTCTCACCATTTTCCAGTTGGAATGGCTTGGTGCAACCGTAAGTTATAAGCTAACAGTTTCTTCTCTTGCACTTCTCGCCTGTGGAAATTTATCCCAGCTTCTTGCATTTCCGTCAACTTTGATATGCAAGAATTTACTTACGGTGTCAATCGTTATTTTCTGTCTTCTTAATAGTTTTTCTATTTTTGTTCCCGTCCCTTAATAATGTTATTCTTTTTGTCATATTCTTTCACACTCAGTAAATCCTTGTGTCTTAGCGGCTTTATTGCCTTGCTTGGGGTGAAATGATTAAAAGAAAATTTCTTATATCAATTAGACAGTTAAATAGAACACTTCGGCAAAACTAGCAAATATTTTTCTTTGCACTATTGATATTATTATTATTATGTCGGTGTCGTACACTGGCGTCGTCAATGGAAATTCTGTTCGTGGGACACGGCATTTAGAAGTACCGGATTGAAGTCCTTCGGGGTGTAATCGTGATTCGTGAGTAGGAGGAGCTTTTAAGCTTTATCCAGCGACCCTCCTAGAGATGGTTTCTCGGTAAAAATACTGGTAGTAGTGCAACCTTAAATTCAATAACCAACATATTATGAATGAAATGTCTAATAAAACATTGAAAATAACGATGTGAATGTTACTAGTCTTAAGCATGTATTCATCGCATTGCCTTGTGTAGGCATTTGTAAAATTGTCTTGTGTGTGCATTTATTATATTTTATTGTATTCTGCACTTTCTATCAACTTTTTTTCTGTCCGTAAACTTATAGATTCTATAAGGATCTTTAACGTGAATAATAACGGATGAAAAATATTTATTGCGACTGTCAAGGTTTAGCTATTAATTAAGGACAAACGAATTGTGACTTCACTACGATAATAAATGTGTTCTTATGCAGCAGGCCTGTGGTAATGTTACAAACTTGATGTCTTTGAGAAAAGCTTCCGGCAAGTTAAATGGGAGACAGGTTATGGGAAAAGTTTCGCAATTAAAAAATATTTACCAGGAAAATGTGAAGCTTAAAACCATGAATTGGTAAAAAACTAATTTTCTTATTTTTCTTTTCTCCTTTTGCTTGCAATTTTGCTATGAATCTAACGTAAGTGTTTAAAGATGTCTTGCTTAGGTAGTGGTTTAATTAATACTGGTGCTCTGTTAGAAACATGCCTAATACGCCCGGAGAAACGATGTCTAATTCACAGAAATACGCATTAAGGCTTGCTCCAAATATGCTCCCCACTTTCCTTTCCATTTATCTAAAATATTCTAGTTTTCCTTCACATGAAGCGTTGAATGACTTTCTTCAAACCTAACGCTGGCATGAAACACTTCATGCTTTATGAAACGAAAATGTTTCTATTAACAAAGATATTCAGAATATACGTGTAAAAGGAATGTAGAAAAAACAGTAAGACAGACATAAAGAAAAGTAAATTGCTTGTCGATTATTGATCCGGAGAAAAAAGACGCCATTTTTTTCCGTACGGTGGGAAAATGTGATAAAAGTCTGTCACAAGGCCACTGTTTTGAGATATCCAAAGTTGATCGAACTTACCATACTAGTATAATAGATCTCTGGAACTAGCTCGTTAATCATCATGGTTATGCAGATGTCCTGAAAGAAAGAAAGAAAGAAAGAAAGAAAGAAAGAAAGAAAGAAGAGGGAAACAAAACAAAAATAGAAAAAGAAAGACTGAAAGAAAGAATAAAAAACTGTATGAAAAAGAAAGATAAAAAGAAAAGGCGAACAAAAGAAAAAAGAAAAGAGGAAAGAAAGAATAAAACAACGGTATAAGAAAGAAACAAAGAAATAAAGAAAGAAAGTAGAGGGAAACAAAACTAAAAAAGAAAAAAGAATGAAAGAAAGAATAAAACAACGGTATGAAAAAGAAAGAAAGAAAGAAAGAAAGAAAGGAAGAGTTTTTTCATTTTTTTATTCTGTCGAAATCTTTAACGCCTGTTCAAAGATGATTCTTGAAGGAGTGTGTAAATGTAAGAGAGAGACCTTCTTATGTTAGTTCATGTAGAAAGAAGAAATCGATCTGTTGTTAACTGAAAGAGTCAGTGGGTATCATCAAAGCCATGCGTTGTGTTCTGGGAGTGAGGAGACTTACTTTCTTACGCCACAATGTTGTCCGAAAAGAACGAGAGGTCATGTCTACAGATTGTAACATCAGCAAGAAAACTGGTGCGATTAAGCTCAACCTTTGATCACGTGACCACAATAGTATCTACGATAACAACACATGACAAACCTAAAGATATCTTATGGCGAAAGAGCGGATAATTTTTTTACATAGCATCATATATATATATATATATATATATATATATATATATATATATATATATATATATATATTATGAAATGAACAAAGTCCGACAATTATTTTAATATATTTTCTGTTTATACATTATTTTTATAGATACAAATATTTAACTAAATGTTCTGTTTATAATAAACAGTATAAATGTCCGAGAAATTTCGTAGAAAATATGTGCCCTCCGACGGGAATCGAACCTTTTTCCTACACGCAACCGTTATTTGGCTTGATGTGCTATACCATTTCGCTACAGGGGAAGCGTTTGGTTAGCAAAGTCAAATCACGAGAAATTTGTTGTTTAAAAACAGTAATTGCCGTCCCGTAATATCTAGACCGAGAGAGAAGATGCAACATTTTATGAAATTGGCGACATTGACCAGGACCTCCCGGCATGAGGGGGCTATGCAACATATAATTACATTGGCGCCGTTGACCAGGACAATAGGGGCGCAGAATAAGGCTTACAATACAATAATATTGAAAAGATTGGCGCGAATGTTCAGAGACGTTTAATCGACTAGGACTCAACAAGGAGAATAAGAAAAAAAAGAAAAAGAAAAAATAATCAAGACATAAGGACAGAAAAAAAAAGAAACTGTAAGTACGATGTTCTACGGCCCACACGCGCACACATCTAAGCAACAAACCAAAATTAGAAGTAATGATGAGAAAAGAAAAATCTTGGAGAAAAAAAGAAGTGAAAAGAGTAAGCAAACAGGTTTTGAGGGACAGACAAGAAAAAGTTATGAAAAATGAACGTATAGAGAAAAAAGAAAGAAAGAAAGAAAGAAAGAAAGAAAGAA
>OZ010599.1:80186163-80188663 GCA_963932145.1 Acanthosepion lycidas | reverse complement strand
AGAAAGAAAGAAGGAATAGTAAAGGGTGACAGGAATGAGAAAGAATGAAGTCAGAGAAAGAAATACGCATATAATGAAGTCGAAATGAACAAAGAAAGAAAGAAAGAAAGAAAGAAAGAAAGAATAGTAAAGGGTGACAGGAATGAGAAAGAATGAAGGGAGAGAAAGAAATACGCATATAATGAATTCGAAATGAAGAAAGAAAGAAAGAAAGAACGAAAGAAAGAAAGAAAGAAAGAAAGAAAGAAAGAAAGAATAGTAAAGGGTGACAGGAATGAGAAAGAATGAAGTGAGAGAAAGAAATACGCATATAATGAAGTCGAAATGAACAAAGAAAGAAAGAAAGAAAGAAAGAAAGAAAGAAAGAAAGAAAGAATAGTAAAGGGTGACAGGAATGAGAAAGAATGAAGTGAGAGAAAGAAATACGCATATAATGAAGTCGAAATGAACAAAGAAAGAAAGAAAGAAAGAAAGAAAGAAAGAAAGAAAGAAAGAAAGAATAGTAAAGGGTGACAGGAATGAGAAAGAATGAAGTGAGAGAAAGAAATACGCATATAATGAAGTCGAAATGAACAAAGAAAGAAAGAAAGAAAGAAAGAAAGAAAGAATAGTAAAGGGTGACAGGAATGAGAAAAAATGAAGTGAGAGAAAGAAATACGCATATAATGAAGTCGAAATGAACAAAGAAAGAAAGAAAGAAAGAAAGAAAGAAAGAAAGAAAGAAAGAATAGTAAAGGGTGACAGGAATGAGAAAGAATGAAGTGAGAGAAAGAAATACGCATATAATGAAGTCGAAATGAACAAAGAAAGAAAGAAAGAAAGAAAGAAAGAAAGAAAGAAAGAAAGAATAGTAAAGGGTGACAGGAATGAGAAAGAATGAAGTGAGAGAAAGAAATACGCATATAATGAAGTCGAAATGAACAAAGAAAGAAAGAAAGAAAGAAAGAAAGAAAGAAAGAATACTAAAGGGTGACAGGAATGAGAAAGAATGAAGTCAGAGAAAGAAATACGCATATAATGAAGTCGAAATGAACAAAGAAAGAAAGAAAGAAAGAAAGAAAGAAAGAAAGAATAGTAAAGGGTGACAGGAATGAGAAAGAATGAAGTGAGAGAAAGAAATACGCATATAATGAAGTCGAAATGAACAAAGAAAGAAAGAAAGAAAGAAAGAACGAAAGAAAGAAAGAAAGAAAGAAAGAAAGAATAGTAAAGGGTGACAGGAATGAGAAAGAATGAAGTGAGAGAAAGAAATACGCATATAATGAAGTCGAAATGAACAAAGAAAGAAAGAAACAAACAAAGAAAGTAGGAAAGAAAGAAAGAAAGAAAGAAGGAATAGTAAACGGTGACAGGAATGAGAAAGAATGAAGTCAGAGAAAGAAATACGCATATAATGAAGTCGAAATGAACAAAGAAAGAAAGAAAGAAAGAAAGAAAGAAAGAAAGAAAGAAAGAATAGTAAAGGTTGACAGGAATGAGAAAGAATGAAGGGAGAGAAAGAAATACGCATATAATGAATTCGAAATGAAGAAAGAAAGAATGAAAGAACGAAAGAAAGAAAGAAAGAAAGAAAGAAAGAAAGAATAGTAAAGGGTGACAGGAATGAGAAAGAATGAAGTGAGAGAAAGAAATACGCATATAATGAAGTCGAAATGAACAAAGAAAGAAAGAAAGAAAGAAAGAAAGAAAGAAAGAATAGTAAAGGGTGACAGGAATGAGAAAGAATGAAGTCAGAGAAAGAAATACGCATATAATGAAGTCGAAATGAACAAAGAAAGAAAGAAAGAAAGAAAGAAAGAAAGAAAGAATAGTAAAGGGTGACAGGAATGAGAAAGAATGAAGGGAGAGAAAGAAATACGCATATAATGAATTCGAAATGAAGAAAGAAAGAAAGAAAGAAAGAAGGAAAGAAAGAAAGAATAGTAAAGGGTGACAGGAATGAGAAAGAATGAAGTGAGAGAAAGAAATACGCATATAATGAAGTCGAAATGAACAAAGAAAGAAAGAAAGAAAGAAAGAAAGAAAGAATAGTAAAGGGTGACAGGAATGAGAAAGAATGAAGTGAGAGAAAGAAATACGCATATAATGAAGTCGAAATGAACAAAGAAAGAAAGAAAGAAAGAAAGAAAGAAAGAAAGAATAGTAAAGGGTGACAGGAATGAGAAAGAATGAAGTGAGAGAAAGAAATACGCATATAATGAAGTCGAAATGAACAAAGAAAGAAAGAAAGAAAGAAAGAAAGAAAGAAAGAAAGAATAGTAAAGGGTTACAGGAATGAGAAAGAATGAAGGGAGAGAAAGAAATACGCATATAATGAATTCGAAATGAAGAAAGAAAGAAAGAAAGAACGAAAGAAAGAAAGAAAGAAAGAAAGAAAGAAAGAAAGAAAGAAGGAATAGTAAAGGGTGACAGGAATGAGAAAGAATGAAGTCAGAGAAAGAAATACGCATATAATGAAGTCGAAATGAACAAAGAAAGAAAGAAAGAAAGAAAGAAAGAA
>OZ010599.1:80031163-80171163 GCA_963932145.1 Acanthosepion lycidas | reverse complement strand
GAACGAAGGAAAGAAAGAAAGAAAGAATAGTAAAGGGTGACAGGAATGAGAAAGAATGAAGTGAGAGAAAGTAATACGCATACAATGAAGTCGAAATGAAGAAAGAAGGAAAGAAAGAAAGAAAGAAAGAAAGAAAGAACGAAAGAATAGTAAAGGGTGACAGGAATGAGAAAGAATGAAGTGAGAGAAAGAAATAGGCACATAATGAAGTCGAAATGAACAAAGAAAGAAAGAAAGAAAGAAAGAATAGTAAAGGGTGACAGGAATGAGAAAGAATGAAGTGAGAGAAAGAAATACGCATATAATGAAGTCGAAATGGACAAAGAAAGAAAGAAAGAAAGAAAGAAAGAAAGAAAGAAAGAAAGAAAGAAAAAATAATAAAGGGTGACAGGAATGAGAAAGAATGAAGTGAGAGAAAGAAATACGCATATAATGAAGTCGAAATGAACAAAGAAAGAAAGAAAGAAGGAAAGAAAGAAAGAAAGAAAGAAAGAAGGAATAGTAAAGGGTGACAGGAATGAGAAGAATGAAGTGAGAGAAAGAAATACGCATATAATGAAGTCGAAATGAACAAAGAAAGAAAGAAGAAAGAAAGAAAAAGAAAGAAAGAAAGAATAGTAAAGTGTGACAGGAATGAGAAAGAATGAAGTGAGAGAAAGAAATACGCATATAATGAAGTCGAAATGAACAAAGAAAGAAAGAAAGAAAGAAAGAAAGAAAGAAAGAAAGAAAGAAAGAATAGTAAAGGGTGACAGGAATGAGAAAGAATGACGTGAGAGAAAGAAATACGCATATAATGCAGTCGAAATGAACAAAGAAAGAAAGAAAGAAGGAAAGAAAGAAAGAAGGAAAGAAAGAAAGAAAGAAGGAATAGTAAAGGGTGACAGGAATGAGAAGAATGAAGTGAGAGAAAGAAATACGCATATAATGAAGTCGAAATGAACAAAGAAAGAAAGAAGAAAGAAAGAAAGAAAAAGAAAGAAAGAAAGAATAGTAAAGGGTGACAGGAATGAGAAAGAATGAAGTGAGAGAAAGAAATACGCATATAATGAAGTCGAAATGAACAAAGAAAGAAAGAAAGAAAGAAAGAAAGAAAGAATAGTAAAGGGTGACAGGAATGAGAAAGAATGAAGTGAGAGAAAGAAATACGCATATAATGAAGTCGAAATGAACAAAGAAAGAAAGAAAGAAACAAAGAAACAAAGAAAGAAAGAAAGAAAGAAAGAAAGAAGGAATTGTAAAGGGTGACAGGAATGAGAAAGAATGAAGTGAGAGAAAGAAATACGCATATAATGAAGTCGAAATGAACAAAGAAAGAAAGAAAGAATGGAGTTTGAACAGTGAACACCCTTCCCCACTCGCGTATATACGCTCCTGCAACAATGTCAATTTTGGTGAAATATTTTAGTGAGAGACTGATTTTTGTTGTTTTGTTTTGTCTTTTTATAAAAGTTTGGAACTATGTGCGAAATTCTATTTGGAATTTTCGCCCGTTAATTTTTCCAACTCTTAAAGTTTTAAGATCATGTTGCTTTTGATTAGCACGTTTTTATATGTGTATGTGTAGCAGTCTTTTGACTACGTAGAGGCTTGAATACGCGTACGTAAGCGCAATAGAAAATTCTTTTGAAAAAGAAAAACTGACGGCATTTTTGATGGGGTATTTCCACTGTGATTTCTATGTACTGTTAATTAATTGAAAGTTTTAACGATTATATAAATAGATTTATTAATAAAACAATAAATCGATGTAGCTCTTTATTTATCGATAATTTCGAAAATTGGCAATTGTTGATAATTTCTATCGTGATCTAGAATATTCTTAGTTATATTGTAGTACACAGTCGTAAGAACATCCCGACGCACGGAAAAAGAAATGAGAAAATTGAATACAACAGGCCGGAAGTCTCTGACTTAAATGGTCACAGGGGCAGTTACAACAGTACGTGGCGTGACAAAGATCAATAACGTGATACAATTGATTTATCAACCATATATAGAGATCAAAATCTTTTAACCACGAGATAGTTGACCAGTTAGAACGATTAAGACAGATAAAATGGACATTTTTCTGTGGAAAGAAGACAGAAAGGAATTGTGAGAACGTGGTCAATGAGAGTCTCCGGGGCAGCGTGACGTAGAGACGCGAGATCAGCTTCTCTGCGATATGGAAATCAGCCACATAGACCCGGACTCTTCCATTGACAACATAGGCAAAAAGCCAGAGATCGGTGTGACGACTGAACACGGCGTATTGCCGTTTCTCACAGAGAGTAAAAGACTATTAAACCATTAATATACCTAAGATCATCATCATCAGTCACATGACCGGATGTGGCCGTACTGAAGCTGCGCATTTGAGCACCTGACCACTTTACTTCAAATATGTGGGTTTAAAAGCATTGCGTGTCTTGGTTAAGTAGACCTGGCGGAGACCATCTCTCTCCAGGTTAACCCGCAGCCGATGTCCAGCATCTTGAACGCACGCCGTGGTCACGGACACGTGGCCGTTGATTTCAACGGGGAAACTTTCCTCCCTTGGCCGTTGACGTTCATCTCGGATGCCCGCCAACCGACTCATTGAAGGTATCTCTTGTAGACCATGCCTTAATAAAGAAATGCAAAAAATTGTTCTCACGAGTACAGCCCACACCTTACGAGGGTCTTTGTCTATGTAAAATATGTTTTTTTTTGTTTTGTTTTTCTAGTGGAAAATATCATGATGCCATTTCTAACCTTAGGTCCCTGGGCGAGACCCGGAAAGAAATGAATACACACCAGAAATCAAAAATAATAATAATAATAATAATAATAATAATAATAATAATAATAATAATAATAATAAATCTCAAAAGTGTAACACATGGGAACATCAACAATCCCTGTTGTAGTTGGAGTCCTCGGACTGGTTCGAAAAGATTCCCGTAGACTAATTGAAGGGATTCCTGGTAGCCTATGCCTTAAAGAAATACAAAAAAATTTCGCACGAGTACAGCCCATACCTTATGAAGAGCTTTATCTATGTAAAATATGTGTAGTTTTTTGTGTTTTTATTAGGTTGGTGCAAAAATAATGACGTAATAATGTCGTTTTTTGACATTTTTTAAGGTCAAAAAACGACATTATTACGTCATTATTTTTGTACCAACCTAATAATTGCTCAATGGAAAATGTCATGATGCCATTTCTGACCTTAGGTCTCTAGTCGGGACCCGGATAGAAATCAAAGGAAATAATAACAATAATAATAATAATAATAATAATAATAAACCCTTCTTACCAACAGCAACGGAATAAAGTTCAAAACCGCATTAAACTATTACAAGAAAATTTTTCAAAAATAAATATTCAGTGTCTTTTGTCAAAATCTGAAAGAAAATAATATATTTTATTAAATTATGCAATCACCAATCCTCAACGAAATTGTTTTTAGTTTTATTGAATTATCTTGGCAGGGTGCGGGAGGAATTTTCTGCCCGTTCACTATTGATATTACATAATATTTAAAGAACATCTTCAGGATTTTTTCTCCGTATAACTGGAAAAGAAATTTCGCGAACACCTCACCTCACCAATCAGATTAAAAATAATATATATATATCGATATACCAAAATGGTAGGTTAAACTGACTTACCAAACATATTTTCCCAAGGTTTTCTAAAATAATGATTTTGGTTGATTTGTGTTAGTGGCATATCAACACCTCTATGGGTTATTTAATGCCGAAATCTAAATATTTTGAAAAAAATTATATGGCTTTTATTAGATATATTTTGAGCGTAATTTATGCCTTAAACTACAGATAAAATATATTGCTGGCCATTTTATTATAAATAATAATTGTTATTAATTTTGCGATAAATAGATATTATAGGTCATTTTAATATAAATAGGAATCGTTATTAATTTTACTATAAATAGATATTTTTGGTCATTTTAATATAAATAGAAATCGTTATTAATTCTGCTATAAATAGATATTATTGGTCATTTTATTATCAATGAATATTGTTTGCCATTTTGCTTTAATTATTGTTGATATTTTTACTATAAATATTTATCGTTGATAATTATTTTACGTAAAAAAGTATTGTTAGTATTTTTACTATAAAAATATATTTTTATACTTCTATAGTGTTTTGTTTTTGTTTATGGTTTCCCCTATTTGCCTGTGGGGTAAACCCTAACAGGTGCTACCACCCCGGGTCAGGGTGGACCTGGGAACAACAGCAATTAAGAGATGGTTCCACGCTCCTCAAAACCTCCAATCTCCCGATCAGAGGCCTTGCTGCCGGATGTAGTTTATCGTCATACCGCGGACTCTGAAATAATAAAGAATTTAACATAAAATGCATTCAGTAATGAATAAATCCTGAAAATGTCATTTAAATCGGACCATTTTCTGATTTGGGGGGCGGGGAATTTATGGGCGTATTGTTTTTGTTTTTATTTATTTATTTTGCTTTCATTATCGAAAATGCGCACGCATTTCGGTGATGCCTAACAATGACAAAAGTCCATTATCAAGCTGATTCCTTTATTCCCTGTTGAAGAAATCTTGGATTTGGACGAAGAGAATTCTTATAATACGGATTTGATATCTTCGCTTAGAAATCTTGCCACGAAGAAACTATTGTAGCGATAAAATTAAATGAAAATCTTAGGATGCTAAAGTAATTAAATTTGGAAGATGCAGTAAAACACCACTGTCACTTGATTTTTTTATACTCTTTCTTTCTCTTTCTCTTTCTCTCTCTCTCTCTCTTTCTCGCTCTCTTTCTCTGACACACACACATATATATTACATGAATCATTCATACAAAAACAGATTAGTGAAGTTAATGATATAAATGGCGAGAACACATCTTCGCAAACACATTTATTAAAATTACATTAACTCACGAACCACTAGATGAAGGTTATGATCCCTGTTTTCAATAAATTCAACTTGTATAAGGTCTTTTTTTGCTAGTACTTTCATCTGTTCATACAGACATCATCAGGCATGGAAATTGATTTGTTTTTTTAGTACATCCGGGTAATAACGGGACAGGAAAGATTAGATGTGAGTCGAAATATGTTCTTTTAGAAATGTGTTATTGATAACTGTAAGAAATTTTAGAGCGTGTGGTCACAACGCTAAGGTTGAATTTTTTGAAAATTTAAAAGAGACTGCGTTTTTTTTACTAATACGGTAACGGGTGAATTCTTTTGTTGTAGTATTTTTTTTTTTTCAGTCGATGTGGCATCAATTAATTCAATAAATAGAGCAATATATATATATATACATATATATATATTAGGTTGGTGCAAAAATATTGTCGTTTTTTGACGTTAAAAAATACGTCAAAAAACGACAATATTTTTGCACCAACCTATATATATATATATATATATATATATATATATATATAGTTTAAAAATTAGGAGGTCAATTAAAATGCGCGACCACGGTTTCGACCTGACGCTCGCTTCAGGCGATACTTTCAAAATGACCACCTTAACGCTTTATTTAAAAAATCCACAAAGAATGTTACATAATTATCTTTCAAAAAATAACAGGCGTATGATGATTGAAAGAACTCCCGTGTATTGAGCACTTTTTAATACTACTTCTCCCTGGTCTGGTTCATCTTTGATCATTAACTTTTATATATATATATATATATATATATATATATATATATATATATATATAAACAAGATTACCCATAAACTCGTTGGCTTTGTTTTAAAAAGCAGTTCATGAGATAAAATGATGAGGTAACAATATTATCGACTTTATTTTTAATTATAAATTTTAATTTGTATTTAAAGACGTTAAAAGTAGGTTTATTATTCCACTCGGGTATGTATAAACATAAAAATGTCTTAAAATAATTGTCGGACTTTGTCCATTTCATAATGTGCGACATCATTTGTTTACATTTGGATACGCGTTGAGCAGATATGAATGTACGTGAAAGATTGATGGAAAATTGAAGTTTAAAGACAGTAAATTCGACTTTGCTAGCCGAACGCTCCTCTGTAGCCAAATCGGTTAAGGCACGTCAAGCTAAATGACGGTTCCGTATAGAATACAGGTTCGAATCCTGTCGGAGGACGAATATTTTCTGTGAAAATTTATCGGGCATTTAGGCCGGTAAATGTTGTTTAATACTGTTTATTATAAAGAGAGCATTTACTTAAATATTTGTCACATCTATGGGCAAATAGTTAACCCCCAAAACTGTGGTCAAAACACTATGAAAGTGTAAAAATAGGTTTTAATACCAGAAATATTTTGTAAAAAAATATTACCAGCAATACATTTCTGAAAAAAAATTACCAGTGATATATATTGAAAATAAAATATAACTAGCTATACATTTTTTTGAAAGACAAAAAGTTACCAATAATAAAAATCTTGTCGGCATTAAATAACCCATTGAGGTGTTGATATGCCGTAAAACAAACTAAACCAAACCAGTTTTTGACTCTTATTTCAAAAATTTTTAGGTCATATTTAACAAGATTCTTACAATGTTTCTTGATTTTATGTCCGGGGCGTTTACTAAGAGCGAGCTCTCCGTAACAATATATGCCTGGGCAATATCTCATTTTCCATCCTCCTGAGATGTCTTGGCCAGCTTAGTTGAATGCGAATAATCATTTTCTCTATGCTGGGTGTTTTTGGCTCGTTACAGAACAATTATATCTTGTGTTAAAGATTACCACTTAATGTTTACGCCGAAAGCGTTTTTGGTGAAATCTTTTTAAAGTTTTGATATGATGGTGACATCTAGTCCAGTCTCCAAAGAGTACAGGAGATCAATTAGGACACACACATGATAGACACTGATATTAGTAGTCAGTGAGGTGACTCTGACCACACCTATTACGATTGCTTTCGGTATCCAAAGAACTATCTCTAGCGAGAGTAGTTCCAAAATAGACAAAAGTATCAACAACCTCCAGCCTCTGATCCTGAACAAAATGTTAGGTTCAGCATAGCATTATCCTGGAGGGGATGAACATAACTTTAGTCTTTTCTATTCTAATGGTTAGCCCGAATACAGTGTAAAAAATAATCCATTTTTGTTTGAGTGTCCTTTTTGGTATAGGCAATGAGGCCTTCATTGTGTTATAGAATGCGATGGCAAAGGCCAGAATGCTCAGCGATTGGCCGAAGTGCCTCGTGGTCGTGGTATACTGACAGTGGTGGATTACCTTTGTCTGGAGTTTTGATATGTCGCAAACGGTGTTAATTCAACAGAGGGCAGCAAGAATTCTGAAGCGTCGATAGACATCCCACATCCGGCTAAGACCACTCACTGAGGGACGACAAAGCAATGTGCTACATGCGTTCCTGTGACGTCATTCCTCCCGCTACCTCGTAGAATCCAAACTGCCACCACTCTCTCCTAATAAAATAAATTAAAAAAAAATGGTCCTTTTCGTTGATGCCATTTTATGTAGTAGCGTTGGGAACCAAAGACGACACAGAATGCAATAGATTCTATATGGTGCCGTGACCGGCATGTCACCATGGAGTAAATCTCGAATAACTAACTGGAAAGTCTTTGATTTACCCTTGAAACGAGTCAAGTTAAAAACTTCACACGTTGTTCCAAAACGCATGTACGCACCGACTTCACCATCCTGGAAGAGATACGTGAAAGTAACAGCAAAGAATATAAAGAATAAATTTGGAGCAGGAATGCCACTTTGCTTAAATCATTGTCGATGGCTACAGGTTCCGATAGGAATTGTCGATTTTATCTCCCTATGAAGTTGTTTGAAAAATCTTACAAATTCTTACTTGCGATATGCTACCTTCATCAGTCACCAACAAGGGGAGGTAACACTGTTAAGGTGGGAGAGGCAGTACTGCCAAACCTGGCGCCACCAGCAGCTTTTGCCATTCAATGAAGAAGAGTATCATATATATATATATATATATATATATATATATATATATATATATATATATATATATATCAAATGTTATTTTATTAGAAGCCCATATTTGAGTAGACGCTCCGTTTATTTTAAACACTAATTCATCTAACAGCTTTCGTATTCGAGAAAACTTAATAAAGAATATATATATATATATATATATATATATATATATATATATATATATATATATATATATATTGAATTCGCTTTGAGGAACGCGTGTCGGTTCAGACACAAAAGAGGCCCCGAGATGTGCACACATGACTGTCAACAATCGACACATCCGAGTTTTTCCCGTTAGCAACAGGATAGCTTTCATATCTAGATACGGACCTCTCAGCAATTGGTCAAGATCCGGGTCTTTGTAAGATGCCTCATGCCAATAAAAGAGACGAGAAAACCAAGTTGGCAAAACTCGGTGTCTTGCAAAGTAATTCCCATGGGAATTATTCTTCCTGAGAGGCCCGTAGTGCTGAAGCAAAGTTATTTTGTTACCTCCTGTCTCTTTCTCCTTTCTGCCTATTACACTTGTTTTTCTTGCGAAAGCAATCGATTAAGTGCCTCTCCAAACCTCAACACACCCTTGCCGTACATTACAACGTCCTCATTCAAATTTATGATCTAGTTCTGGTATTTAAATTATCTATCTTCCCTCGTTCAAGTAGTTAACAATAAAGATTATCGGTAAGTGGAGTACTGCTGTCATATTTGGGGCAGGGTCTGCCAAATAATCATTTTCCAGTCTCAACAGAATCCAAAAACGTCTCTGCGGGAGTGATAAATTATCTTCCACCCAATAACTTCTCTCTCACAAACCTCTCGCTGCTCTGTCGCTACTTCCATGGAAAGTGCTCAGAGAGAGCTACATTCTTTAGTTCCACCAGTTCTAATCTCACGGCTAGGAGCCACTATGATACCCACATTGTAGCGAATCACCCTCATCCACCCCACCCCGTATTCTTCTCGCGAACCCAGTGCTCTGTGGAACGACTCACAAGAGGATGTTTTTCCAATCACTATTAACCTGTTCAAGTCTATTGTTTACCGTTATATTCCCCATATATCCGCATAATCTCAGATTCTGTAAAACTCTACCGTAAATGGCTCTCGGGCCTTGTACAAAGTGAACGTCATTGTAAAAACAAAAGAAGTGCATTCCATTACTTAATGAGTTCGTAATAGACAAAGCCTACCGGATGACACAAATCGCCGTAATTATTTGTGTATAATACGCTTTTTTTCTTTTTTTTTTTTTTTTTTTTTTTTACTAGATTTTGAGCCTAACATTTGAAATAAATATTAACATTTTTCGACCATGTAGAAAATACTTTACGAAGAGAGAGTTGTGAGTTGGAAATAAAAAAGCAAAGGCAATTCTTCTTCATCTATGTGCCGTGTTTCTTTAGGATGTTAGCAATCATGGCTCTTCCTGTCCTTTCTAGCTCTTAATAACTTTCTTTTTTTTTTTTTTTGTCATCTCTCCTAAACACTACTCCGCCATCCATTCACTCACACTCGCCAAGTTTATTCCTCCCACTTCTCTTACCTTTAATCTGTCCTGTGGGGATCAAATTTCCCAAGCCCTCTTTCCTCATTATATGCCTCAGAAATTTCAACTGTTTCTTCTTGATATAAGTATAATTTTCATTTTGTTGACATTGTCTCTAGAACTTCGTCGTTGTTCACATGTTCGGTACATAGTATTCTCAGTATCGTTCTGTAGAACTACATTTCTGTTGCTTCAACTTTCTTCTTCATTTGTGAGGAGATTGGTCAGCATTCATTGCCTTATAAGAGCATAGATATTATGAAACAGTTCAGTATTCTTTTCTTTGTTTACAACGATATTTTCCTGTTTCTTAATACTTTGCTCAGTTTTTAAAAGGCATCATTCCCTGACCCAATTCACCTTCGTATTTCCGTGTGGCACTTTCCGACCTCTGTTAATACGCTTCACAGATATCTAAATTGTCGCACCTGTGTGATTTCGGGATCTCTAGCCTGCAATTTACTTGTTAGACTGTTCCTTTTGCTAACGACAATATATTTAGTCTTCTTTCAATTGATGTTTAGTCCTTTCTTCTCTCTTTCCTTCACTACCGTCTTTAAGAGTTTCTTACAGTTTCTTTTTCTGTGTTGTTTATTAACACTGTGTTATTTGTATATCTGATGTTATTATGACTGTGACCGCTAATTATGACCGCCGGTAAATCTTCGCCTTTCTACATAGATTGAAAAAACGTCTATTGAGAATACTCCCCAGATATTTAAACTTTTGTAATTGTTTCATTTTGTTATCTCCGATTTGGAATTTATATGTTCAGCTGTTCCTTTTACTAACAACCATGTATTCTGTCTTCTTGATGTTTAGTCCTTTCTTCTCTCTTTCCTTCACAACCTTCTCTAGGAGTTAGTTTCCTATTTGTGTTTGCTATCAATACTGTCCAATGACGTACAGATGTTTGGGGATGCCCGATTTGGTTTGGTTTGGTTTGTTTTACGGCATGTCGACCTCAATGGGTTATTTTAACGCCGACAACATTTTTAGGATAGATTCGTATGAATAGAATATTTATTCTTTGGTTTAGATTGGTTTGGTTTATTTTGTTTTACGGCATATCAACCTCAATGGGTTATTTAATGCCGACAACATTTTTAGGATAGATTCGTATGACTAGAATATGTATTCTTTGGTTTAGATTGGTTTGGTTTATTTTGTTTAATGGCATATCAACCTCAATGGGTTATTTAATGCCGACAACATTTTTAGGATAGATTCATATGAATAGAATATGTATTGTTTGGTTTAGATTGGTTTGGTTTATTTTCTTTTACGGCATATCAACCTCAATGGGTTATTTCATGCCGGCAAGATTTTTAGGAAAGATTCGTATGAAGAGAATAATTATTTTTTGGTTTAGATTGGTTTGGTTTATTTTGTTTTACGGCATATCAACCTCAATGGGTTATTTCATGCCGGCAAGATTTTTAGGATAGATTCGTATGAATAGAATATGTATTCTTTGGTTTAGATTGGTCTGGTTTATTTTGTTTTACGGCATATCAACCTCAATGGGTTATTTAATGCCGACAACATTTTTAGGGTAGATTCATATGAATAGAATATGTATTCTTTTGTTTAGATTGGTTTGGTTTATTTTGTTTTACGGCATATCAACCTGAATGGGTTATTTAATGCCGACAACATTTTTAGGATAGTTTCGTTTGAATAGAATATGTATTCTTTTGTTTAGATTGGTTTGGTTTATTTTGTTTTACGGCATATCAACCTCAATGGGTTATTTAATGCCGACAACATTTTTAGGATAGATTCATATGAATAGAATATGTATTCTTTGGTTTAGATTAATTTGGTTTATTTTCTTTTACGGCATATCAACTTGAATGGGTTATTTAATGCTGACAACTTTTTTTTTCCTGGTAATATTTTGTTTTGTCAAAAATCTATTTATGTTAATATTTTTTCCTCAAAACTGTATAGCTGGTAATATTATTTTTCCAAAAACGTATTGCTGGTAATATTTTATAATGCTTTTTACCTCAGTTTCAGCGTTAACTATTTTCCCATAGCTCGGACCCTAACAGGTGCTACCACCTCGGGTCAGGGTGGACCTAGGAACACCAGTAATTAAGAGATGGTTCCACGCTCCTCAAAACCTCCTGATCAGAGGCCTTGCTGTTGGACGTAGTTTATCGTCTTATCCTGGACGCGGATGTAGTTCATCGTCATACCCAGGACTCGGTGATACTCGGGGCCAGCTCCTGGATTGGATTGTATGACCCTAAGACTCAAATGTGGAGGTGGGGGGTGGCTACTCCAGGCTCGTTTATCAAAACACGGATCCATATTCCCACCAGATTGTGGAGCGCTTAAAATTTCAAAAACTAAAATTTTACTTTACTCTTTAGATGCCCTCCACATATGGATGCACGGGGACGTCGCACCGTCTGCCCCCACTTCTGCATATTTTAGTAGTTATGTATCATGCGTGATACATGCTTAAGCGATCATGTATCTTTTGATACATGACTGACGAGGCAAATTTTATTCCCGCAGTGGGTAGGTTGCCATTTCTTTCTGCGGTAGACCAGTTACCATCAAAGGCTATAGAACACGGACTGTCCTGCTATTTACCCATAGCTGGGAGGAGAAGAGGATTCATACCTTTCCCAAGGATCAGTCAGTTATGTGCCATGCGTGATACACGCTTAGGTGATCATGCATCTTTCGATACATGACTGACGAGGCAGATTTTTCCCGCAGTAGGTTACTATTTCTTTCTGCGGTAGACCAGTTGCCATCCAAGGCTATAGAACCCGGTCTGTTCTGCTATTTACCCATAGCTGGGAGGAGAAGAAGAGGATTCATACCTTTTTCAAGGGTATTAACACGTAAGTGAATATAATGGATTCGACTGGAATTCGAACTCAGCTCTCCGATTCTTCAATCCGAGCCACTATCCATTGCTTAATTAATCCTCGTAGGATTCATAATTTTTTCAGCGAAGAGAAAAAATAAGAATTGTTGTGGAAAAAGGGAAACTTATGCGAGGTTTAAAAACAGGCACAAAGATTGCTGTTAAAAATGATTTAGGATGTACAAAGATGGCTGTTAAAAATGATTTAGGATGTACAAAGAAAATAAGCGGCATAAAAATAAATATGGTGAAAGAGACAAAAAAGATTTAGGAAAATTGAGAAAAGACTAAGAGATAAGCAGTCCGCCTTCCAGTGTGAGGAAGACACAGATAGTATGTTTGAGAGGCAAGATGGCGGCTGGCTGCTGACCCGACAGCCAAAGAATCTCGCTGCATCACGTGGTAGGTACGTCTTTTTTCTAAAAACGAGGTCAAACTACGGTCACATGCCACTGTCCATGCAGCCAGATAATTAGCTTATGTTTCCTCATATGAGAGAGTACAAAGCAAGAGCGTTGAGTTTCGAATTACAAGAGGTCAAATTGCAGGAGGTCAAATTACAGGAGGTCAGATTACAGGAGTTCAAAGTATAAAAAAAAACAATTAAAAGAAGAAAAGAAAATTTGATTTATACGAAATTCACGAAAAATTGTAACGTTAAAAATGGCTATAGAATTGTTCATTGTCCACAAACGAAGTTCCATTGGTTAATCATCGACCAATCATAACCTGTTGGTTTTTATTCATTTACGTAGTATTGGTTGTTTATTGATTTATTTTTTTACGGTTTGTCAACCCTTTGCCAACAAATAATGTTTAAGTAATCAAAATCTGCCGGAAATAAAAAATCCATCCTTTTTCTAAAGAAAGGGGATGGATTTACGTTAGGATATAAAACTGAACAGATATTGAGTCAGAGAAAGATCTGTGTTTAAAGACACTATTCAATTTATTTATTTATTTTTTTTTTTTTTTGACAATCGGCGCCCTCCATGACCGAGAGGTTCAAAGCACGTCACTCTTTCTGAACTGATTTTGTGGCGCTGAGTCCAAAAATCAATTCCTTTTTTTTTTTACTGATTACCGTCACATTTTGTTGCACAGAATATGAGTATTTAAAAAAAAAAAAGAAATTCCGAGAATGACGAAATAAATTCTGAATCGTTCCAGGCTTACTATATCATGTTCAAATACCGACTCCCGTACGACCACCTAATTAAGCAACGTCAAGCCTGGTCAGTACCTAGATGCGTGACCACTAGGGAATTCAAGGTGCTGTATGCTTAGATGTGCAAGTGGTGTAACAAATAATGGTTCGGAATGAGAAAGTAAGAAAACCGAGTTCAAATTCCAGTCGGGTTTATTACATTCACTTCCGCGAATATACGCCTGGGAAACGTATGGATCCATCTGGTGTCCAACCTCTCCGCCCATATATGATAAGTAAAACTTGAATGTAAAAATTACTATTGCCTCTATGAAATTGCTCATCCAGTATTCATCGGTAAAAAATATTATTCTTACAATGCCTGATTATGTTTTGTCTTTAAATAACCTAGAAAAGGTTGATAAACCGTAAAAAAACTAATCAATCAATATGAATGTCACCTGCAAAACAATATGAATGTTACTGAATTGCCGATTGTTTAAACATCTGTTATATATATATATATATATATATATATATATATATATATATATATATATATATATATAGTAATTAGTCGAGTCTAGAAGAATCCTCCAGTGCTTTCTGCATTCTGTTGAGGATTAGCCTAAATCCCCAAATTAATCACTTTTATACATATATATATATATATATATATATATATATATATATATATATATATATATGTATGTATGTATGTATGTGCGCAAGTATGCAGAAAAATAGAAGGAACACGTCAGGTAGATAATCAGGAGTTCCTTAGTATTATTGTTTTTATTTTTAAGAAGACAGTGCTCCATACATAAGTAGAGCTTATATTATAATATTTTTTTAAAAAAAATACGGGACCCAACACCTTGATTCAACTTAATTTTAATAATTATATTGATGGTTTTGGCTCTCGTTTTTGAAACATGAGAACTCTTATGTAGCGAAGGAATCATATTTTGAAAAAAATATTATTATTATATATATATATATATATATATATATATATATAATCATAATGCATGTCAGAGTGATTGTATTGGTCTAATGGCGAACTGACAACATCTTAACCCATGGCTCCTAATCTGGGGCAATTTGATTATTAAGGAACGCTATACCCAGAACGAGTTATTAACTGAATTTTTTTCTAGTGACTCTGTATGAGTGTGTGTGCGAGTGAATACTTACTTGTGTGTATATATATGTACATGTGTACCTAAATTAAAAGCCGCAATCTGTACAGATTTTAGTGTAGCCCCGTGGATGGTTAATTGAGCCTCCGTCCCAAAATTAAAGAGACCTCTGGTCCAGCTTAAAAGAAAACAGCAATGTTTATTTTGAAGAAATAAATTTGAATTCCTCAATTCACTCCACGGAACTTCAAAACCTCTTTAACCCTGATTCAAGCTAAACACTAAACCTAAAAGAAAATATCTTACTTCCTTTAAAACAAAGTAAAACAGCATTTGATAACTGTAATTATTCTCAGACTATTATTAAATAAAAACTACAATCAAAGCAGAGAAGAAATGTTGTATAGTGTTGTTTGATAACACGTGATCAGTAGTCAACTTCTTGTCATCTGACTCTTTACACTACACTTCATTGTATAACCAACATATACAAATAGATAAAATCCTGAATTATAAAAAATTTATAATTAGCTTAAATTATCCCTCAACAGTCGCTTGTTTAAAAGCTACACTCTGTGCAGACTTTTAAGCTAGATACTGCCAAGAGCTAATTGGGCTTCCAATCAAAACTGAAGGGACCTCTGTCATTTTAACACTGATTCCTTGGCACTTTGAAGAAATAAAATTGATTTCCTCAACTGACAGAACTGAATTTAAAACATTTTTTTTTTAAATTAGGCTTCCTGCCAAAACTGAAGGGACCTCTGGTCTAACTTAAAAAATAGCAATGATAATTCTGAAGAAATAACTTTGAATTCCTCAATTCACGCCATGGAACTCCAAAGCTACCTCACTTTAACTCTAATTAATGCTATATGCCCAATTCCAGCCAAAAGACCAATTTAGGCTGAAAATCCCAATTGAGCTACGTTCTTCAAATCTCAAACTCCGTGGAACTTCAAAATTTCACACCAAAAACCTGTCATTATAACACTGATTCCTTGGCACATTGAAGAAATAAAATTGATTTCCTCAACTGACAAAACTGAATTTAAAACAATTTTTTTTCAAATTCACAAATTTTTTGTGATATTCTAAATTCAATATAAAACTGAAAATTTTTAAAATCACTAATTTTTTTAAAGTTATTTTAAAATTTAAACTTTTCATTGTTCTCTCTTCATCTAGACGCAAATTCTAAAGCTGGATGTTCAAGCACCTGAAGGGTGGATTTTCAATCCCGTGATCATCCAGGTTCCAAAAAGGTATATGTCTATATAGAGCAAGTGTGGCTCGAGCTAGATCGGTTTCAGGACACACGGACAGACAGATTTTGTTATTTATTTATTTAGATTACGTATGTACTGTATGTACGATAGTCGTTCAAAAAGTTCTAAGCCTTACTCAGAAAGAAGAGCAAGAACTGAACATTTTTGTTGTGGCAACACTAAAACAAAACTAGAAAAACTAATTCAGATTTCTGTGTAGGCGAAAGGTGATCGACAAATCTAAAACAGAGGCCCGAGCATTCATACAATATCTGCCAAAGGAAAGGTATGACACTCAAGGAAATCTACGAGCACATGGCACAAACACTTGCTGTGGACTCCGCATCCTATGCAACTGTAAAGAAGTGGGCTGCAGAATCCAAGCGGGGCAGGGACAGCACAGAAGATGACCCTCGGTCAGAACGTCCAAAAACCTCAACCACTGATTATTAAGTTGGTGCCATTCACCGTATGGCTTAGGGTGACAGACTTCATACTATCCAGCAAATAGCTAAGTCCATTGGCAGTAGTTCTGGTTCGGTCTATACTGTTTTAACTTGAGAGATCTTGGAGGAAAATGCTGATACTAGAGCAGAAGGTGAAAAGGGTTGATATTTCCACTTCTGACTCGGTTCCAGGCTGACCCTGAGAATTTTCACCGCAGGTTAGTAACGTAAGATGACACCTGGGTTCCCCACTTCTAACCGGAATCAAAGATTCAAAAACAAATAGTGGAAACGCTCTGGTTATCCACCCGTGAGGAAGTTCTAGCAGGCAGCATCTCTTGGCCAGGTGAAGTCTTCTGCTTTTTTGGCATTCTGAAGACGTGTGCTCTTGCTCCAGGATAACGCGTTCCTTTACACTGCTCAGGTTGAAGTAGCTAAATCAGCCAACTTTTGTGTATATATATATATACATGCGTAACCAGCTTTGACTTACTACCCCATCTCCATTACTCATCAACGCGTAGAAGAAGTAGTCATCTGCTAGAAGTGAGACAAGTGAATTCCACAATGAATCTCAAACTGCAGGATATCTACCAACCGCCCAACGCGAATTTAATCTGGGGTATCCGAGCCCGTAAGGCTCGGCCAAAATTTCCCCGTAAATAAAACGGGGTCGGTAGCTGTTTCCCGATATGAGACTCTGTCCTACGACATAGCCTCGTTTGGGGATCCTCTCTGCCCGGAGAGCTGGAGACGAATCTCAAACCCTAGACCAACATACAGTATTTACTACTGTATTTATGTGAATGGGGACATACCCATTATCGTATGCTATCCAAATTATTTCTGTTTCCTGCAAACAATCAAACAAACAAAAATAAATAAATATTATTGAATTACTGATTGCTCAAACATCTGAGTTTTTTATATATATTATTATAATGTCCGATGATAATGTCTGATGATAATGTCAGAGTAATTGTATTGTTCAAAATTATGGTAGGTAACAATATAAAGTCCTTGGATATAACCACTTTATATAATCTTTATTAAACATTTGTAACATAAATTTGAGTTTTTCAATGACATAATGTAATTCGGATTACGTGATGAACAAGGTGAAATATTCCCCCAGGACATCATATAACAAAGCGACGAAAGAATAAATGGCCGACTACTGCTGCAGCCTAAAACTAGGAAGCATTTATTCATTTATACTATTAGCGCCTTTTGTGCCTCTGTGTTCACCACTTCTCCATTTATACTGTAATTGTGGTACATAGTGACTTTCAAGGCAAAATAGTGCAGTGGCTTGCCGATTCCTTTTGCCTCAGGGATTTTATATTTATCCCATCCATCCTACCAGAAGTCCCTCCGTTTACTGGTAAAGCCGTTGACCGCTGAGTCGCAGCTCCTACGCGCAAACTGACAACTGGCCGAGTGCCGCTTGGCACAGGTGGACTGGAGAAAGGCGCCCCCCTTCGCTGGTCGTATCCGGAGACATTTTCGTCTACCTTCACATAGTTTAGCCGGAAGTTTGGTGCCGTTAACCGGGCTGTGTCCGTCGCAGTGCCCATGTAACTTCTCTGAATCATGTGTGAAAGTTGGGTGTAGGTCGTGGACTAGTACGGTTCCTCATCTCAATTCACCTGAATAAAGCAAAGTCAATCGGTTCGCTGTAAAGGTACTACCACGTGTGAAGCGTACGCGAAAATCAAATAAGAGAAAGTTCGGGCTATGGCGACCCATTTCTCCTAATATTCGAATTTTAATCACTTACTTCAGAAGTTCGGCTTTATTTCACACTAAGATTGTCCTTCAGCTTCAAATCATCTTCAATTATTTTTCTTCAAATTTACAACAACATAACCTAATCATGACCATTTCTTTTAACGAAATCATTCAAGAAAGTGTAAATGGCGCCTATATATGACCAAGGATTCGGCTCCGTGTAGACGACAACACGGCTAATTAGTAAATTTGCTGTATTTCCTGAAATTTGTATTTCTCCAGTTTGCTCTCACTCTCTCTCTTTCTCTCTCGCCACTTCTCGCTCCACACCTCTGTTTCTCTCTCTTTTCTATCTCTCTCTCACTATCGATCTACCTATCTATCTATTGTGTGTTGCTTTAGCCCGAAGTCACAAGTCATCGTGATCGAGGGCGCGATTATACTGGCCTTGTTCAAATTGTTGATCACCCCTGATTATGTGCTTTTATCCAGAAATTGTAACTAATGTACGCTCGGCATATTTGCATTATAAACTAAACGTCTGCAACAGGAATTAGCAGATTGAACAACTCGGAACCGAACTGTCAGCCATACCAAAGGGTGTCCTAAAAAACTGACATTTTTAGGTCGAAAAACATCACCAATTCTCGCTCTTAAATGATCTCAAATTTTAACAAAATGTGTAAAAACTCAGTTGACTTTTCAGACTTTTACGAACTTTGTCAATTTGATGGGCAGTTCTCCTATTTATTTATGTTTAACTATAGTCACTCTATAGTTAGCTGGATATAATGGTTGGCAAAAGTATCGAGATTCTGACAATTCCTAGGCATTAAATTAATCTGGCCTTTAAAATCGCTGAACTTGTAGAATTCGAAAAGTGGAAAGAAGTGAGGTAATGCTTGACCGTATTGATATCAGCGTTAAAACAGCTGACTTGTTACAACAATTGGTTTATATTCCCCAAAGGTTATCAGCTAAGGGAAATTGACTTCACAAGTACATGTCAAGCGGCTCGAACAAAGAGAGTCACTGAATGAAGATAAATTACTTTTATGGACAAAGATGACAAGGCAAAGAACAATGTTCTCTATAAGACACTGGCTACTGCCCACGAAAAGAGCAGAATGATGTCGGGGTCTCGCAGAGAACGGCGTGAAACGGAAGATGCCTGTTAGACTGTTCACCTACGCCTCATCTCAACATGGCTCGCCTATAGCAGTAGGTTACAACCCGATAATAAAATCTGATTAATGCTATAAATTCTCATGGTTTTAATCCGTGGGTAACGATCTGGGCGAATGGTTATTTTTAAGCCAAAAGCGTTTGATTGAAAGACGCTACACCGTGAAAACGAACCAGATATCTGGTCTGAGCTGGAGCGCTACAGAAACGTTAGTATAAAAATGTATTTAGAACAAATTCATGGACGTATGGACACAAAAAATTCAACCGTTTCAAAATGGCCACTATTTTTTGCATTAATGTAATATTCCCCCAGACCTACATAGTCCATAATTTTCAAAAATGACTCCCCTGATGTCATCAGTTCTCAACTCGGTATATATTCTCATAATACAACTATCTAATCTCTTCTTAATAGGAAGTCTGATCGGTTCGTTATCGTTAAATTGGCGGGTGATCTCAAAAAAATCACCTACAATCTGTTAACTGCGACAGGGAATAGCGTGTTAATTTTAACGCTTCAAAAACAATACTGCTCTCATTTAATCTTCTGAAATAACCCTTTTTACCTTCCATCAGTATGGCTGATGCTAACCTCCAGGAGAGTGACATTGTGCCTTCTCGATCTAATGTCTTTTGCTGACATGACGTGGAAAGATTCCATTGAATCAATTGCTAGGTCTCGAATATTGACATACTTTATGTACAGAAAAGAAGACACATACGAACAGAAGTAAAATCTCAGTACCTTCTAAGTCATTTTAAATGAAACATATATATATATATATATATATATATATATATATATACAACCATCTACCTATTTTCACTCAAATGATTTTCAGTCACTTTCCAAAGTGTACCGCGTGCTGGGATAGCATCCCCCGAGACGATAACATTAAATGGTAAGATTCGAACCTAGGCCTTTTGGTCAGGACACGAATGCTCTAACCACTGGGCTACGTAACTCACGCATGATACACAGAAAGCTCAAGAGGATAGATTCGTATGAACAGAATATATATTATTTGTAAGAAATAAGACTGTAGATCAAATTTCATTGATGTCTTTTTGTAAAAAGTGGCCTTGTCGAGAGTCTGGTTTGGTTTATTTTCTTTCAATGCATATCAACCTCAATAGGTCATTTAATGTCGACAAGATTCTTAGGATAGGTTCGTATGAATAGAATATGTGTTCTTTGTAATCTGTTTGTAGATCAACTTTCATTGACGTATTTTTGTAAAGAAGGCTTTTTGTCGAGAGTTAAATGTATTGCTAGTAATATTTTTTTTTTGAAAATTTATTGCTGGTAATATTTTTTTTTCAAAAAAGTATTGCTGATAATATTTTTTTTCGAAAATTTATTGCTCGTAATATTTTTTTAAAAATGGTATTGCTGGCAATGTTTTGCTTGGTTTTTTTTTTTTCAAAAATGTATTGCTAGTAATATCTTATTTTCAAAAATGTATTGCTAGTAATATCTTATTTTCAAAAATGTATTGCTAGTAATATCTTATTTTCAAAAATGTATTGCTAGTAATATCTTATTTTCAAAAATGTATTGCTGGTAATATTTATTTTTCAAAAATAAATATATTGGTGGTAATATTTTTTTCAAAAATCTGTTACAGGTAATTTTTTTAAAAAAAAATATATTACTGGTATTTTTAATATAAAAATGTATTTTTGTAAATTCATAGTGTTTTGACTCCAGTTTAGGGGTTAACTTTGCCCATAACTGGGACCCTAACAGGCGCTACAACCACGGATAAGTTGTGAAGATTATGACGATAATGGTGCTGGATAACGAATGACTCTTGACTTGAAGAGGTTAAGATTTTAATGTTCAGGGAAGTATACACGTGTGATCAAGTGTAAATATTAGGTTGGTGCAAAAATAATGACGTAATAATGTCGTTTTTTGATGTTAAAAAATACGTCAAAAACGACATTATTACGTCATTATTTTTGCACCAACCTAATAATAGTTCTTGGGAGAAAGGTACTTGGGTGTGACTTTCTTCAATCGTTTGGAACACAGATGAAAGGAAAGTGATTCGGTATCCGTGGAAATAGCCTAGCGAGTGATAGTTGTAAAGGTCTGAACTGGTGAAACTAAAGAATGAAGCTCATCTGAACAGTTGCCATGGAAATAGAATCAGATTAGCGATAGATTTGAAACACTGAATCCTTGGGGAAGAGGTGACGGTGTGTCTTACCTTACAAAACCGGGTAAACAAATTTGAACTCTTTTATGGCTAGAAAGTGAAGCCTATATACAAAAGAAATACTTCACTTTTGATCTAATCCGACAATGATAAAGCATGGTAGAATGAATCAAGATCAGCATCCAGGAAAAGACATCTAAACTTTCTGGATACATAATGTGGAAGAAGGGTTTGGAAAGCTTAACACTCACAAGGTATATTGAAGGCAAAGAGATATAGGGGAAGTAAACAGACCACAGATTCCGTTTGTTAACCATGGTTAGTACTAGGTTACGTTAGAAGTTTCTCCATTTAATTGAGAAACACTTCACCACTTAGTAAGATTTTTAACACTAACATTAAAGTATAGCTGTACTGATAATCTTGAAAAAAAATTATTAAAAAAACATAATAATAAAATTTTAAATCAATACAAAAAACTGAGCAATAATTGCCATTCCAAAGCAACAAATGCAGATAATACCAACAAATGTAATCGTAAAAATTATAACGAATGTCCATTGCAAACTGATGTCAAACAGGCGCTCTTGTTTACCTAAACACTATTTCTACTATAGAAAATTCAACAGTTAAAAAATTTTATCGGGAGTCCCAAGAATCTCTTTAGAAGTAGGTGGTACCAACATGTATTATCTTTCTCCAATAACTCGTCCAGAAATAGGACGCATCTTTCTAAATATTTTTGGAACTTAAATGAAGTTAATAAAACATCTACGGTAAAATCGAAAATACTAAAAATAACTAGTACTTGTAAACCTTTAAATGAATCGTGTTTCTTATGTTTACATGAAAAATTAGAAACTATCAAATTTACTAACAAAAATCCCAATTAAACCAAAGGAGTGAATTAACTGTAAATTGCCAACACGGTTTATCTTTTACCTTAAAATATAGTTAAATTTTAAAAATTACGTATTACTATTTCTTATATCTATGATTTATTAGTATATAATGGTGCACTCTCTACGGGTAATTACCTTATTTTATTTATTCAGCTTTGATATTGCTATGTTAGTATTATTAATATTGTATATAGATGTTCCACATTTTTAATTTTATCTACAGGCCCCTTTAAGAATCTTCCTCATTCAAATTTCTTTCTGTTAACTTTACGTCTGATTAATCTACCCCCACTCCCATTAACGCCCTTTCAAAAAATTGAACATGTCATAATTGTCTACAATCACGATACATTTGTCGCTGACATATTTTACGTAATTGTCAATGATGGCTTGTCTGTGTTCCGGCTTATGATGACATGAAAAAAATAGCTCACCAACCTCCATGGAGTTCCCTCTTTATGTTTTCCCTTCTTTAACTTTCGGAAAAGAAGTGACACTTTGTTTTTAAATTTTCTTAGAAATCATTTAATTACCAGTTACGGACCATCGCCTGAAGAAACACAATCATAGTATTGAACCATGAAAGGTTTTGTTGTGCAGCGATTTCAATATGTTTTATTATATACTCTCTCTAAACACACACACACACACACACACACACACACATATATATATATATATATATATATATATATATATATATATATAAGTGGACATTGAGGCTAACACCTAGTAGCGATAGACTGTTTCATGGTTAAACGCTATCGTCAAGCCTGAAAATTGCGTTTAAGCATGAAACACACTATCACTGCTAGGAGTTGACATCATTGCCTACTTCATAGTCACTGATATTGAGCACTTCAACTCATAAATGTAGCATATATATATATATATATATATATATATATATATATATATATATATAGTTCATGCCACATTGACGGAAAACCTACCAGTACAAAAGAATTCTCTTATTACTATATTTATACAAAAACGCACAACCTTAAAATTTAAAATTCAAACTCAGCGTTGCGACCGTATGTTCCAAAACAATAACACATTTCTCATAGCATTTTTTCGGATTACATCTCTATTTTCGTTGTCCTCTTATTACCGAGATATAAAAAACAAGAACAAATCTATTTCCATACCTGAGGATATCTGTAGGAACAGACGAAAGCTTGTAAAAACTAAAAAAGACCTTATAAAACTGGAATTTATAAACAGGGATCATATCATTCATATACAGGTTCGGGGTTAGTGTAATTTATTGAAATTGTTTGCGAAGATGTATTCTCGCTATTTAAATCTTTAACCTCTATATTTGTTTTTTGTATGAATTATTCATGTAATTATATATATATATATATATATATATATATATATATATATATATGTGTGTGTGTGTGTGTGTGTGTGTGTAAAGGGAAGAGGTTATAGTAGTTCCAATGAGAGAAAAGTGTTTTTATTAAAAAGAAGAGAGAAACCGTAAACTGTTTGGGTTATAGTGTCGATTTTTTTTAAAAGTATTATACTATATTTTCCATAATTTTGCTACACGGGTTTCCGGTCTCGCGACCTTCATCAGGCAAAGCGTGGAGGTTTCCACATATTATTAAAAATAATTAATTTTTTTCTTATGTTTTTCGATGTTAAATATTGTCGATATTCTCTTTTTCGTGTGTTAGTGGCCCAAATGTCTTCATGATTTTTAGCGAGTACTGATTTTAACTTGAAATCCCTTGTTTTTATTTTCCAGACACCGAAAGTAACATCAACCGAAGTGGATCGTGATGTTCTACTAAAGAAAAATGTGCCTCTCGATCAGCAATCCAACCGTTATTTTGTTTTTCCTTCAGGGAAACCACTCCTATAGCCCAAGTGTGAAGACCGTTATGGCGAGAGATGACTTGCCATCTGTTAAAAAAATCCGTTTACACACACAGACTCATATATATATATATATATATATATATATATATATATATATATCGGGTGTAACAGCATGGGATAATTGTACACAAAATTTTCAGATAAGACTTTAAGCCATCTTGACACCATTTGTCGTAAGAATCATGGAAAAACTCTTTGAGTTATTCAGCTAGAACGAGAACAGGTTAATATGTTTCATACCGTGACTCAAAACTCAATTTCCACCAACCACAATAAAACGGAAAATCTTCTTACTTGACCTATGATAGAATCTTATAGAACAGGCACTGAGGAGTTGTTGGCCTGACACACTTCCCAAAATCTGACCAAACATCTGAATTTAATCTTTATTAGTGGTGCTGAAAACCTTTTTCATAATGATATCTATGGTACTTATTCGTGCATAATATGCACTTTTCCATTATTCGAACTATTGTCCTTGCCTTATCTATTACAGCGTTTCGGCCTTCTTCAGGTGGCCGGATTGTCGAACCCTTTATTTCGCTCACTGGGGTAGACTGTTCTAGTTCAACTTGCCATCTGTTAATTTCCCTCTGAAAGTAACCGGATATTGAACTCACACTCTTTGGGTCCTGTCACTGGATCTAACTAACGCCTTTATCCACTGTGCCATATGTCCTTGAGGACATCTGTGTATTAATTTCTGGGTATTATAAACCTAATGTCTTCAGCAACCGTTTTTTACCAGTGCTCATATTGCACTTGTCTTTCCTAAATTCTGATCGAGACAATTAGAAGGCCCGTCAGGATTGATTGTTGGCGGCCATATTCTTAACAACGTAAGATATGCAGACGACACAGAGTTAATAGAAACGGAAAGAGAACTAAAAAACTTCCTACAGAAGGTAGTGAAGGAAAGTGTGAAGAAAGGACTAAATCAAAAATTACCAACGTGGGGCGCATGGTAATATTTTGCTGGGGCATGCGTAGGATGTGCACCCCTTCAGCTTACTATACCAACAGAATATGGGGACAATTCGAGAATGGGTTATTAACACTGCATTGTTTTCTAGTGAGTCTGAGTGAGAGTGTTAATGTTAATGTGTGTTAATATATACGATACATATACAATATGCATACAAAGAAATATTTTGTGTGTATGTACATACACATATAAACCGAGTTGAGAACTGAGGACATTCGTCAGGAGAGTCATTTTTGAAAACTATGAACTATGTAGGTCTGAGGGAATATTTCATTAATGCAAAAAATATAGAATAGTGACCATATAGAATAGTGACCATACACAGTTTACATTATTTGCACTATCTTTCGGCTATTCTGTTAGCCATTATCAAGGACATTTTTTACTTTTTAATTTTAACTGAATGTGTAGAATTTTATATATGTTTCTAGAGTGATAAGAATGTTTATTTTTTTCCAAACATAGTCAGCACATTGTGGCCGTGTTCATGGTTGATGTCATTGATTGCTCTATTTCCCTTTTTCATTATTACTGCTCCCATTATCTTTATACATTCAGTTCAAAATAAAACAAATATCCTTGATAATGGCTAACAGAATAGCCGAAAGCGCTCGGATCATTTGGACAATTTCCAGAAAAGAAAACACTTCTACGAACACAAGAAAAATTAAATAAAATCTCAATGGCAGGACATTGTCAGCCATCTTTAATGAAACATGTATAAAAAATGAATTGTTGCGCAAATAAACAATATATGTGTGTGTGTTTGTGTGTCCTGCGAGTGTTAAATTCTCCATGTATTCTTTCCTCATTATGCGTCACAGAAATGTCAGTTGTCTCTTTCTAATTGTAAGTATTCCATGTAGTTCCTGGTCTCCTTAAATCTTCCTCGTTGCTCACATGTTCTGTCTATTCTATTCTTGGCATTCATTGTTAGAAGCACAATCGTGTTGCTTCCCGATTTCTAAATAAATCTACCTATACTAAGTCTTACACTTACTCATTTTTTTTTCTGTTACTCTTTGTTCATTCCGCACGATTCTTGCAATATCAGAGTAAAAGCTCGATTCTTAGAATATCAGAGTAATAGATCAATTCTTGCAATATCAGAGTAAAAGATCAATTCTTACAATATCAGAGTAAAAGACCAAATCTTGCAATATCAGAGTAAAAGATCGATTCTTGCAATATGAGTAAAAGATCGATTCTTGCAATATGAGTAAAAGACCAAATCTTGCAATATCAGAGTAAAAGATCAAGTCTTGCAATATCAGAGTAAAAGATCGATTCTTGCATTATCTGAGTAAAAGATCGATTCTTGCAATATTGGAGTAATAGATCGATTCTTGCAATATGAGTAAAAGACCAATTCTTGCAATATCAGAGTAAAAGATCAAGTCTTGCAATATCAGAGTAAAAGATCGATTCTTGCATTATCTGAGTAAAAGATCGATTCTTGCAATATTGGAGTAATAGATCGATTCTTGCAATATGAGTAAAAGACCAAATCTTGCAATATCAGAGTAAAAGATCAAGTCTTGCAATATCAGAGTAAAAGATCGATTCTTGCATTATCTGAGTAAAAGATCGATTCTTGCAATATTGGAGTAATAGATCGATTCTTGCAATATGAGTAAAAGACCAATTCTTGCAATATCAGAGTAAAAGATCAAGTCTTGCAATATCAGAGTAAAAGATCGATTCTTGCATTATCTGAGTAAAAGATATTGGAGTAATAGATCGATTCTTGCAATATGAGTAAAAGACCAAATCTTGCAATATCAGAGTAAAAGACCAATCTTGCAATATCAGAGTAAAAAATCGATTCTTACATTATCTGAGTAAAAGACCGATTTTTGCAATATCAAAATTAAATTTCGGTTTTTGCAATATCAGAGTAAGCGTTCGGTTCTTCTAATGTCATTGAAAATAACTTCCATAATCGTTTTTCCCTACAAGTTATTTATAGTGAGTTTCTGCTCCACAAGTTTAGCCTTTTACCATACTAGATAAATCAATGATAGTTAACTTTTACTCTTCCTATATAATTATTTATTCCAGACTGATTCGCATTTACTTCCTACACTCTTCTTTTTTTCTTCGTTCTCTCTCTTTTCAACTTCATCTGTCTCTCATCTCTCTTTCCAAGTTTTTCTCTCTCCCACCTCTTCCCTCTCGTCACCCTCTCTCTTTCCCATCTTTAATCTCTTTTCTCTATTTCCAACCTCTTAAAACCTCTTTTCACTCTCTCTCTCTCTCTTTAACACCTCTTCCCTTTTTTCTCACCCTCAACATTTTTCTCTCTTTCCCTGTTCTTCCTCTCTTTCCTGCGTCTTCTCTTTCGTTTCCTACTCTCTTTCCCGCCTCTTATCTCTCGTCTTTCCCTTTTCTATCACTTCCTTCTCTCTTTTCTTTCACCCACTCTATCTCTCTCTCGCTTTCGTTCTCTTTCTATTTCCACCCTCTTTTCTTTCACCCTCTCTCTTTCTCTCTCTTTCTATTTCCAACCCCTTTTCTTTCACTCTTCATCATCTTTCTGACTTATTCCTACAGGTAGATCAGCTCATGTGGCTGACTGGTAAGAAGAGACACATCGTGTAATCTGATAATCCAGTGTTAACACCCCTGTTTTAATGACTGACGGATTACCTCTAAAACACCTGCTCAGACCGTCCTATCATTGTCTTGTCAATGGTTACAAAGTCACTTGTATATTTCTGAAATTGTCTTTTCATGAATTCTTGTTGTAACATTTAACACAAAAAATTCTTCATTAAATTACCCGATTTCCGGGGAATTACCAAAAAGCGTCTACATAATGGATGTTAACCCTGTAGACTCCCTATGTAGAGTAGAGGTCCACAACCTCACCACGCTAGTTATTGCTGCCGTAGTTTCCAGAGCAAGTACTTTTTTACAGTGTGGTGTTGGTAGTCCCGCGCCGAACAAATTTTGAATTCAAAATTGTCCGCCTAGACTGATTGTTAATCAAAGTTAGGAGAAACCAGTCTGTTCGATTATTAACCCCTTGCTAGGAGAAGAGATGGTTCTAGAACTCCACGTCCCAATTAAAATTTTAGCGCCAACAACGCTCCCATTACTTAAAGAAAATAGTTGGTTAAAATTTGATTTTTATGGACGAAAAAAGACTCTTGCGTTATTTACATTATTCAGGCTATTATCCTCATCTTCATTGCAATATTCACAGCGTTTCGGTCGTTGTACGCCCCGGCCTTCTTCAGGTGATTTGAATTTAAATCCGGATGTCTTTATCACTTGGCTCAATGGATAAAGACGTTGGTTAAATCCAGTGACTAAACCCAAATAATTGCGAGTTCAATACCAGGTCACAGCAGTGGTGAACCAAAACTTGGAGAGTTGAGTTAAAGGGAAATAACATCCGGAAGAGACCTAGCACGTGGAACTAGAACAATCTATCCCGGTGGACGAAATAAAGGTCTCGGTTGGAAATTCCAATCACCTATATGGCAGTGAATGCTGGACAACTTCCTCAGAGGTGAAGAAGAGGGACAACAGAAATGTTGTTCTACAGAAGGATACTGAGGATAGCATAGACCGAATGTTTGAGCCACAAAGAAGTTCCAGAGACAATAGCAACAAAAAGGAAACATATTTAACATCAGGAAGAGACAGTAGAATTTCGGTGGGGAGGCATCTAATGAGGAAAAAGGTTTGGAAAATCTGATACTCACTAGACAGATTGAAGGAAAGAAGGACAGAGGAAAACAACTCCTAACATACTTAGTGAGCTTGAGTAAATGGATAGCGTAACCATGTCTACGAGAAATACAACATTTAAGAGCTACAAAGACCAAGCAGTTGTGGAGAGCTATGATTGTCCTGTGGGAACACTGCACATAAAGAAGGAAACTAGATTGGCGGCAATATCTCGTCATTTTACCGTTGATATGGCTAGATGTAACCGTAAGTTTTATGCTAACGTTTTCTTCTCTCGGATTTCTCGCTTGTCGAAATCCTTTTTAGCTTCTTGCATTCCAGTCAACTTTGGTCATCAAAAATTCAAATGCAATGTCAATCTTTATCTTCTGTCTTCTTAATTCGTGTTCTTTTATTGATCCCTCTCCATAATACTGTTTTCTTTTTCACATATTCTCTCATACTCAGTAACCCCTTGCATCTTAGTGGCTTTATTGCCTTGCTTGGGGTGAAATGATTAAAGAATTTGTTTTTTAAAAACTTACGCCGGAATCTGGATGACAAATGAAGGTTTTCCACCAGAATCCACAGAAATTTATTTCTAAAGTTCTGACTTTCCAGGGTGTAAGTATTCCTGAACTAATTTAGTTATTTTAAATATATATATATATATATATATATATATATATATATATATATATATATATATATATATATTGGTCTGAAGAAAATAAGTGAAGAAGAAACGAGAATAAAGCGAAACATATATGGGCCATATTTGAATGATTGCAACTGGTTAGCATATATGTAGCCTAATCGGGAAAGCAGCTGTCGAAGAAAGGAAGGCTTTCAAAGATAAAATATGCGAACTTGATCTCCTCCGAGGTTTATTCTTTATTTCCGATCGACGTTACTTACTAACTGAGATCACGATAGAAGCCATACTGGTCAACAACTGATAAAAATTAACAATGCTTCGTCTTTTATAGATTCGCGAACAGAAAAACCCCGGCCAATACTACTAAAGTGTCCCTAAAGCCTGGACACAGAGAAGAACCAAGTGAATTCTTCCCGGAATGACATGCATTAAATTCATCTGCTATCTAACAATATGACGGCCCTTCATGTGCTCTGAGATGTAGCAGTCCAATTCTTTCTTCTTTCGAAAAAAAAAAGTTTAATCTGTGGAGATAACAAAACATATTTAATGAAATTTCCTCTGTCTATTCTTTAGGTCAACCAGTATAATGAAAGTATTTATCCATGCGCCCACTCGTACAGGATTTGATACAAGTATATGTATCACGAATATACCTTTTCTTTTGATGTCTATACCTTTATTTAAACGCTTTATTCTTTATTTCCGATCGACGTTACTTACTAAGGATCGTAGAAAGATGATCTGAAAGTTGCGATAAGAAGTAACTGAGATTTACAACGGACAAAGACATCAACATTTGTGTTTGTGCGTGAACGTAAAGAGTTCGTATTTTGATGAATGTTCGTATGTACGTGCATGTGTGTGTGTGTGTGTGTGTGTGTGTGTGTGTGTGTTTCATGGCGTTTTTCCACAAGTGGGCAAAACGCAGGTCTCTGCGAGAGATCACATTCTGTAATTGTGTCCGCTGAAATGCAAAGTAAAAAAAAGAGAACGAGGCAAGAAATCGCCCAGTATTTATAGTGTAGAGAGAGCGTCTCCTAGTGAACAATTAGGGAATTAAGGAGGAGGTAACTCCGACAATATTACTCACAAATGGTGTTCACAACATATGTGATAATCATTTTTGCATTACAATTTTAAAAAATATTTATGAATTCCTTAACCTGGCCTTCTTGCATATCGTAGACCTAAGAACCTAAAAGAAATCATAGGTAATAACCACATTTCAGGGGACAAGGTAATCCGTAATAAACTAACAACAAAAACAACAGGATTTTCCCAACCATGTAACCACAAAAGGAGCTTATGCTGCAACCACATTAAACACGCAAATTCATTCACTAGCTTAGTCATTAAATCTACTTTCAAATCGATGCTATTTATGAAAGCTGACACCAAAAGCTAAATATATAATGTCCAATTAAGTCAATAGTTTTTTTTGTTTTTTTGAGCTTATGAGTTGATTTATAGCTTCAACTGAACTCTGCAACTAAGCTTTTATCAGCACACCCACGTCGCAACATCAGGTGGCCTGAGGTCAGAATGTATTGTGGAATTTTGGAAAAGTCGTACAAAATTCCTCACGCACCCTCGTCACTTCTTTTAGAGATGTCTCGCGACACCAGCCCCTTCCTGAAAGAAAGGTAGTGCTTGCCTACCTCCGACGGCATAAGCTGGTACGAATTTCAAATTCCCTGGCATGACAAGTATCACTACAAATAAAGTCGTTGTCGACGCCCAGAGATGAAAATGTACGAGGGGATAACTAATGGCCTCATAATAAAAAAAACAATGTCGTGGTTAGCAGTCAATGTGTTTATAAATATTTCATTAATGTTATTTAATTTTAATTCGATTAAAAATAATACCATATATAAGCAATGCTTATGTCAATATTTATTTTTAATTCGTCGTTTTTATATAGAATGAATTTATATATTGCCTTGTCGTTAGTTAGAAAACCTACAGCGTTCATAATAAACCTTGTTATCATCTGTCATTTCACGCTACTACAAATCAGTTGAATGGCGTCTTAAAATGTAAAGCTGGGAGATCGAAAGTTTTAAAAAAACGTGCTCTCTAAAGGGATTTATTCCGTGTTTCTTTTTTAATTAGGGAAACCGCTTTAAAGCCAAGACTGTTTTCCCATTAAGCGTTTAAATAAAGGTATAGACATCAAAAGAAAAGGTATAATTGCCTCGTTGAAAAGGCTTTCTATAGATTAATGTTAAAATACGCTTGGCTTGTGTGGAGGCGCGGTGGAGTAATTGATAGCGGCTCGGATTGAGGATTCGAGTTCAAATTCCAGTGGAATTCATTACAATCACACACGTGCTAATACCGTTGGGAAAGGTATGATTCCTCTTCTTCTTCCCCCAGCTATGGGTAAATAGCATGAAAGACTGGGTTCTATAGCCTTGGGCGGCAATTGGTCTAGGAGAAGGCCAACTCTGAATTCAAAATCTGATCCTCTAGGTTGGGGTTTGTGCAGCAGGCTAAGAAACTGCTTTTACGGAAACCGCAACAATATCTTGCGGCCCTATATTCGTCAAGGAATTTAAAGGCATAATATATATATATATATATATATATATATATATATATATATATATATATATATATATAACGCTTGTCTTGTAAGTGATTTCACAGATTTAAAAAGTACAGGTTCAATTATTATTATTTTTTATTCGAGTTCACCTCATGAAAGGCAGTAAATCATAATATATATATATATATATATATATATATATATATATATATATATATATATATATATATATATATATATATATATATATATATATATATATTAGGTTGGTGCAAAAATAATGTATAATTTTCTCACATAGTAACATATGTTAGAAAACGTCATTATTTTTGCACCAACCTAATATATATATATATATATATATATATATATATATATATATATATATATAGCACTTGTCTTGTAAGTGATTTCTCCAGGTTCGATTACTATTACTTTTGTTGTTCTACTCGAGTTCCCCCTATGCAAGGCAGTAAAGCCACTAAGATACAAGGGGGTCACGGAGTGTGAAAGAATGAGGAATAGAAACATTAATAATGAGTGGGAAGAGAAAAGAGTAATCAGGAGGACAGTAGATAGCGATTGGCATTGCATTTAAATTTTTGTAAACTAAAGTTGCCTGGAAAGCATGGAGCCAAAAGGGAGTTCCACAAGCAAGATGTGCGAGAAAAGTAACTGTTAGCATAGAATTTACGATTACATCTAGCCAACTCAATTATGAATTGATGAGACCTAGTCCCCAGTCTAGGACTGCGCTTAAATCCAAATAATCTAGACAATACAGCGAAGAGCTTATACGAACAATCACCGTGAAAGTATTTATAGAAAAGACATAGAGAGGCAACCTTACGATGGCGGGAAAGAGACTGAAGCCAAGACGCCAGATCAGGACCAATAATATTGCTGATTCTTCTTTGCATTTTATCAAGGAGCTCAAGATAAATAGCAGGAGCACCGGACCATATGAGGCAGCAATATTCTAAGCATAGACGAATGGTAGTTTAGAGAAGACACCCAAATGTACAAGATTAAAAATAAACCCAGCCGCATCCCTCTAGTAACCACTTTCAACCCCCTCTGTTTCCACTATCCAAAATAATCAAAAGTCACTGGGAAATACTACATCTCAATCCAGACCTAAAAATTTGTTTGAGGAACCTGGCCTTCTAGCATATCGTAGACCTAAGAACCTAAAAGAAATCATAGGGAATAACCACATTTCAGGGGACAAGGTAATCCATAATAAACTAACAACAAAAACAACAGGATTTTCCCAACCATGTAACCACAAAAGGAGCTTATGCTGCAACCACATTAAACACGCAAATTCATTCACTAGCTCAGTCACTAAATCTACTTTCAAAATGTATCACGACTCTAACTGTAGAGGTCATAACATAATTTACCTCCTAGAATGCGCACTATGTCAGAAACAATATGTAGGAAAATCTGAATGGCCCTTTCACTACAGAATTAATAATTATCGCAATCGAATTAAGTCGACTCCCCATGAAAGATTATTACCTGTAGAACATTTCCGCCTAGAAAAACACGATTTTAAAACCCATGCCAAATTCACTATAATTGAGAGAATAGAAAAGTTCAGAGCAGATAACATTAGAAAGATTTTAGAGTTCCATGAAAATAAGTGGATACAACGTTTAAAAACGCACTATCCAGCCGGGCCTAAATAAATTTAACAATATAGATAGAATTAATACATAACCCTACAAATCAAAATCTACCCACATTTCTCACCCACACAAGACAGAAATGCTTACGGAGGTGTTGAGGCCTCTGACTTATACACACACCCACACGAATATACACACTTACACACATCATGCTCACTCACTCTCTAATGAGCCAAATGATAACACACACCCACAGCAATACACACGCTTACACACATCATACTCACTCACTCCCTAAGAACCAAATAACACACACACACACCATTAACAGAGACACATCCCCTTTCCAGGAACCAATAAAACTGTCAAAATGACCAAGGGAATTCAGAATAACATGAATCCATCCAGCTCTTATCTCAAATAACAACTTAAAAGAGACTGTTTGACTAACACACGGTCTGACCAAAATTCATGATAAAAAATTGAAAACAAAAAATAAAAAAAAAAACAAATGAAAACTATAGACAAAAGTTCATTTTCTCCATCAAGACATTCATTTCTGTAGTTCACTGCTACCAGCTAGCAGAAAGTTATTTTTCTCCTGATGATGGCCATGTTGGCCGAAACTAGTCGATGAATCTAAATGAAATAATAATAAAAACGAAGGAATGTTAATATACAACCCAGTGTGTCTGAAGATTTTAATTTTTTAATATTTTTTATTGTTCAATATATATATATATATATATATATATATATATATATATATATATATATATATATATAAAAGTATTGTCGGAGTCTTATTGAGACTTTTGTACATCGATGGTGGTAAACTTGAATTTCACTGTTTAAAAAAGGAATATCTACTCAGTCCTGTATACCAATTAAATCTCACGTTTAAATTAATACAAAATAATGTTGGGCTAAAAAAAACGCTAATTGCTTAAAATATAATATCTAATTATTATAATAAATATTTGAATATTGTCAAGCAGTAATTGGCTACAATGAAGTTATTAATTGATATCTATCTTTCCGTAGTTGATACAGAAAAGGTTTTACTCAATAATTGCAAAATAGAGTCAATTAAATGTTTATTAATATTAAAAATGCGAAAATATTTAAAAAAAAAATCATACACAATACGATGCAATAAATGCATACACAAAACAAGTTCATAGACAAGACAATATATAACATACATAAGGCAATATAATACGTATAAAAAACAATACAATACATTCACAGGACAATATAACAAACACATAGTTATTGTTTAAGCGCGTAAGCTACTGAAGTAATGAGATTTAAAGTTTGACTACTTGTAAGTTAGAAAGATGGCTTTTACTAGTTCACTTTCGTGAATGAGGTGAAAAATGTTTCACTCGAAAGTTGTAAATGGTTTTACAGAAAGAAGAAAAGGAGTCAGTGATCGACCCTAGGTCATGGTGTTGGTTGCAGGTAGAAGTTACTAAGTAAATAGTATGATAGGAACTTAAGGATTTCTGTATGAATAATAACATGATATGTTTTGACTAATTTTAATAATAATAATAATAATAATAATAATAATAATAATAATGAAGAAGAAGAAGAAGAAGAAGAAGAAGAAGAAGAAGAAGAAGAAGAAGAAGAAGAAGAAGAAGAAGAAGAAATGTGCATAAATTTTTATCACAGCAACATACTACATATTGAATGGTGACAAAATAATGGACGATATTGCATTTCTGTTTTTGATGTCAAATTGCTTCAAAACATCTGACAGCACAGCGATACATGCTGTGATCTTCAAAGTAAAACCTCTTTTTTTTCTAGACAAGAATATTTTTTGAAGAAAGTGCTCAAGGGTTTATAATAGTATTAAATACGTGGGAAGGGGGAAATAAAATCGATTAAGAAAGAAAGAAAGAAAGAAAGAAAGAAAGAAAGAAAGTGTGATGACAAAAGAAATCTAAAGAGACACAAAAGGAGTTAGAGGGAGAGAGGGAGGGGGATTAGTGTGCAGGTCGTCTGCTGTAACCAAATATAAAATCAGGTTCTTAGAGTATCAATGAAAATTAGAAAGACAAAAAGAAATGAGTTGCAAAAGAAAGAAAGAAAGAAAGAAAGAAAGAAAGAGAGAAAGAAAGAAAAGACAGAAAGAAAGAAAAAAGAAGGAAAGAAAAAGAAAGAAAGGAAAAAAAGAAAAAGAAAGAAATAGAGAAAAAGAAAGTGAACAGTGAAACAGAGTTTATTGGAACAAAAAAAGAGAAAAATAAATTTTAGACGATATTAAATGAAAAGAAAGAAAGAAAGACAGAAAGAAAGAATGAGGTTCTGAAAAAGAAAGAAAAACGAAAGAAAATTCGTGAAAGAAAGAAAAAGAGAAAGGTGATCTGAGAAAGAAAGAAAGAAAGAAAGAAAGAAAGAAAAAAACAAACGAACAAACAAACAAACAAAAAGAAAAGATTAAAAGGAAAAGAAAAAGAAAGAAAAAAGCGAAACGATATTAAAAAAAAAAGAAAGAACGTTCGATATAGGAAGAAAGAAAATATTAATGGGAAAGGAAAAAAATAAAAAGAGAAAAAGAAAGAAAGTATAAACAAAAAACGAACAGACAGTAAAAGAAAGAAAGAGATTATTCGAGAAAGAAAGAAAGAAAGAAAGAAAGAAAGAAAGAAAGAAAGAATGAGGATTTGAAAAAGAAAAAAAGAAAGATAAAGGCGTTGGTTAGATCCGGTGACAGAACCCAAAGAGTATGAGTTCAATACCCGGTTAAGGCAGTGGAGAACTTTCAGAGGGAAAATTAGCAGGACATAACTGAAAGAAAGAAAAAGAGAAAGGGGATCTGAGAAAGAAAGAAAGAAAGAAAGAAAGAAAGAAAGAAAGAAAGAATGAAAGAATGAAAGAAAGAAAAACGAGCAAAAACTAAAAGAAAGAAAGAAAGAAAGATAGAACGAGTATTCGAGAAAGAAAGAAAGAGAAAAAGAAAGAAAGTATAAACAAAAAACGAACAGACAGTAAAAGAAAGAAAGAGATTATTCGAGAAAGAAAGAAAGAAAGAAAGAAAGAAAGAATGAGGATCTGAAAAAGAAAGAAAAAAGAAAGAGAGAGGATTTGTGAAAGAAAAAAAAAGAAAGGGGATCTGTAAAAGAAAGAAAGAAAGAAATAAAGTGTATCTTAGAAAGAAAGAGGATAAAAGAAAGAAAGAAGGAAATAAAAAGGAAGAAATAAAGAAAGAAATTGACCTACGAAAAGTCTTCAGCTAAGAAGAACGAGGCTGTCAAAATAGAAAATAACAACATGGAAATAAAAAAAAGAAACGTCATGAAATTTCGACGGAATTCAAGCTATTTTATTTTTCACGTTATTTCCCGCCAAACGATGAAATTCCATTACAATAGCTTTTGATATATAGATACATTCTACCACAAGTTACTAGTTGCCCATTTCCGTTGGCGTTCTCATGTTGGTAAAAAAACTCTTTGCACCCCGCCACTCAACCTCCATCCACAGTTTCCATTCCTTTGTTCTACTTTTCCTTACGCATTCCCTAATAGTCATTCCTCCTACTTGTACAACATTTCGTCACACCTCGTCTGTACATTTTACACTTAGCTAAGGATAGAGAAAGGAACGGACATAAAAATATCCTCTTTCTCATTGGGACTAGAAGTGATTTTTACTCTTTTACTTGAATTCACTCCTTAATTATCTCCTTTTTCTCGGAGTAGTAATTAAAAAAAAAAAAAAAAAACAGATTCAAACGAATAAAAACCTTTAAATCTGAAAACAATCCTCCCTAAAGATTGACGCTACGAAGAGCTTTACCAAAAAACAAAGCCACATCAAAAAAAAACTTCCAAAAGTAACAGCAGCAAAAATGCCTGGTGCACGGAACTAAAAGAGAAAATAATAAAATCAAGCGTTTCGGCCGTTGTACTCTCTTCTTCAGGTGGTTGGAATGTCGAACTGAACCAATTATTTCGCTCGCTGGGGTAGACTGTTCTAGTTCCACGTGCCATGTCTAATAAATGTCAATTATCAGTTATCTCCTGTTAATTCCCCTCTCCAAGTTCTCCACTGCCTTAACCAGGTATTGAAATCACACTGTCACTGGCCTAAAGGACACATGACACAGTGGATAAAACGTCACAGGTAAAAAAAGTCACGGTAAAAAATGTCACGGTAAAAAATATCACAAGAAACAGTCACAGGTATAAAAAAAAAGTCACATGTAAAAAAAGTCACAGGTAAAAAAGTCACAGGTAAAAAAAAGTCACAGGTATAAAAAAAATCACAGGTAAAAAAGTCACAGTCACTGTACATAGCGGACAAAAAAAAAACGTAAAATTTGAAGAAAATTTGAGTCACGGAAATAAATTTTCCTCTCCTATGGAAATCTCTGCCTTCGGGAACCCAGACGAGGCTATTCTGGAAAGGTAGACAAACCCGAACCCGTAAATTCGGGGTCTACGCGGATTTTTTGCTTTCCGAGCCCGTAGGAAGGTCCCACGTTAAAAAACCGGCCTTGTAACACATTCCGCCTCGTGGGGATTACTTGGGTATATACTCAGAAATGAAACCTTTTGAATCAAGACTAGCCAATTTGAAGGAGTGACGAAAAACAATGGCTACAATAGTAAACATAGAACAACTCCAGAGAAGAATAACCTTAGACATCTCAAAGACTTTTGCCAGGGTGTGGCATATAGCATTACTACACAAAGTCTGTGGCATCTCTAGAAGAGTTTACGCGATCAAGTCCTTTCTCACAGGTAGGTCTATCAATGCTGAGAATCGCCAGTCTTCTGAAGCCCATGAGATCAACACTGGCGCCCCCAAGTCCTATCCTCTTTATTAGCGATTGACCTAGGAACATTTTCAGATCCTTAGTAAACATTTATGTAACTGATATCACAGTTTATGAACGCACTATCAAGTACCAACAATTCGGGGCCTTTAGGCTGATTTTGTCCCTGATCTAGTTCAAGTGCTCAACGGGGCTTTTAAATCCCCGTGCCACAAAAGCCAAACTGAAGGGTACCCAGTAAAAAAAAAAGCGGCAAATTCAAAAAAACCGTTGAAAAATGGAGACGACTGATGTCTGAAAAAAATTCAGGAAGAATTTCTGCACATTTCGTCAGTCCTAACGTCAGATGTTCTTTGAAAAATACGATAACTTGATGCTCAAAACTAGTGAATTGTTTAATCAAACAAGAAGAGCATAACGAAAGATGAAAGTTGCCTGCAAATAACCTTTGAATGACGAGTCATAAGATCGAGCAGCAATTAATCAATCCTAAAAGAATCAATCAGAGTTAAGTAATTACGCAGGCGTCGAATGACTATACAAGTCTAGGAAGAATTTCTGCACATCTCATCAATCCCCACGTCGGTTGTTCTTTGAAAAGTCCAATAACTTAAGACTCAAAATCAGTGAGTTGGTTAGCCATACGAGAAGGGCAGAACGAAAGAGGAATGCAAATAACCTTTGAATGACGAGTCACATGATCGCGCAGCAATTATTAAATCCTAAAAGAACCAATCAGACTTAAGGAATTACGCGAGAGTCGAAGGATTATTCAAGGTCATGAATATTCAAGAAATTTATTCAAGGCCAATTATTCCCGAAAGATAAAACAGCGATAATAAATTTGCCGCTTTTTTTTTTACTGGGCAGCCTGCTATCGTTTTATTAGGTTGGTGCAAAAATAATGACGTTATGTCGTTTTTTGACGTATTTTTTAACGTCAAAAAACGACATTATTACGTCATTATTTTTGCACCAACCTAATATCATCAACCGCAAGAGCATGAGTTTTTGTTCCGATGTTGACGGACGGTTCCATTTTCAAAGCTTTGATCATCTACTCGGTAGCTTAAGTTCCCTCCAGATTTCAAGCTGATCTCAAGTGGAACTTATACATACAATTCATTGTTAACGATACTGGGAAAACGGTTGTTTTCTTCTGAGGCTTCAGTATCTGGCTCCTTCTGAACTGCTTTATTTTTGCAATTTAAATGCAACATTAATCGCATATTTTTTTTCTCATTTTCTTTCACTCTCAGTAAGAAGTTGCGTCTTAGTGACATTATAACCTTGATTGTTGTGAAATGATTAATAAAAAACATATTAAATATGCTTTGGTCATCTGAAGTCAATATTTCGTATAAAGTTCAAGCGGAAAAGGGGTTTCAAGAATCTGGAAAAGTGTGGAAGTTGTGGAGAGCCACGATCGACCACTTAACGAGTTTGTGTGAACGGATGTCAGAATAAGACAGAGGTGGGATGGTAAAAATCAAAAAATACTTTTTTTACAGCGTGATTCACCCTTCACAAGGCCCGGGGGCCACTCGAGGTAGAGGGTTACGTTTGGAGGCCATTTGTGTATTTAAGAGTGTAAGGTTAAGATTGTAGCGATCGGGGAAAAATCGTGTTGGGAGTAGATTTCACAAGGCGGAAAGAAGCTGCTCGAGTGGGCTTACTTCTCACCAATGGAATACGGAGGGAATATGGGCGATTTGCTACTGTGTAAGTGGCATGGCGTGTTCTTGCTGTGGAGGTTTGCCTCGGGAATGTAGTTCATCCGAGCACTTTCCATAGAAGTAGCTGTAGAGCAGCAAGAGGCTCGCCATATCCCGCCTGTGGGAGAGAGGCGGGAGGTTGGAGAATAATTCGTCACTCACAAGAGCTCAGAGACGTTGTTGAATACTATCAAGACTGAAGGGTGGGGTCTGTCCAGCTCCCGCCCAAATATGACAACAGGACTCCATTTTGGGCCTGATCTGGCTTGTGGGGGATTGCAGGAGGAATCAGGTACTGACGGACGCGGCGCAGAGAGCCGTCCATTTTATCTGTATCCTTCAAGGCACGGTGTATCCTTCAAGGGACGGTGCTTCATCCTAATTGGTAATAGTTCGGGGTCAGATCGGCAATAAGGGATTGTATCTAGCTTGGTGTTCGAGACATTGAATGGAACCGGCATATTTTTACCCCATTGGGTAGTTTGGAAGAAAGATCAGTCGCCAATCTCTGACCATCGAAAGTTTCAGGGTGAACCCACATATAATCGTATCATCGGCATGACGTTTACAAATGATCTGAGTATATTCTTAAGCAGATAATTTATGTAGCTCAAAAAGAAACTAAGTCGTTGACCGCTAGGGCTCCGAAGGACTGGTTATTAATAACTACCTTTGTGTTAGGAAGGACTTTATAATTGAGAAGACACTTCATGTGATTCGATAACTGGATAGCTTATGTAGTAAGCCTTTGTGTCTACACCTAGACAAAAGGTCTTTGAGATAGCTAGTGCTTATGAAATGGACAAAATCCGACAATTATTTCAAGACATTTTTATGTTTATACATGTTTTTATATTTCATAATGTGTGACGTCATTTGTTTACATTTGGATACGCATCGAGCAGATATGAATGTACGTGAGAAAATCATGAAAAATTGTAGTTTAAAAACAGTAAAACTGACCTAGCTAACCGAAACGCTTCTCTGTGACGAAATCGGTAAAAGCACGTCAGGCTATATGACAGTTCCGTATAGGATACAAGTTCGATTCCTGTCGGAGGATGCATATTTTCTATGACAATTTCTCGGACATTCAAGCCGGTAAATGTTGTTTTATACTGTTTATTATAAAACAGAGCATTTACTTAAATATTTGTATCTATAAAAAAGAATGTATAAACATAAAAATGTCTTAAAATTATTGTCGGACTTTATACATTTCATAATGTTTGACATATATATATATATATATATATATATATATATATATATATATATAATTCATCGAGACTAGAAGAATCCTCAACAGAATGTAGAAAGCACTGGACGGCCGTTTCATTCTACATTTGGGACTCATGAGCGGTGCGCATCCACTATCGAGAATCGAACCCGGGTCGTTACGATACGACACAAGCGGCATACCCACGGGCCTCGGTAACGGTATTTGACTAGATATAGCACCGCTCTTCACAAATTCCGTGGTGTAACTCATCCCAGTTTCCCTAATCTAACGGACTGTGTCTCCACGAACCACGTCTTCAATCCCCAAGCCGATCCATCCAGAGCATTAGAAGCCGGTTCAAGCAAGGATATACAAGCGATAGAAATTATTAGGAGGATTTGAAATAATCATAATTAAGTAATTCATCAAGTCTAGAAGAATCCTCAACAAAATGTATTAGGTTGGTGCAAAAATAATGACGTAATAATGTCGTTTTTTGACGTATTTTTTAACATCAAAAAACGACATCATTACGTCATTATTTTTGCACCAACCTAATAGAAAGCACTGGATAGCCGTATAATATATATATCAGGTTTGACGTTAAAAAATACGTCAAAAATCGACACTATTTTTGCACCAACCTAATATATATATATATATATATATATATATATATATATATATATATATATATATAGTTTTAAAAACATTCAATTTAATATTACTAGGCATAATGAAAAATAAAAGAGGAGAAACAACTGGTTTCGCCCCCTTTTTTCTAGGTTTTTTAATCGGGAGTGTGCAAAGTAAAATATAACAAATTTAAAGTTATGAATGATTAATTTATGAGAGGACAAATAAAAGTAGTGGGGGGATAGAAATATTAGAAACTAATCATAGCAAGACCAAGCAAACAACCACGCTGTTTGCACAGAGAAGGTGTGAGATACCTGATATAAATAGACTCCAGTACCTTTGATTTAAAAATTGAGTGTGAATGAGATAAAACAGTAAACTAATCAGCACTGAATTCAACAGTAAACTTCTGTTTTAATGTTCACAAATTGAGGGACCGTAGGTATTATGGGTAAGTTCATTTTGATCAGTGGTATGGGCCACAGAGGAGCATTCGGTTAGCAACGTGGATTTGAATGTTTTTAAACACAATTCTCGATGATTTTCTCTCATTCGATCATATCTGCTCAATGCGTATCCAAATGTAAACAAATGACGTCATACATTATGAAATGGACAAAGTCTGACAATTATTTAAGACATTTTTTTATGTTTATACATTCTTTTTATAGATACAAGTATTTAAGTAAATGCTCTGTTTATAATAAACAGTATTAAATAACATTTACCGGCCTGAATGTCCGAGAAATTGTGAAACTGTGGCTCAATCGGTAAAAGCACGTCAGGCTATATGACGGTTCCGTATAGGATACTGGTTCGATTCCTGTCGGAGGACGCATATTTTCTATAACAATTTCTCGAACATTCAGGCAGGTAAATGTTGTTAATCTATAAAAAAATAATGTGTAAACATAAAAATCTCTTAATATATACAGTGTAACCCGGATATAAGAGAAACCCGGATATAAGAGAGATTTTATCTCGTCTCAAATTACAGCCTGTGTTAATGTATATAAATTAGACCAAACCCGGATATAAGAGAAAAACAGATATAAGAGACTTCTCCGGTCCCGACAACTCTCTTATATCCGGGTTACACTATATATATATATATATATATATATATATATATATATATATATATAATGATATGGATTAAATCCGACAATTATTTTCTATTTATAAATTTAATGCTCTGTTTTAAACAGTATTAATTACATTTATCGACCTGAATATGTAGTGTGCCAAATATTAGCACAAATTTAAAACAGAGAAAGAGAGAGACAAGAATTACTCGTAATTATGTTAAATGTACATAAAAGAGGAGAAGATGTGGAGAGCCATGATCGCCTACTTAACAAGTTTGTATGAATGGATGGTAGAATAAGAAAGAAGGGGGATGATAAAAATCAAAAGAGACTTAGAGCAAGAATAAACAGGAAGTTGTGGAGATCCATGATCACCTTCGTTCTGAATGGACATAACATATAAAATAATAATAATACCTTACAGTTGAATTTAGCCCATTTGTTTATCAGAATCGTCCTTAAAATTTATCTTAAAATAGCTTAATAAATATTTATTTATTCGGTATATATTTTTACGACTTGATAATGTAGATTGTCTCCAATTGATTGAAGTTGTATTGTCATATAAAGGCAAAGAAACTGGTCATGATATCCAATGTGCCGAACTTCTTCGGCATTGCAACGATGCCAGACGCGAGAAAGGCTGGCGTTCTATGTTGACCTCTTCTTGGGCAGAGAGCCGGCTTAACGACTTCGAAAATAAATGAAGGACATCTCATGAAAAAGATCAGGTCGACTAAAAGTCAATTGGTTAAAGGAGATTAAAAGAGGAAATGAATGGCCATCGTTCAGAGATAGGCACCTTGCAGGCCAGGTTTGTAAAAGAAAGAAAGAAAGAAAGAAAGAAAGAAAGAAAGAAAGAAAGAAAGAGAAAAGCGAGGTTAGAAGAAAGAAAGACATATAAAAGCTTAGGAAGAGCAAAAAGATAGACAGAAAGGTAATCAGCGAGTATGGAAAAGAAAGTAAGAAAGAAGTTAAGAAAGAAAAGTGGAAAGTGAGGTAAGAAGAAAAAGAAGATGGCTTCAACAAATAAAAAAAAGGAGAAAGAAGAGAGGAAACTGAGGTTAGAAGAAGAAGAAAGAAAGAAAGAAAGAAAGAAGAGTGGAAACCGAGGTTAAAAGAAGAAAGAAAAAGAAAGAACGAAAGAAAGAAAAGAAAAGAAAAAAGAAAGTAAGAAAGAAGAGAGGAAACCGAAGTTAGAAGAAAAAAGAGGAAGAAAGAATAAAAAAGAGTGGAAATCGAAGTTCGAAGAAGAAAGATTGAAGAAAAAAGAAAGAAAGAAAGAAAGATAAGAGGAAAGCGAGGTTAGAAGAAAGAAAGAAAGAAAGAAAGAAATAAAGAAAGAAAGAAAGAAAGAAAGAAAGAAATTAATAAAGAAAGAAAGAAAGAAAGAAAGAAAGAAAGTGTATCGTAAATGAAAGCAGCAAAAAAGCAAGTTCGAAAAGCCTCTGTATAACTATTTATTCTGACAATAATTGGAGCCATATTATTTTCACATTTGATTGTGGGTGAACTAAAATTAAATAATGAATAAACTAATAATAAAAATATAAAAAAAATTATTTTCCCATAATGCAAATGGAAACCAAAACGGTTGCCGGTCACGTGAGAATTTTATGACTGGTCTCTTCTCACCTCCCAATCATTGAGTTCGGACATGTTTAGTAGCCGTCCCAACGAGAGGAAGATTCGGCCACCCTCACTCAATGTCAGGCTGACTTGTGGTCGATCATTCTCTATACCTTCACATCTTTGTATCTACGTGCGTCAATAAACATTAGCCATTCATTTTCTACTCAAGTCTTCGTTTTGTTTTGTTTATTGTAGTCCATCGACATTCAACTTGTGTTAGCGGCACGAAATCAAATACAACCCTCTGCATGAACACTGGGTGGGAAGATTATCACGGCTCAATTTCATCAATAACCATATCTTATCAGTTCAGTCGCAAGTGAATCAGCAAAAATGGGTTCATAGAAAATACACGTAAAATTAGACAACGTATGGAAACGAGAAACATCAATTTTAGCAATTAAGGTTTTCCATAACAAGTTTCAATGCATGGCCATTCCCCTAAAGACATTTTGAAGTGGCTAATTTTTCCTTTGACAAGTGGCAACAAGAGGTCAACGCTTTTTTAAAGAATATAAAATGCTAATTCATTTTGTCCTGTTTATCTTTTATTGTTGCTTTCTTAACACAAAACTCCATTTATTTTAGCCGGAGTCTGAGGTAAACGACAATATCGTTTTAGAGACTACGTCCATTTATTTATTTATTGCATTAAGGTTCACCTTTTATAAGACCCGGAGGGCCACTCAAGGTAAAAGGTTATGTTAAGGGGTAGTTTAAATGGATAGGAGAGAAAGACGCTAGATTGGAAGAGGTTAAGATGGTAGTAATCGAGAAAACATCCTCTTGGGAATCTTTTCCATAGGACAGTAGTTCGCGAGGAGAAGCTGTTTGAGTGGAACTTCTCGCCGATGGAATGAGGATGGTTTGCTACAATGTAAGTGACATGGCAGGTCCTAGCCGTGAACGTCAGACCTGTTGAAGCAGTTCGTTCGAGCACTTTCCGTGGTATTAGGTTGGTGCAAAAATAATGTCGTTTTCTCACATATTTTACTTTTATATATCATTTCTGAATTAATTCATTGATGTATATAGCCATGTTATATATCATTGTGAAGCGCGTTTTTCACTCTATCGAATCGTGTTATTCGTTACCGTTCTCAATCTCTTCATTCATGTTTTTGCAGGCTTTTCGTCAGCATGGACAAAATTCAAATTCGCACGATTTTCTTGTTCCAGTTCAAACTAGGCCGAAAAGCTGCCGAGACAGCTCGTGATATCAATGATGCGTTTGGCCCAGGAACCACTAACGAACGTGTGGCACAACGGTGGTTCAAGAAATTTCGCAATGGTGACGAGAGCCTCGAAGATGAAGACGGTCGCGGCCGGCCGACTGCGGTTGATAACGAACATTTGAAAGCCTTAATTGAAACCGATACTCGCAAAGCCACACGAGAAGTTGCTGTTGAACTCGAGGTCGACCACTCAACAGTCGTTCGCCATTTAAAGCAAATAGGGAAGTCAAAAAAGTTGGACAAATGGGTGAACGATAATCAAAAAAAAATCGTTAAAAAACGACATTATTTTTGCACCAGCCTAATAGTAACGCTAGAGCAGTGAGAGACTCGCTACATCCTGCCTGTGAGAGAAAGAGAGAGAGAGGTTGGATGGTGGAAAATAATTCTTCTCCAACAAAGACACGGAGACGCTTTTGAACTCTGTGAGGGTTTGAAAGTGAAGCTCTGGTCAGCTTCTGTCCAAATATGCCAACAATACTCCATTCTCGGCCTGTTCTGGCTAAAAAAAAGCGCAGTCGACCCGCAGTCTCTGACTGTGGGCGACTTCTGTCGAACTCTCTGCTTTGTCAGAGAGGAACCCGTACGAGTTTCGCCCGGGGAGGTAGACAGATCACGGACCCGCTTATGCGGATTCTAAGGGAATATTTTTGGACGAGCCTACGGGCTCAGAGAAACCCACTTTAAACTCGACCTTGTGTCACATACATTCCTCGTGGGGGGACTGTTAAATATCAGCTCTTATAAAGGTAGGGGATAGAATGCGGGGTCACGTACTTGCTGGTGCCTATCCTTTTACCTGAATCTTTAGCGATGGATCGTATATAGGAATTGAGGTCGGGTGTGAGTCCCACTATACTCTCAAGACACGGTGCCTCTTCGAGGGTAAATCCATCCATCGTGACTGGCAGTAGTTCTGGGTATGGTCGGCGGTTGATTGAAGGGGCACCACACATTATATAGCTACAATAATAATGATTTTATCTAAGGAAAGATAGCCTGGCAGAGCCCGTTCTTCTTCTGCTGGTTTTAATTGCCATTCTCCTAGACCGGTTGTTCTATCAAGGTTAAAGAGCACAGTCTACACTATTATTTCATGTAGAAGCAACACCAGATTTTATGCATACCTTAAGTATAAACCCAACCAATATTTACCCATGGCCTCAAATTTAATCTCGACCAATTTGGATTTTTTTTTTTTTTGCCATGTCACATCTAGTCTGTCAGAACACAAAATTTCAGAAGAAAAAAGGAAAGAAATGGACGTTTACACACGCAAACAGTGTTAGATCTCAAATTTCATTCTCATAATAAAAAAATAGATCAACAATACGGTAAATTGTAAATCTTTCAATTTCCTTCAGTACAATGAACTCAAACCATTACATTGTCACTACCACCATCCAGCATAGTCTCAGAGCCAACAAGCCCAAAAGAGCAAAAAGAATCGATGAGACTTGGTATCACTGCGCAATACTGACCTCGCCAATCAGTTCAAGATTTCTCTTACAAACCGTTTCAATGCTCTTCAAGACGATAACACTGCAAACTCTGCAAATTCTGTATATAAAATCTTTGAAGAAGCCTGTGCACAGGCAACAGATAAAATAATCCCAGTGAAACTAAAAGCCGAACCCTTTGGAAAAGTGAAGAGATAATCAAGAAACGAATGAAAAGAGCTGTACAGAAACAAAGACACAAACCGAACGAGAGAAAACAGATATCTCCATCGAACTTGCTCGAAGTTGCTCTCAAAGAAAGATATGACTTGGAACTAATAGGATTCATAGAAGCCAAAATCGATATTATCGCGAATGCATCTGTAAACAAGCGAACAACGACTGCATGGAAAACAGTCAATGAAATCAGTGGCCCAAAAAGCTGTAGCAAAGCCAAGCGAAAGACAGCTGATCAAAATGTGATGATTATCAAACGGAAAAATCACTTTGAAGATCTGCTTGGCAAGCCTCCCTCAATTACAGGAAAATCCACGCAAAGAATAATTGAACAAGAACTCGACATCAAGAAAGTAATTTTCAACATGAACCAACTGACAACTGCAAATAAAACGTGAAAAGGCTTGTGGACTTGATAAAATCCCGGCCGAGTTTTGATTGACAGATGACTCTGACAATAAGTTACTCACATTTTGCAATCAATTTATCAATCAGACCACATTGAGCACTGGAAAGAAGATTGTATACTCCCCTTTCGAAAGAAAGGAGACCTTGGCGAAACAACAATTTATCGAGGAATAACTCGCCACAATAGCCTCCAAAATCTACAACCTGCTTTTATTGAATCGCATCCACTCTGAGCTGCACAAAACAGATCAACGATTGGTCAAATTCTACCTATCCGTCGTCTAATTGAGGGCGTAAGAGCCCAAAACCTCAAAGCTGTGCTTGTATTTGCTGATTTCTCCAAAGCCTCCATCCTTTGTGGCAAACTCGAAGAGATCATGTTAGCATCTGGGTCCCACCCGCAAGCGACAGTATCTGCCATTATGATGCTGTATAAGAGCCGTCGTCAATGGTCCGATCTCCCGATGGAAATATGGAATTTTTTCAACGTTGACGCGGAAGTCTTGCAGGGTGATACGCTTGCCCCTTTCCTTTTCATTACGCCCTGCGAACGTCTGATGATCTAAACACAGATCTGGGGTTCACCCTTGAAAAAGCAAGATATTCACATCACCCAACAAAAATAATAGCAGACGTAGATTGCACAGATGACCTTGGCTTGTTGTCAGGCACGATTGATCATGCTACCGAACTTCTCCATCCTATCGAAGAAGCGGTCAGCGTCGCTGGTAATTTATCAGCTACAACCAAGGAGAAATTAAATTGAAAAACGGCAACAACATCAAATCCATCCCGGAATTTGTTTACCTCAGCAGCAACATCCAGTCAACGGAGAGAGACATCAAAATCCACAAACGCAAGGCCTGGGGTGTCCTTGATGTTCCTGAGCATCATCTAGAAGACCTCCCTCTCTGACAAGCTTAAGCGGGACTTCTTTAAGGCCATAGTAGAATCTGTCTTGCTCTACGGCTCAACAACATGGACACTGACGAAACACCAAGAAGCATCACTTGACGGAACATGCACAAGGATGTTACGAGTTGCACTGGACATCAGTTGGAAGAAACACCCATCAAAGAAACGCCTAAATTGACATCTTCCTCCTATCTCAGTTTCGTTAACAGAGAAGGCTTCGGCTAGCTGGTCACTCCTGGAGAAGTAAGTCACAACCTGTGAGTTCCTATGGAACCCTTTACGCGGCAAAAGATCGGATGGAAGACCTCATCACACCTACATCTTGTAGATGACTATGGATGCCATATGGAGGACCTGCCGGCAGCTATGTCTGACAGTGATGGTGGAAGGAACGAATCAGGAGAATGCTAGAAGAATTCTCGTATGTGATCATGGCTCTCTTCAAATTGCTTTTTTGTTATCTCCACCCCGCTTTATTGCATCTTAGTGACATTATTACCATCGTCTTTTCTCCTCATTAAAATCTTCTCATTAATTTTCACTTCCAGTAACCTCTTGCGTCTTAGTGGCATTATCGCCATCTTCTGTCTTCCTGAAACCTCTCCTTTTATTGTCCTTTCTCCTCACTAAAGTTTTCTCATTAACTTTCATTTCCAGTAAATCCTTGCATCTTTGTGGCATTATCGCCTTGCTTGGGGTGAGACGATAGAAAATTCTTATGTAAAATAAATACATTTTAAATCCTTAAGTTACGGATTTATTGACACCACTATATACACTATGTATTAAGTTGGTGCAAAAATAATGACGTATTAATGTCGTTTTTTGGCGTATTTTTTAACGTCAAAAAACGACATTATTACGTCAATATTTTTGCACCAACCTAATACTTTGAGAGTCTTTGTTTCAATGAAATTCACAAGGGAGAAAGAAAACGATGCGTGGGCGTTATTTCCAACTATAATGACCCACCTTTCTGGATAAAAGATGTACAAAATTACTGTTCTTCGAGATGATATCAAAACCACTCGATATGTTTTAACCGAACAATGTCAAGTAGGTTGAAATTTATAAAACATTTATTCCGTGTGAATAAAATAAAAGCTTGAATGTGGAAAGAGAATTCTTTCGTTGTTCAGAGAGTCCACGTGTTCGCATTTGATTTCTTTCTTTGTTGATTCAGTTTCCGCGGTTTATCAACTCTTTGCAGGTTATTTAAAGCCAGAAAATATTTTTAGATTATAAGACTTATTTCTGTTTGTATTTTTTTTTTTGTTTTTTTTAGGGGGAGATATTAGGTTGGTGCAAAAATAATGACGTAATAATGTCGTTTTTTGACGTTAAAATACGTCAAAAAACGACATTATTACGTCATTATTTTTGCAACAACCTAATAATAATGGTTTAGTGATACAAGTCTTACCAATTAACCCATAGCGGGGTGGAGAATAGGAGAATTCATACCTAATCAGAATTTGATAAATAAACAAGAAATTATAATGTGATGGATCAGTTCTATATTACAATCAATACCTAAACTGATCCCTCTATATATATATATACAAATATAGAGGTTAATGATTTAAATGGCGAGAATACATCTTCGCAAACAATTTCAATAAGGTACACTAACCCCGAACCTGTATATGAATGATATGATCCCTGTTTATAAATTCCAGTTGCACCTATAATCGAAATTAAAATAACTGATCCAACGTGCAACTTTCGGATAATAAGTGTGACATTCCTGTAATTAATGAACAATATAGTTCATGCCACATTGACGGAAAACCTACCAGTACAAAAGAATTCTCTTATTACTATATTTGTACAAAAATGCACAACCTTAAAATTTAAAATTCAAACTCAGCTTTGCGACCGCACGTTCCAAAACAATAACACATTGCTCATAGCATTTTTTCGGATTACATCTCTATTTTCGTTGTCCTCTTATTACCGAGAAGTAAAAAACAAGAACAAATCTATTTCCATACCTGAGGATGTCTGTAGGAACAGACGAAAGCTTGTAAAAACTAAAAAAGACCTTATGCACTGGAATTTATAAACGGATCATATCATTCATATACAGGTTCGGGGTTAGTGTAATTTATTGAAATTGTTTGCCAAGATGTATTCTCGCCATTTAAATCATTAACCACTATATTTGTTTTTTGTATGAATGATTCATGTAGGCTTTTTGAATTTGTAGGTCTGATGAATTGGATCGTATTTACGATTCCAATGGAATAAATTATGACCATGGAATATTAGTGTTTAAGCCTTTTTATTATATCCTTACTCTGTCCTGGACATTGAGTTCTACCTGGATTCTATCCTCTTGGAATTTTTTATTCAAAAAATATACATGTATATATATATATATATATATATATATATATATATATATATATATATATATATATATATATATATATATATATATATATATATATATATATATATATATATATATATATATATATATATATATATATATATATATATTACGGAATGTACAAAGTCCGACAGTTTATTTCTTAAAGACATTTTTATGTTTAACGTTCTTTTTATAGATACAAGTATTTAAGTAAATGCTCTGTTTATAATAAACAGTATAAAATAACATTTACTGGCCTGAATGTCCGAGAAATTTTCATAGAAAATATTCGTCCTTGGACAGGATTCGAACCTGCATCCTATACAGAACCGTCATTTACGCTGACGTGCCTTGACCGCTCGGCCACCAAGGATCAACCTTGCCTACCGAACGATCCTTGGTGGCCGAGCGGTCAAGGCACGTCAGCGTAAATGACGGTTCCGTAGAGGATGCAGGTTCGAATCCTGTCCAAGGACGAATATTTTCTATGAAAATTTCTAGAACATTCAAGCCGGTAAATGTTATTTAATACTGTTTATTATAAACAGAGTATTTACTTAAATACTTGTATCTATAAAAAGAACGTTAAACATAAAAAATGTCTTTAATAAATAAATATATATATATATATATATATATATATATATATATATAATATAAAGGTCATTTAAATATGATATTTTTAATTCACCAGGATCAAACATGGACATATTAACACCTTTAGTCAAAGATCAGTAGCCATGACTAGTCTATTATTATTATTCAGAAATTTTTCTTGAACGGAGGCTCACCATGGTGAGGGGGGAAGGATTGATCTAAAGAAAACGCTGATGTTGTAGTGACTCTAAATTTTAAAATTTACATTGTTTATGCTATCATTTCTAAAGCGGATCCCCACAAAGCATGTCGACTTGATGATATTCCTGTAATAGTCCCTTAAGAAATTAACTAATTGAATAATATTTGTCAAATTTTAAACGACTAATTTAAAGGAAGGAAGTTTGAGTTAAAGTTTTTGGTAATTGCAATATATTTTGTTAATGTTATTAGATTTATTATAAAAATTGCAGTCTTGAGTGCCTCTTGTATTGCATGAAAAATAGTATTTAAAATGTTGAAGATTAAAAATGTATCCTATTTAAAGAATATCTAATAATAGGTATTGTTAAGATCTTAATTGTTCCGGACTTGACTTTCGATTTGAGGTCATGAATTAAAATGTTCTCTCATCTTCAGTGACATTGTATACTGATTCGACAATATTTTGCCAGGCTTCTGTGTTCTCTGCTATTTTGCAGATTTGTTTCAGATCTTCCTTGATTGTAAACTTCTCCAAATGGAAAGTGGGATCTTTCTGCCTTGTTCTTTGAATGTCTCAGATCTTCTTTGATTGTAAACTTCTCCAAATGGAAAGTGGGATCTTTCTGCCTTGTTCTTTGAATGTCTCAGATCTTCTTTGATTGTAAACTTCTCCAAATGGAAAGTGGGATCTTTCTGCCTTGTTCTTTGAATGTCTCAGATCTTCTTTGATTGTAAACTTTTCCAAATGGAAAGTGGGATCTTTCTGCCTTGTTCTTTGAATGTCTCAGATCTTCTTTGATTGTAAACTTCTCCAAATGGAAAGTGGGATCTTTCTGCCTTGTTCTTTGAATGTCTCAGATCTTCTTTGATTGTAAACTTCTCCAAATGGAAAGTGGGATCTTTCTGCCTTGTTCTTTGAATGTCTCAGATCTTCTTTGATTGTAAACTTCTCCAAATGGAAAGTGGAATCTTTCTGCCTTGCTCTTTGAATGCCTCGGTTCAGCGTTGTGACTATGGTCGTTCTTGGATGACCTCTGAAAATTTTGAAGTCAGTCTTTTCAAATTAAAACTCCATGGCTTTGTTAGCAGGGTATTCTAAATCCATTCTGTTTATTGACAATCGTATGTTTTTTCTTGGACAGTGAGCTGCATTACAGACACACGGTCTGCTACTTTCCAACATCGATATACATTATTCCTCCATTTACTTTTGACAACAAATCAATTTCCATAATGTCAGCTGGTGTTTGTTTTTGTTGATGTTTAGACTAGGTTCACTTTTTCATATTCCAAACATTGTCTTTCTCAAACTTATTAAAAGGGTGATATTATAATGATCTTCTAAGATGGTTTGTAACACAGAGCTGAAAATATGGAGCACCTAGTGAGGATCAAACTCACTACTCAATCGTAACTGATCTCGCGAGACAAGCTTGTTGACTATTACACCACGTCAAAGTGACCTAATTTACTAAGCGTATCTTAGATGTGGCACAAGGCCGAAACTGTGGATAACCTAGTGCGGATCGAACTCACTACTCAATCGTAATTGATCATGCAAGACAAATTTGCTAAATATTACCCTACGTCGACTTGCTCAAAATGTGTGATATTATGGTGGTTATTAGGTTATCTTCTGATAACGTCCGCTACCGTCATGGTATATTTAGTTCATGTGTTTATTGTCCTCGCGTAATAATTAAAAGAAAACGCCCAGAGCGTTGAAAAATACAAAATAAATCTTATATATAACATAATATAATAATGCGGAAGAATAAGCGAAAAGGTCAAGTTCCAAGAGTTCATCTGTAAAAACCTGGCGTATCCGAGAGATAAAGTGTAGGTAGAAAGTAAATATAAATGTCTATTTATGTATGCATGTATCCAAATTTGGTATCCGCCGATCAACCACGTAGTGAAAGAAGGTAATGTTTTAAAATGTAGCAAAGAACTGTTTAGCCGTATAAGGTCGCTAGCTAGTCATGCAAATGATGGATTTCGTCTCTGGCTATGTTACGATGATCGCAGCACCGGAGAATGGACAAAACTTTGATTTTACTTGATTTTCCATCTATAGATCCGCTTTGAAAAAGCTGCCTGTTATCCTGGTTGTGAATGCTTTCTAATTGGTTGAGCGAACTATGGCTGTTTTTGCCTGGGGATTTTTATTATCCGTAATGTTTTAAAATGTAGCAAAGAACAGTTTAGCCGTATAAGGTCGCTAGCTAGTCATGCAAATAATGGATTTCGTCTCTGGCTATGTTACGATGATCGCAGCACCGGAGAATGGACAAAACTTTGATTTTACTTGATTTTCCATCTATAGATCCGCTTTGAAAAAGCTGCTCTCTTCTCATTGGACTTCGTCCTGTTATCCTGGTTGTGAATGCTTTCTAATTGGTTGAGCGAACTATGGCTGTTTTTGCCTGGTGATTTTTATTATCCGTCTATTCTTACTAATGGTGACATTTTAGTCTTTTTTATTCATTTTGATTTATTTATTTCTCTATCGCTACAATATCCATTAGTAATACAGAATGACAGAGATGAGAATTTTCTTGAAATATTCCACCGTTGATCTGTAATTTATCACATCTAATTTGACCCTTAAAGTTGTTCAGGGTTGAATTAGTAGTCCATTTTTTAATACTGACTTTTAGAAAATATATAGGAGTGGGTGGAATTTCCATTTGTTTGAGACGACTTTATATCTCAATCGTGCAGGCCATGAGAAATAACTGTTTTATAGTCTCTCCATGTTTTGCGTAAGGTCTTTTTCAGTGCCAGTTTCTATTAGGTTGGTGCAAAAATTATATCGTTTTCTCACATAGTAACATATGTGAGAAAACGACATTATTTTTGCACGAACCTAATAACATCCTGTTGATCAGCAACTGATGTTTACAGCTGTAATTATATGATTGGAATCCTTTTGGGCTTTACTGTAATGATGTTATCAGTTTGAAGAAACTAATAGCTGCTAAAATCGATGTGAAGTTTTAGTGGGATGCAGATGAAGACGTGATTAGTGAGAAATTTGGGAATGGGAGCTACTATTGTCATTTCGGGGGTTTCAGTAAGTCATTCTTTGCATTAGCCATTTTGAGTTTGCCCTTAGGTTATTGATACCATTAGAAAACAGATCTGTTAATGTTTTGTGCATACAGAGGGGGGGGGGGAATATTCAACATGAATTTAGCTCCCGTTATCACTCCCTAGGCGTTGCTTTATTATTTAAAACTTTATACTTTTTTTTTCCCGCCACTGTCGTTACATTACTATAATACATTGTCTCTAGATTTCTGTTCGATGTTCTTAATCCTTTCCACGCTAATCTGATAATTCTTTTCATTTCCCAGAAGTCTATAAGTTCTGCAAATGATGGCATTTTTTTTTTTTTTACTATTTTTTATATAGACTTAGTTAATCACCCAATTCCCGTGAAGAATGTTCAATGTTAGATTTGAAAGTGTTGTTCTGTTTATAAAATATCTGTTTTCTCATAGTTTCGTTGTAAGCATTGTTTTAGGATTTCTTTTATTATTGGCATGACATTTACTCTTTTGCAGTTGACATGTTAATGTTTTATTTTACAGTTGCTACGCCCCTTTCTCCTTTAACAGGTTCTTTTCCATTTTTTACTTTTACAGTTAGTATGTCGACAAGGCACGGTAGTGTAATGGTTAGCGACTTGATCGAAGAGCCGAGTTCGAATTCCAGTGGAACTCATTACATTCACTTACGGAAAAGTATGAGTAAATACCAGGACAGACCTGGATGGCAACAGGCCTATAGCAGAAAGAAATGGTAACCTACTGCGGGAAAAATCTGCCTCGTCAGTTATGCATCGAAAGATACATGATCACCTAAGCGTGTATCACGCATGGCACATAACTGACTGTCAACATCTTTTACAGTTGGTATGTCATTTTCTGCTGTCCTTGATAGTGTGTCATTTTCTTATTTCATTGCTGGTATGTCATTATTTTCTTTTAGATTTCATTTATCATTATCATCGGTTACAGTCGGTATATCATTATTTCTTTTCACAGTTGGTATGTCATTTTCTGCTTTCCCTGATGGTGTGTCATTTTCTTATTTCATTGCTGGTATGTCATTATTTTCTTTTAGATTTCATTTATCATTATCATCGGTTACAGTCGGTATATCATTATTTCTTTTCACAGTTGGTATGTCATTTTCTGCTGTCCTTGATAGTGTGTCATTTTCTTATTTCATTGCTGGTATGTCATTATTTTCTTTTAGATTTCATTTATCATTATCATCGGTTACAGTCGGTATATCATTATTTCTTTTCACAGTTGGTATGTCATTTTCTGCTTTCCCTGATGGTGTGTCATTTTCTTATTTCATTGCTGGTATGTCATTATTTTCTTTTAGATTTCATTTATCATTATCATCGGTTACAGTCGGTATATCATTATTTCTTTTCACAGTTGGTATGTCATTTTCTGCTTTCCCTGATGGTGTGTCATTTTCTTATTTCATTGCTTATATGTCATTATCTTCGTTTTACAGTTGGTATGCAATTTTTATTTTGCAATTTTATGTAATTTTCTTCTTTTAACGTTTATATACCATTATCTTCTTTTACTGTTGATAAGTCATTATAATCATTAACAATTTGTATGTAAATTTCGTCTTTCATATTGTATTTACGTTGGTATTCTTTTATAGAAATTGTCCCCTCTGATTTAATTTCATACTCCACTTACTTAATGGGAGTTCATCCCTAGAACTTCACTCTCTTTCTATATCTCTCATTGCTATAATCGAAATATATTCTAATTTATAATCTTAGCATTTGCTTTCATGGATTTTTCTGTTGATGTTCTGACGCCTGCAGCCGTATATATATATATATATATATATATATATATATATATATATATATATATATATATATATATATACAAATTTAAAAGAATGAAGAGTAAGATTTCAGTGTTCAAAACATTAATTTAAAACAGAGCTCAGTACAAAAGTAGAGCTGTAAATATTTGTTTATTATGTAGTGTTACATTAGAACATGCACATACACACTACAAAACTGTACATCTTGTTTCAACGTTAAAAATATTTTTAACGTTCGTTTCATCAGGTGGAAAATCCCGAGAGTAGCATCGTGATTTCCACCCTGATGAAACGTTAGAAATTTTTTTTTAACTTTGAAACTAGATGTACAGTTTTGTAGTGAATATGTACATGTTCTAATGTAACACTGCATAATATATATATATATATATATATATATATATATATATATATATATATATATATATATATATTGTTTAATTTAAGATGGTTAAATTCACTTCAGTATCATATTTGCCCATTCTTTAATTGCCGTTCCTGCTATTCGAATAATTGTTTCGTTTAAATTACTAAAAAACAGAAGAATTTGATTCGAAACAAAGAAAAGTGTGTTGACTTGCTGCGTAATATCAACCTTCCAATATGACAGTGAATGCTGGGAAATTTCCTCACAGATGAAGTGATGAAACAACAACTATGCAATGCTACGGAACACAGGCAATTGTGGGGTGGAAAATAATTTATCACCCACAAGGTAAGTGAAAACCGGGATGTTCCATCCCATATATGGCCAAAGTACTCCATTTTCTTGTAAAGGATAGCAGGAGGAGTCAGGTACTTGCTTGAGCGGTACAGGGAACCGAGCATTTTTTCGGCATCTTTAACGATGGATTGCATATACGAGTTCCATTATAGTACTGGATAATAGAGATCGATAAGAGAAATATTGTAGTCGTTGTAATTGCTTTTATTGAACAGGTAAGTGCTTATCGTTTAGCGAAATTAGTACTTAAAATATTGAACCTGCTGACACTCCAATGTGTCTGGCTAGTCTCTATCTTCACATTGCTAGTGAAAGGATTCAGCTGTCGAAAGGTATGAGAAAATTATGAGCTCTTCAAATTTGTGAGCGAATTTCCTGGATTTATTTTTTAGGCACCATCCTTGCAATGAATACAATTATCACATCTGGTTTTGTGCTCCTGCTATATATTTAGAGATTTTTGATAAAATCCAAAAAAGAATCTGCAATATTATTGTTCCTGACCTGTCATCTCGACATCATCTCTTTTCTATTTCTGTAATATATCTTTACTGTGACTTGTCTATAAATACATTCATCGGAGTTGTTCTGATGAAAATTCCTTTATATTACCTAGACTTTATGAATTTAAGCGCAATACTAGATTGGTAGGTAGGTCATTTTACAGTTGAAATGGTTAAATGTATCCTCAAGTTCTATGTTAACAGTTTCTTCTCTTACACTTCTTGCTTGTGGAACTATTTTCAAGCCTCTTGTTTTCCAGTCAACTTTGATCTTCAATAATGTAAATGCAATGTCAATCATTATCTTTTGTCTCCTTAATTCTTGTCCTTTATTGTTCTCAAGCCTTAATACTGTTTTCTTTTTCTCATATTGTGACATTATTTGTTACTGGTAATCATAAGGTTTTTAATAGAAGGAACGATATACTGACAGACACCCGATAAAAAAAAAGGCTAAAGAATAAACCCCGTCGGAAAAATTGAAGATTTTTATTCTCATGTAGACAGCTATCTGAATTGTGTATCGGGGTTTTGAACAATGAAGCACCTAAGGTTGACGTGGATTTGTTATGCGACAGGTCAAATGGCAACAATGATTGACATTTGGTTGCTCACACGCACAACTAAAAATACGGGCTATGAATGGGAAACTTTTCTTCGTAAACAACGAATTTTACTGGTCAGAGTGTAGCCGTTGTATCGGGAACAAATGATTTACCAAGGAAGGTGGAGCAGCCACCCACGCCCACTGAAGAGGATTAGTGGGAGATGATAATAAGACGAAGTGGAAGTTATGGGGCGAAATAATGCCTGTAACCATCACTAGTGGAAGAGGGGAATTCCCGAAATTATGCAGGACCCAGACAATGGAGATGACAGGCAGGGGAAAACACCGAATTCCCCAACTGTGTCGTGCCCCAAGCTGGTTTAGTCAATAAATACGAATGCCCCAAAGCAAGATGGTCAGACAAGAGAGAGAGAGAGAGAGTTCTAGTCACTGGACGAGACACACCCCAAGTGATTATCTACCGAAGAGAACCTCTGGCATCAGCTTTGTGCCGAACTTTACCAAATCAGCAAAATAAACTTTACCAAGTCAACAAAGTGTCTCGTCCGAGTTAGAAACGGGTTGGGCCAATAACTGTTTACATGCAAACTCTTGGATTTAACAACAATTAACTGTACGAAGGACTTGATATAAAAATAATATTTATCTTTTTTTTTTTCAATTTATTCGAGTGTTATTTTTTTTCTTTGTGTCTTCGCCCTGTTTGGACCAACCCATTATGAAGATACCTGACAACAACTTGATCTTGGCCACCTTATGATCAAAAAAAATCACAACGTGGGATAAGGCAGGACTTGGATCGAAGCGATCACTTCATCAATCAGCCATAGTATTGGACATCTTGCACGACCGGGGAGGTTGTAGGGTGACAATATTCTTCCACACTCAGTAACCCTTTATGTCTTAGTGGCTATATTGCTGTGTTTGGGGTGAAATGATTAAAAACAATTGGTAATTTGAATATGATTTCCATTTCCTCCATTTGATTATAAATCCCTTTTAGCCATTATAAAAGAAACACATTTTTAACCATAACCAAAGAAATTCCATTTTAACAATTATCAAAACCAACTCTTTGTAACCATTACCAAAGAAATCCCTTTTAAACCATTAGAAAAACATTTTAACCATTAACAAAGAAATTCCTTTTTAACCATAATAAAAGAAACACATTTTAACCATTACCAAAGAACTTTTTTTAACCATTACCAAAGAAATTCCTCTTTAACCATTATAAAAGAAACACATTTTAACCATTACCAAAGAACTTTTTTTAACCATTACCAAAGAAATTCCTCTTTAACCATTATAAAAGAAACACATTTTAACCATTATCAAAGATATCTTTTTTAACCATTACCAAAGAAATTCCCTTTTAAACCATTTCCAAAGAACTTTCTTTTTAGCCATTATAAAAGAAATTCCTTTTTAATCATTATCATAGAAAATAATTTTTAAACATTGCCAAAGAAATCGCTTTTTTAACCATTACCAAAGAACTTCCCTTTTAACCATTATAAAAGAAATCCCTTTTTAGACATTTTAAATAAAATCCGATTTTACCTCCTTGAATTTAAATCAAATTTTAAACATCAGAATATAAATCCTATTTTGGTCATTCTAATTTCAAATTTATTTTTCTATTTCAAAATAAATAAAAAAATTTGCATATAAATTAATATTCCATTTCATGTATTTTAATGTAAATCACATTTTGCCTATTTGAACATAAATCCATTTTTAGCCATTTAGATATAAATTGCATTTTTTCCATTGGAATTTAAATAACATTGTTTTTATTTCAATGTAAATAACATTTTTTTTTTGTTTGTACCAAAGTCTAATATGAGTCATTCAAATGGAATTGCTATTTTCGTTATATCCCACGAACGCAGGTGTTCCTCAAGGCTCCATCCTAGGCCCTACTCTATTCCTTATCTACGTAAATGACCTTCCTGACACCATAACTTCCCAAGTTGGCATCTACGCGGATGACACCACAATTTATTCCTGCCTCAAAAACAAATCTAGTCTCGCTGACAAAATTCGCCTGGCCGTGCGTCTCGAAAAGTACCTCCAATCGGTTGTGAACTGGGGCATGAATTAGCTGGTCATCTTCAACGCTTCTAAGACAAAACTGCTCTCTATTAATCACCACAGAGATCCTTCCCTTCCCTCCATTAAAATGTTTGACGTTCAACTTCTCGAGAGCAACTCTCTGCGGCTTCTCGGTCTCACGTTGACTGCTGACCTGAAATAAAATAAATACATTGAGTCAATTGCTTCGTCCACCGCAAGGAAAGTTGGCTCCCTGTGCCGCGCCAGGAAGTTTTTCTCTCTGGAGTCGATCCTCCAGATCTACAAATCAACAATTCGCCCTTGCATGGAGTATTGCTGCCATATATGGTCTGGTGCCCCTTCTGTTTTCCTCGGGGTTCTTGATAGGCTCCAGAGATATGCAATGTAGTTGGCCCTGCTCTGTCGTCTCGTCTACAGTCACTTTCTCACAGACGCGCCGTCGCCTCCATCTGTCTGTTCTACAAATACTTTCATGGAAATTGCTCCGAGGAGCTGCATTCGCTGGTTCCCAGACGTCATGAGTTCAAGCGCCATACGAGGCTGGCATCCCCCTCTCACCCCTTCACTGTCGAAACTCCTAAATGTAGCTGTCTCTTCTACTCCAATAGCTTCATGTCTCGCACCTCTCGCCTGTGGAACTCCCTTCCCTATTCCTGTTTCCCTGTGAGCTATAATCTCCAGCTATTCAAGTGTAATGTCAATCGACATCTCCAGTTGCCTTGATCTATCCACTACCCTCATCCTTTCTTCTATCACTCCTATCTGATCTTGCTCGAAATTTTCTGTAACCCCTTGCGTCCTAGTGGCTTCCCGCCTTGCCTGGGGTAAAATGCTTAAAAAAAAATCCCCATTGTATTCATTTCAATATATCTCCAGATTTAAGAATTTTAAATGTTAATGCAATTTTTTATCATTTCAATCTAAATCTCGTTCAATCCATTAATCTCATACTCATCCTTTGAATATAAATCCAATTTCAAAAGTTTCAAATTTATCCACTTGTAGATATTTACATGCAAATCAAAATTCTGGACATTTGAATTTCAAATCGCTTTTTAGGCATTTAAATATCTACACAATTTTAACCATTTACAAGTAAATCCGATTTTGGCCACCTCAATTAAAATTCTGTATCGGCTTCTTCAACATGAGATTGATTTGGGGCAAATCAGTTTGATATTTGTCATTTAAAAATAAATTCAATTCCAGTCAATTAAATATCAGATTAATTTCAGGCATTCAATTTAAAATCGGATTAAGGACAATGGAATCGTTATTTTCGCCCATTCAGTATTACAACCATTTTGACAATTTTAATGGAAATCTTAATTTGTTTCGATTGATTGTTTCATTCATTTTCCATATTTCCTCATCTCAACCCTTTGCAGGCTATTTAAAACGAGAAAATATGTTTTCATACTGTAACATTTTTTTCTTTTTTTGAAATTATACTGGTTTAGAGATGCAAGTCTTACTATTTAACCGATAGCTGGGGGAAGAAGAGGTGCATTCATACCTTGCCTAGGGGTATTTGCTCATAAGGGAATACAACAAAGCCAATGGGAATAGGAAGTTGACTCTCCAATTAACAATCCTGAGCCATTATTCATTACACCAGCCACACATCCAAGCTTACAGCACCTATTATTTCCAAATGGTCACCCATCTAGGTACAGACCAATTTCGATGTTGCTTAACTTTTGTGATTGTACGGGAACAGGTATTTCAACATTATGTGGCTGTAAGCTTCATAATTTGTTCATTTCAAAGTAAAAACTAATTGGGCCACTAGAAAATCAATTGAAATTTATTTATTATAATTTTTGCTATTTCAATAGAAATTCTGTTTTGGCCAAGTGAATGAATGAAATATTTTGACAATTTCAATGCAAAAGTTTTGACCATTAAAATTGTTACCATTAAAATTTTTGGCCATTAAAAGTTCTGACCATTAAAATGAAAATTTTATCTATCTTATTTCTAATTAAAATCCTGCTTGGGTCATTCTAGACAATCACATTTTGTCCATTTCAATGGAAAAAAAAATGGACATTAGCTTGAAATCTTATTTGAAAGTAAATCTCATTGAGTCATTTGAATGTAAATCCAGATTTGAACATTTCCATATAAATTTTATGGTGACCACTTAAAAATAAATTGTCTGGCTGATTTCACTGCAAATATTTTTTAGATCATTTTAAAATAAATTTTAAAATAAATTTTAAAATAAATTTTAAAATAAATTTCATTTCAGCCATTTCAACATAAACCAGATTTGGACCAATTAAATTTGTAATTGTAATTACATTTTGACTCATTATAATGTAAATCCTGTTTTGGTCAATCTACTTAGATGTATTGTTGGAACTTTCAGTAGAAATTGACATTTTGATCATTTTGACATTTCAGTAAAAAACTAAGAGAAGCATTTGAACCTCCATTGCCTTTTGACCATTGCAATAGAAATAACATCTCAGATGTTTCAGCGTATAGACCATTTGGGAAAAAATCATGATTTAACGATTTCTAAATAAATCCTAATTTTAGTATTTATCATAAATCCTATTTTTGGAATTTCCATGGAAATTCCATTTCCATCATATCAAGAGAAATTCTTTAAAGTTATTTAATCTCATTATTGGTCATTTTAATAGAATTCCCTTCTTGGATGTTGGAATGTAAATTCTCACCTTTTTCTTTGAGTTCTATTTAAATCTTGCAGAATATAAAACTAATTTTAAACAATTGAATTTAAATTAATTTTTTCTCTTTTCTTTTATTCCATTTTGATAATTTTAAAATATTTTATTTATTGTATTTGAAGGTAAATCTTATTTCAGAATTTAAAACCAATTTAATTTGCACATTATTTACATTATTCGGATTATTGTCCTCATCTTTGTCGCCATATTTATTTCAACGTTCCGGCCGTTGTACGCTCCGGCCTTCTTCAGGTGGTTGGAATGTCGAACTGAACCCTTTATTTCGCTCACTGGGGTAGACTGTTCTAGTTCCACATGCCATGTTTTAATGGATCTTAGTTATCAGTTATCTCCTGTTAATTTCCCTCTGAAAGTTCTCCGGCGTTAGTTAGATCCAGTGACAGGACCCAAAGAGTGCGAGTTCAATACCCGGCTAAGGCAGTGAGAACTTTCAGAGGCAAAACGTTGTAATAAATATGGCGACAAAGATGAGGACAATAGTCCAAATAATGTAAATAATGTACATAATACCTCATCTCAGAAATATAGACAGATCCAATCTTGGTCACTTGAATCTGTCCTCATCTAATTTTGGTCATTTAAATTTAATTTATCAATTTGAACATAAGATTTTATGCATTTTAATTAAAATCCAATTTAATCTATTTGAATATTACTTTCCTTCAAGTCATTTCATTGTAGGTACCATTTAATCAATTTCAGTCTCATTTACTTTTTATATATTTGAATGTAAATCCAACTTTTGCTTGTTGGACGTAAATCTCCACTTTAGAAATTTGAACAGTTATGTCATTTAAACAAATTCCATTACTTTTTTTATCCAATTAATTATGAGTATTTGTCTATATTATGACTATCTATATCTCTGAGATAAGGTATTATGATTACTAGCATTATTTACATTATTTGGACTGTTATCCACTAGCCCAGTGGATAAAGATGTTGGTTAGATCCAGGAACTAGACACAAACAATTGAGAGACATCCGGAAGAGGCATGACACGTGGAACTAGAACAATCTACCCTGGTGGATGAAATAAAGAGTTCAATTTGAGATTCTAATCACCAGAAGAAGGCCGGAGCATACAACGACCAAAACGTTGTGAATTTGGCATTGAAGGTGAGGATAGCAGTCTAAATAATGTAAAGAATGCAAATAATTTTGACTGCTAGAATTTACATATTTGAAGGTGAAATAAATGTAAATCCATTCTTTTGCAATCAGGTTTTATTTATTTTAACATAAATTCTATTTTGCCCAACTGAACACGAATTCAGTTTTAGCTTAAATTCATTTAAGTACCATTTCGTTGGAATCCCATGAAAACCATTTGTTTGTAAATTTTCTTTTGCTCATTTGAATATAAGCTTAATTTTAACCATTTCAATAGAAATCGTATTTTCATCTGAATTGAAATCCAATTTAACCATTTCAATGGTAATACCATTTTATCCATGTTTAATATAAACCCCATTTATATCTCTGTTAACCATTTCAATGGTTATCAGATTTTGTGCATTTCAATATAAGTTCCACATCATATTTAATTATTTTAATATTTAATTATTTTAATATTTAATTATTTTAATTATTTTAATATATTTGGTGATGTGAATAGAAATTGCATTTAATATTTTGTCAATTTTAATTTCATTTTTTTTTTTTTATCCAGTTGAGTTTAAAATGACATTTTGGCATTTTGAATATTAATGTTTCGAACATTTTATTAGAAACCCAATTTTAGTCAATTATTATTATTTATTTTAATCATTTCACCCCAAGCAAGGTGAGAATGCCACTAGGGCGCAGTGGTTTACAGCGAATAAAAGTGAAAGAGAAGACTGAGAAGAGGGAGAATTGAGGAAAGGACAAAAGACGAAGTGGATTCAAAAATTTTTGAAGATTGCAGTGAAGCAAGTGTTAGGTTGGTGCAAAAATAATGACGTAATAATGTCGTTTTTTAACGTATTTTTTAACGTCAAAAAACGGCATTATTACGTCATTATTTTTGCACCAACCTAATATTATTATTATTAGAGTTCTTATTAATTATTACTGTTATTATTATTATTTATTATGACTATTGTGTTTTGCCTTTTCTTTATGTCTTATGGAGAGACTTCAAGAGACAATAAGTTCTTTTGAAATCAGAAGATGCAAACAGATAAGGTGACATGCAGTCAGAAAGAAAACATGTAATTGTGGCTAATGAATGGAGAGGCATTTACAGAAAATGTAAAGAGATTTTCTGCAACTTATATATTTTAGGAATTCCAGGAATTTGTGCCACATATTCTTTGCTCATTTTGATACGATTCTCAAAGACCCAAAGTTGTTGTCTTCAGATTCTACTGATTTCTATCTAGAGTTCTTGGATTTACCTAATTTCTCAAATGTTTCCAAGGTTGGCGTTTTGTTTGATGCGGCTGAAACATCTTTTTTTAATTCATTTCACACCAAGCAAGCCACTACGATACAAAGTAGTTACTGAGTATTAGAAAATCTTAGAAAAACTACTACTAAGAAAAGAGGACTATAAAAGAACAAGAATTAAAAAGACAGAAGATAATGATTGACACTGCATTTAAGTTTTTGAAGATCAAAATTGACTGGGAAGCAAGAAACCAGAAGAGAGTTCCACAAGTAAGAATTTTGAGAAAGAAACTGTTAGTATAGAACTTGCGGCTGCAACTGTAAAATGATGGGACCTTACTGCCAATCTAGTACTGCGCTTACATTTAAAAAGTTTACGTACCATAACGAAAAATTCATTAGAACGATTACCATGACAGTATTTATAGAAAAGGAATAGAATATGTTATGGTGGAGGAAAAGAGACTGAAGCTGAGATGCCAGGTCAGGATAAATAACATTGCAGATTCTTCTTTGGATTTTAACAAGAATCTCTAAATATATAGAAGAATATATAGTCTGAATAATGTAAACAGTGTACGTAATACTTAATCTCAGAAATATAGACAGATACTGAAAGGCCGAAATGTTCTAATAAATATGGCGACAAAGATGAGGACAATAGTCCGAATAATGTAAATAATTTTATTCGGGTTTCTTTTTAGGCATTTCATTACTGGAGGCTCCTAGTGGCATTCTTGGAGAAAGTTTGAAGAAAAGTAAGGTAGTAGAAATGAATATCAATAAGTCGGCCAACTATTTATCATCAAATGGTGGCCCGTCTCACGCCGCTGAAGCCATGGAACCTGAAAATAAAAGGCATGTTCATTCATCTATTATGGCTATGATACTGACTGTCTGTACATTTTTGTTTTTTCTTATATTAAAAGTTAAACAAAGGCAATCTATCGTTATCATGATTCCATGTTCATGGGCTTCAAACCACCTCCACTGAATTTGAGTCATCAGAATTTTCACTAGTATGGCTATTCTGCCAATGAAGATGCAGGTTCAAATCCAGCCAGAGACTGCATATTTTGCTTTAATAAGATTTTTCAAATATTCAGGCCGGTAGATGAAAATAAATAAATATGCTGTTTAATAAATAAACAAAGAATCTACTTCAATCGAGGTATCCACTAAAAATAATATTTAAGGTGGTAAAATCTGTTGGATTAACAAATAAAAATCTGTCAATTCTTTATTTGAGGAAATGCAGTGAGGGTCATCGTAAATATTAATGGCAATGATAAGTATGTTGTTATTACCACTAACAAAAAATGAAGATAAAACAAAGGAATGGACAAATATTGAAGTTAATTAAATTTTTTTTTACTTCCTAAACAGGGAAACAAATAAAAGCCAAATAATTGATTAAAACAGGATGTTATACCATTTGAAATGAAAGCAGGAAGAATTTCTTTTTATCAAAATAACGATTTTTTTTCTTTACTGATTGAACCATAAACACCTTATGAACATCTTATAAACTACTTGTGAACACCTTATGAACACTTTGTGAAAACCTTATGATCATTTTGGTAACACCTTAGAACACCTTGGGGACACCTTATGAACACTTTATGAACATTTTATGAACGTCTTATGAACTGCTTATGAACACAATATGAACATTTTGTGAACACCTTATGAACACCTTGGGAACACTTTGTGAACACCTTATGAACATCTTATGAACTGCTTATGAACAAAATATGAACACTTTTTGAACACCTTACGAAGACGTTGGGAGCACGTTGCGAACACCGTATGAACAATTTGTGAACACCTTATGAACTGCTTGTGAACACAATATGAACACTTTGTGAACATCTTATGAACACCTTGGGAACGCCTTATAAACACCTTGATCTTCTTTGTGAATAGTCTTGTCATCTGTTTTCATCTTCTATCTACAATCTTCTTCATTCCTCTCTTGAACTAACAAAACTTTCGATGTTTCAGTATCTTCCTATATTTCTGAGATGAGGTATTATGTACACTATTTACATTATTCAGGTGGTTAGAATGTTGAAATGAACCCTTTATTTCGCTCCCTGGAGTAAACTGTTCTAGTTCAATGGCCAATGAATGGAGAGGAATTTATAATACTCAGAAATTCATGCACAGATCTCCTCAAGGACATATGGCATGGCACAGTGAATAAAAGCGTTAGTTAGATCCAGTGACAGGACCCAAAGAGTGTGAGTTCAATACCCGGTTAAGGCAGTGGAGAACTTGGTGAGAGGAATTAACAGGAGATAACTGACAAATGACATCCATTAAACATGGCACGTGGAAGTAGAACAGCCTACCCTAGTGAGCAAAGTAAAGGGTTCAGTTCGACATTCCAACCACCTGAAGAAGGGCGGAGCGTACAACGGCCAAAACATTGTAATAAATAGGGCGACAAAGATGAGGACAATAGTCCGAATAATGTAAATAGTGTTTTGATGTTTCCTATCCACAGAAACCTTTCCCTAAAAGAGAAAATATTTCACTTTTCTCTTTTTAAAATTACTCCTTTTACAAACAGATTTACTCAATGTTTTGAAAGGCAGATTATGCTGTAATAGTTGAATAAAATTGTATAATTAGGGTGTATCAAAAGTATTTACAGTTTTTAGAGACCTTTACTCCAAAGCTTTTTTCATGTACTCATTGAAAAACTGTCTACGACAAGACTATACTATCATGCTATAGTTTTCCTTATCCCCCTCCTTCGTTAGTTAGCACGACCGTTACGTCCGGTCAATACCTCATAAATAATGGAGTATTTTGCGTTTTCATTACGTGTAAAAGCACTACTTGTTTTCGGTGAGAAAATGAAGGAAAGAAGGTTAGAAGAGTAGGGAGATAATCAGCTTAATCTGATAAGAACGGATTATACGCTTTAACCTCAGCTTAAGAGCCGAGAAGTCATGACGACCGTGATAAATATGTCAGCACATAGTGACCGTGTTCAATGTGCTAACCGTGTTCGGAAAATAAAACCATTCCTATAACTCTAGATAAATACATTTTTAAAAAATCATACATTCAGTTAAAAGTAAAAATAAAATCATCTTTACTAATGGTTAGAAGAATAGCCGAAAGCGCTCGTACATACAGCACATTTTGAAAAATTCTACATAATTTATACGCAGAAAAGAACATAAGAAAAATGAAATAAAAAATAACCGCAGTACCTGGTCAGTTGTTTTTAACGATATATATATATATATATATATATATATATATATATATATATATATATATATATATATATAGAGAGAGAGAGAGAGAGAGAGAGAGAAGCGCTATATCGAGTCTAGTTAGTTTCTTCTTCGTCCCAGAAGCCCGTCTGTCCAGTGGTATGACGCTTAAGCTGTATCGTAACGGTCCGGCTTCAATTCTCGGTAGTGCATGCGCACTGCTGATGAGTCCCAAATAGGACAAAACGGCCGTCCAGTGTTTTCTGTATTCTGTTGATGTTTCTTCTAGACTCGACGAATTACTATAAATAATTATTCAAAATCACCTCACATTTCTATCGCACATACACGCAAATCTATTTCGGTTGAGTTCTTTGGGGAAGGAAATGTGAGTTTGCAAACAGTGACTATTATGGCTGATAATGCAAGACTCTTCGGTAAAGCGAATCGAGTCTTCTCGGTCACTGTGTGTTTATCTAAAAATAAATACGCTTAAAATTCACCTTCTTCCCTGCCGTGCGCCAACGGCGTAGGGATAAAATCAGCCGGGTTTCGATCCTAGCTAGAGGCAACCGGACGTGTAGCCACACTGATGAGCTGTGACAATATATATATATATATATTTGTTTGAATAAAAAAAATGAAAAATTTTCATTTCAACTTTTGGAAGTAAAGTCTGATGATCCAGAGCCCTTTAAAAGGGCTGTGGTGAAATAATTTATTACATGGAACCTTAAAGTGGTCTGTTTTTTAGTCAAACATATTTGCTCTGAATTTACATTGAGCTCTCCGGATATCATATATACATATATATATATATATATATATATATATAATGACAATATATATATATATATATATATATATATATATATATATATATATATATATATATATATATATATATATATATTGGCATAAATAAACATAAAAAATATCTATTATTTAAACATAAATTAAATCATATCTATTCATAAAAAAGGCTACTCAGTCCAGGGATTGAACTCACAATGTCGCCAAATTCACAAAGAAACACTTTAATTCTCTCGCCTATTATCCCTCGTCCAATGGATACAGAGAAAGAAATAACTGAACATGTTGAGATATCCCTAGACATAAAGAGCGGAACGAGAACAATCAAAGCCTGTACATTAAATAAAGTGTTCGGCTCGAAATTCTCTAGAGGTTACCCGAAACAACAGACACCTGAAGAAAGCTGAAGTGCACAACGGCTGAAACATAGTGATAATAAGAATAAAGATGAGGAAATTTATCGTCATTGATTTGATGCTACAGTTTTACACAATACAAATTGCAGACATACATGCAGAGCAAAAACAAACAAATTTACGTATATTTAATTAATTATCAGAGTTTCAAATGGACACACAAACTTTGAGAAACGTTTAAAACTGCTTCTTAAAGGAAAGCACAGGAAAGTCAGATGGGAAAACAAATAGAAACGTTTTTGAGATTTGGAGAAAGACAAAAAACAAAGAATGTCTTATCGAACCTATACAGCTTCATTATTTGCTGTTAGCGTCTCCTCCGATCAGATGATATTAAAATAAACGTCTAGGAACAAAGACAAAAGTGTAGAAAAACTATCAATCCTGGACATTTTCCCCACAGATGAAAGAAGAGACTTGAGGCTAAAGAGATGGGCGTCGACGAGTTATCATGGACGAAATACGTGAGCCACGATAACATTTTAAGGATAATGGAAGCGAAAAGGTGTTGCGTCGTAAATAGGAAAGGTTGACACACACATAGAAAATAAGAAGTATTTTATGCCAGAGAATAAATAATATTGTACACGGTTTAGAAATCAGACTAGTGTAATAAACAGTTAACCCTTAACTCCGTTTAAACGTGGGGTTTTTCGAGCGCGCACACTCGGACAAAAATTCCCCGTTGACCCTGTCCTTATTCTACGTCTTTACTGGATATGTGGGTTTTTCAGTTAATTCCCTTTAGTAACTGCAATTCCCCAACTTTTTGTTCGCTACTGCTGTGGTCAGATATTGAACTCAAAACACTTTCGGGCAAATTACCTTCAAGCAACGCTTTAACCACTGAGCCATGTTTCTTTGAGGACACATGACACAGCAGAGGTAAAAAAAAAATTGGAGTTGAGTTGAGTTATTAAAGGACATTAACTGACACTGAAATATCCAAAAAAGATATGGCATGTAGAATTAGAACCATCTACTCCCGCAAGTAATAAAGGGTTCGGTTTGAAATTCCAACTTATATAACCTGAAGAAGTCCGAACAATGGTCGAAACGTCGTGAATATGACAATAAAGATGAGGACAACAGTCCGAACAATGTAAATCATCTAAATAGTCAAAATACCTCATCTCAGAAAAATGGACAGATCCTGAAGAAGGCGGAAACATACAATGGCCGAAACGTCGTGAATATGACAATAAAGATGAGGTAAACAGTCCGAGCAATGTAAATCATCTAAATAGTTAAGATATCTCATCTCAGAAAAATGGACAAATCCTGAAGAAGGCGGGAGCATACAATGGCTGAAACGTCATGAATATGACAATAAAGATGAGGAAAACAGTCCGAACAATGTAAATCATCTAAATAGTTACAATACCTCATCTCAGAAAAATGAACAGATCCTGAAGAAGGCGGGAGCATAGAATGGCCGAAACGTCGTGAATATGACAATAAAGATGAGGTAAACAGTCCGAACAATGTAAATAGTGTAAATAATTAAAATACCTCATCTCATAAATATAGACAGATCCTGAAGAAGGTCGGAGCATACAATGGGCGAAACGTCGGCAATAAAGATAAGGACAACAGCCCGAACAATGTAAACAGTGTAAATAGTTACAATACCTCATCTCAGAAATATGGAGAGATCCTGAAGAAGGCCGGAACCTACAACAACCGAAACGCCGTGAACATGACAATAAAGGTGAGGACAACTGCCTGAAATATATAAATAGTTTTTTCTGAAATGAAAAAAAGTAACTGTTTTTAAAAATTTACCAAAAATCAGGGAATTATCCGATTTTAAATTTTAGCTCTTTTCATTAAAAAATGAATTGTATACAGAATAGGTTATTTTACTACAAGACTTCGCCGAGAAGACTTTGAAATTCGGAGTGATGAAAATAATTTTGTATAGTTTTAGAAAGAAATAACCCTGAAGATTTTATTTCAGTAAAAAAGACTAATACATTTAGTAGATCTTTAAAGCATATCCTGAAACCTTACAAAATAATTCTCTCTTCATATGCCGTGTCCCCTCAGGACGTAGGCGATCATGACTCTCCACAACTTCCAGTCCCTTATCTATATTTCTGAGATGAGGTATTGCAATTATTTACATTGTTCGAACAGTTTTCCTCATCTTTATTGTCACTGTCACGACGTAGTACGCTCCAGTCTTCTTCAGGACCAGTCTATATTTCTGAGATGAGGTACTCTAAGAATTTACACTACAGTGTAATCCGGATATAAGAGAGTTGTCGAGACTGGAGAAGAAGGCTCTTATATCCGGGTTTCTCTTATATCCGGGTTTGGTCTATTTTATATACATTAACACAGGCTCTAATTTGGGACCAGAGAAAATCTCTCTTATATCCGGGATTATCTTATATCAGAGTCTCTTATATCCGGGTCTCTTATATCCGGGTTACACTGTATTTACATTGTTCAGGCTGTTGTCCTGATCTTTATTGCCATATTCACGACGTTTCGCCTATTGTATGCTCTGACCTTCTTCAATACCAGTCTAAATTTCTGAAATGAGGTATTGTATTTACACTATTTACATTGTTCGGGCTGTTGTCCTTATCTTTATTGTCATATTCACGACGTTTCGGCCATTCTATGCTCCCGCCTTCTTCAGGATCTGTCTATATTTCTGAGATGAAAGTAAGTATTTACACCATTTACATTGTTCGGAATTAGAACAATCTACTCCCGCGGAATAAATAAAAGGTCCGGTTTGAAATTCCAGCGTATAACACCTCCAGAAGGCCGGAGCATAGAATGGCGGAAAAAACTCCGTGAATAAGACAATAAAGATGAGGATATCAGTTGTGTAAATAGTTACAATTTCCTCATCTCAGAAATATAGACCGAGGTAAAGGAAAGAAAATGCCTGCATTTTGTTGGTACGTAATAATAAAAAAAGATTGTGTATCAAATATTGTTGATCTGATCCGGTGAGTGATTTTGCTTTGACTAGGTTTGCTTGTTTCAGCAATATTGTTAATTTAACGAAACATTGAAACCAGAAACACCGTAAAATCAATGTTGGATATAAAACATACTTTTGTCTGTCTATATGCTGTGAGAAGTTTATAAGTCACATATCTCCAGAGACGCTGTTGCGAAGATTAGTTTGGGATTAAATTTCACCTTGTATTAAACCGGATCAGATCAGACACGATTAGTCAGAAGTCTGTTAATCCGATTAGCTTAATCTTGGTATTCATTTTGCGACTGGTTTACCGGTGATCGTTCTGTAATCCAGCTTCCGAATATTCAAGAACAAAGCGAATCGTATTCTTCCAATTTCCACAGGTTCGTTCCGCTTCTTAAGACAATGGCAGATTCAGCAGAGAGAGGAAAATAAGGTTTTAAACTCAAGGTCATTACCATTATTCGGTGATGAAGAGGCAAGCTCGGAACTTAAACTAATAATGTGATTTTGTTTCAACAGTGGTTTGTCCAATAGATTTCTTCTTCATCTTCTTTCTTCTTCTTCTTCTTCTTCTTCTTCTTCTTCTTCTTCTTCTTCAGCTTAATCATTATTTCCTTCTTCCACTTCCGCCTCCTCCCCTCCTCCTCCTCCTCCTCTTCTTTTTCTTCAACTTAATCATTGTTTCCTTCTTCCTCTTCCTCCTTCTCCCCTCCTCCTCTTCCTCTTCTTCAACTTAATCATTGTTTCCTTCTTCCTCTTCCTCCTTCTCCCCTCCTCCTCTTCCTCTTCTTCAACTTAATCATTGTTTCCTTCTTCCTCTTCCTCCTTCTCCCCTCCTCCTCTTCTTCTTCTTCAACTTAATCATTGTTTCCTTCTTCCTCTTCCGCCTCCTTCCCCACTCCTCCTCTTCTTCTTTTTCTTCAACTTAATTATTGTTTCCTTCTTCCTCTTCCTCCTTCTCCCCTCCTCCTCTTCCTCTTCTTCTTCTTCAACTTAATCATTGTTTCCTTCTTCCTCTTCCTCCTTCTCCCCTCCTCCTCCTCTTCTTCTTCTTCAGCTTAATCATTGTTTCCTTCTTCCTCTTCCGCCTCCTCCCCTACTCCTCCTCCTCTTCTTTTTCTTCAACTTAATCATTGTTTCCTTCTATCCTCTTCCTCCTTCTCCCCTCTTCCTCTTCTTCTTCTTCAACTTAATCATTGTTTCCTTCTTCCGCCTCCTCCCCTACTCCTCTTCTTCTTTTCTTCTTCTTCATTGTTTCCTTCTCCTCTTCCGCCTCCTCCCCTCATTCTTCTTCTTCTTCTTCTTCTTCTTCTTCTTCTTCTTCTTCTTCTTCTTCTTCTTCTTCTTCAGCTTAATCATTGTTTCCTTCTTTCTCTTCCACCTCGCCTCATCCGCTGCTCATTTTCTCCTTCTTCAGCTTAATCATTGTTTCCTTCTTCCTCTCCCGCCTCCTCCTCTCCTCCTCTTCTTCTTCTTCTTTGCGCCGTGTCCTCTTCACTCCTGTGTCCCTCTTGCCTTCAATATGTCATGCATGTCTCAACTTCTCCAAACCCTTCTTCCTCTTTGTGCCCGGGAAATTTCAACAGTCTCTTTTTGTTTCGATGTTCCGTTCATCGTTGTTCATATGTTCAGTCCATGGATTTCTCAACATCCTTCTGTATAGCCACATTTCTATTACCCCAAGTCTCTTCTTCATCTGTGAGGAGATTGTTCAGTATTCACTGCCATATAGGTGGGACGAGGTATTTGTATTTCTGTATTTTTTACCTTTCTCAATGTGTTTGTATCTATCTATCTATCTATCTATCTATCTATCTATCTATCTATCTATCTATCCAGTCTGTTCATATCTATCTATCTATCTATCTATCTATCTATCTATCTATCTATCTATCTATCTATCTCAATCTATTCAGCTATATATATAAAGTTGTAGCCTCTGTCTGTTTAAATTGGAACGGTGGAATGGCTAATATCTAAAATATAGGAGAAAGCCAGAAGATGGAGGTCACATCAGCAAGTTCATTGAGTATTATTGAAATGCATGATTTTTCTCCACAAATTATAACAGTGATTTAAAATCAATCATCATTTTCTTACAAAAAATGTGACACGCAGTAATTCGACTAGTATATATATATATATATATATATATATATATATATATATATATATATATATATATATATATATATTAAGACATTTTTATGTTTATACATTCTTTTTATAGATTTTAATATTTGAGTAAATGCTCTGTTTATGATAAACAGTATTAAACAACATTTACCGGCCTGAATGTCCGAGAAATTTTCATAGAAAATATTCGTCCTCCGACAGGAATCGACTCTGTATCCTATACAGAACTGTCATATAGCCTGGCGTGTCTTTAACCGATTTGGCCACAGAGGAGCGTTCGGTTAGCAAGGTCGATTTTACTGTCTTTAGACTACAATATTCCATGATTTAAGTGAGTGAGTGAGAGGTGCCTAAAATTCGGTGGTAGTGTTTAGAATAATTGATATAGTGAAAGAGATATATACAATTTCCTTTAAACATTGAGTTCATAAAATTCATCGCAAAATATCGTTAGAACCTAAAATATAACCCCCCAACACATTAAATCAGACTCCCTACTGCCATGGTAAATTATTTATATTCCAACGGCTTCCTTTGGTCCCATTCGATAATTCTCAGTCTGTTTCTGTTTAAGCCTCGTCATCTTTTCTATCGAGAATGTAAATTGGCTAAATTGCTACCAGTGAACAAAGAAATTTCGTTAGAAGCAAAGAAAAGAATACTGAACTGCTGTGCAATATCTATTTTTTACAGTAGTTTAGAGAAAGTGCCTTCCTGAAACTAAGTAAAGTATTAAGAAACAGGAAAATGTCGTTGGAAACAAAGAAAAGAGTACTGAACTGCTGCGTAATATCTAATTGTTTTACGTTAGAATAAAGAAAGAAGCCTTCCAGAAACTAAGCAAAATGCTATGTAACATAAATGTTGCTATATAGCAGTGAAAGGAGATGAAAAGGAAACTTGAGAAATGTGGCTCTACAGAAGGATGTTGTGAGCAACAAGAACATTTTAGGGAAAATGGAAAGAAAAAGGTCACTTAGAATCAGGAGGTGGCAGTTGAATTTTCTGAGCTACATAATGAGGAAAGAGTAATTGGAGAATCTAACACACACAGGGCATGATAGCAAAATAGAAACATACAGAAACCTACCATACAAGACCGTATAAATGGATGTTCTATCAGGCAATAAGAAAGGTAGTAAAAAAGCAAACAATTTTTGCAGTTACAAATGATAAGAAGTTGTGGGGAGCCATGGTTGCGTACGTACTAAAGAGTCACAAAGAAGAAGAATTGAGATTAATTCTCAATAAATATTTCATTATTATAGCCTTGTACCAGACTTAGTCGATATTTTCTCATCTAAATTAGATTAATCTATGTTCGTGCAGGTGTATGCACGTCAGTAGGTACGATAAAACAAATGAAATAAAGTATTTTAGTCCGAAAACTATGAGAATATGTCTGGAATTCAGCAGGAATTGCATCAATGTCTCAAGTTCCTGATAATGATTCTGAGCCTCGCTAGCATTTGAAAAACATTTTTCAATATTTTAAACAATTATCTTTACTTTCAAGATCGTGTGTCAGCGTGACGAAAAAAAAAAAACACAATATTTACACTTTTTCTGTCTCCCCCATCATTTTATTCGCGTATACATTACTTTAAATGTGATGTCGAGTATAAAAATCATTTGTTTTCAAAAGGCGCTTATCTTCTTGAACTTTGTTTCCACGTGTGCCTTCAAAAATCAATGTATGCCTAAACTGTTATCTTAACACCTTATAGAACTCTCTATAGGTGCATTACATCACCTCCTAGTCTTGCCAACAAACTTGACATCTTCGCAATTGTTAAGTCCTAACTGTTATTGGAAGATTTTCACTTGGACGTTTTTAAAGCATATTCTTCCAAGTAGGAACTAATTTTGCTGGAATCATTTTATTAATTAATAACAATAAAAAGCGATCCAGTATTTTTTTTTTTTTATCAATTCACCCCAAGTAAGGTGATAATGCCACTAAGATGCAAGGGATTACTAGGAATGAAAGAGAATGAGAAGACTAGGAAAAGAAACCGGAAACCGAATCCCGAGCAAAAAGCAACGGGTAAACCTCTACTTCTGTTCAAAAGACGGGAAAGAAGTGAGAACCGGGCGATAGGCGAACCCATCTACTCCTATTCAGGAAAAAACAAACCTACCCACATTGTTTTATGAGAAGATAAAAAGAAAATAAATAATTTGTAAATAAAATTTCCGAATTCAGGCGGAAACATTGGAAGTATGTTGAAGTTGATGTTAAAGGAAACCGGAATCCCAATCATAAACAGGAAACAAGGGATAAAACTGAAGTCAGTTGAACCGTGCGATAGGCCAATCTAGCCGGACTGATATTAAAACTATAATACTTTGTAAAAAAAGAATATCTTATTGTTATCTTACTACAATTGGAATATTTCGACATATGAATTTGTAAATATATTTATTCAACTTATTTTACTAATATATATCAGGTTGGAGACCCTTTTGTTACTTCATAATACAAAACCGATTTATCTGTTTTTACGTCCAATGGAATGTTACAAATTTATTGTCCAATAGAATCTTGTTAAGTCATTATTGCTATTAGAATGTTTTCACATGTAAGCATTGAAAAGTCTTTTTTTAATCATCTCGCCTCATGCAAGGCAATATAGTCACTAAGACACAAGGGGTTACTGAGTGTGGAAGAATAAGAAAAAAGAGAAACATCATTCAGGAGCGAGAACAATAGAAGAGTAATCAAGAAGACAGTAGATAACGATTGACATTGCATTTCAATTTTTGGAGATAAAAGCTGGCTGGAAATCATGGAGCTGGAAGAGAGGTTCCCAAGCGAGAAATTCGGGAAAAGAAACTATTAGCATAGAACTTATCGTTACATCTAGCCATTTCAACTGTAAATTGCTGAGACCTCGCCGCCAATCTAGTACTGCGCTTAAATTTATAAAGTCTAGGTACCATAGTGAGGAGTTCATTTGAACAATTTTCATGAAATTATTTACAGAAAAGGCACAGGGAAGCTATATTACGTCGGTGGGAGAGTGAGTAAAGCCGAGATGTCAGGTCAGAACTAATTGCTGATTCTTCTTTGGTTTTATGAAGAATCTCTAAATATACAGCAGGAGCACCGAGCCATATGTAGCAGCAATATTCAAAGCATAGTCTTATAAATATGTAAGATAGATTCAGGAGAGGAAAATTGTCTAGTACAATCCAGTAAAGCAAGATTCTTACAGGCAGCCCTAGAAATCTATTCAATATAATCTTTCGACTTCATGTCAGCCGAGAATGTTAGCCCGAGAAGACTCAATGAGTCTCTCTCTCTCCTGATCTGCTGATGGGAGTCAGGAATGGGTCTTTCAAGTGATTGATAGGGTGAAGTTTTGTTAAAAGTAACAAGCAATTCCTTGCCGCAATTAGCATCTGGAATGGGTCATTCGTGAGATCAGCATCCAACTTGACCTTATGGAACTGACTATCGAGACAGGAGTAAATGGTTGTGTCATCAGCATCGTGTTATGGTCCGGTTCCTTGTACCACGGTGATAGTCCAAGGTAGAACCAATAAAGAAGAACTCGAAGGCGGATATGGAATAACACAGATATATTACAAACAGTAATATATACAGAGAGGTAGAAAAGTGTTAGTACGAACAATCAGGTTTAGTAGTAATTGTCTGACCGCGACTCCGTTTCGGACTGTCTCTGACTCGCTCTGAGTGACTCCTGACGTACTTCACTCCAGACTTCAGACTGAACTCGGACTTCAGACGGAACAGTATTTAGTCACCTCCCCACGAGGGTATCATGTGTCACAATGCCGGTTTAACGGGTTCAGGGTCAGTCTACCTCCCCGAAAGAGACTCCGCCCTTCGGCGTAGCCTCGTTCGGGTTCCTCCCCGCCCGAAGGTAGAGAGTTCAACCGATCAGCCAGTCGTCCGACTTCAGACTGAACTGTAGTTAGTCACTCCCACGAGGGCATCATGTGGCACAAGGCCAGTTTAACGTGGGATCTCCGAGCCCGTGAAATCGGCCCCAAAATATGCCCTTTGAACCCGTATAAACGGGTTCAGGGTCGGTTTACCTCCCCGAAAGAGACTCCGCCCTTCGTCATTCTTGGGGGATCGTTTTATTATTGACTAACAATAGAAAACTGACTCCCCACTTTTCGTTTACTCGCTCCATGAAAAGTAACGGCATATTTTGTTAAGTACTTAGTGTTATTAGGTTTTTCAATGTAAGTGTTTAAAAATACTTTTCCATGTTAGACCTTTTCATTTAGAATCCAAAGGTTGGCAGTGAATATTTCGGAGACAGTAGGAAAGCGTAGTTCAGGTTCGCAGTGGATATCTTAGCAGAGCGTAGTTCTTCCTTCTATCATCTTCGCCTGTCAAGTTAGCACTTGTCCTTCTGGTAGGTTAAACAAAGATGGCCGCCTTTATACACAACGAATACAATGTTCTGCGGCTTCTGATTGGTTACGCTTCTATTGGTAGACTATAAAAGAAGTTGAGTCATTTGGATTATCTCACTAGTTATATAATATACACAAAAAACGTGTAGTAAATATTTTATTTTAACTACTAGTTTACTACTGATAAAAATCAATAGCGTATTTTAACTGTTTTTAACTTTGGGGGATCAATTTAATAGTTAATAACAATGTAAAATTGACCCTCCACTTCGTATCCAATACAATCTTATATTAATACAAATTCGCTTATGTCATGAAATATTTTGTTAAGTCCTAATTATTTGTAAAGAAAAACAGACGAATGTTTGTAGTGAAGCGTTATTCAATGCAATTTGACTACTGCCCTTAAGTGAGGTTCGACCATTTCTTTTATAGTCCAGGAGTTCGAGGAAGGAGACAACTATGGATGCCTTTCGCCACACTAGTGTACGAAGTGAGTCATTAAATAGTTTTTCCCCATTGACGTGACTCTTTCATGTATTTCGTTACCTCCAACATTTGTATCTCTGAACAGGGGACACTCCGACGTGGTGTAATGGTTGATGAGCTTGTCTCGCTGCATCAATTACGACAGAGTAGTGAGTTTGATCCTCACTGGGAGCTCCACATCTTTATGCCTTGTACCACATTATTGGAGCACTTCGATATGGCGTAATGGTTAACAAGCTCGTCCTGCATGATCAATTACGTTTGATCAGTGAGCTCGATCTTCACTGGGTGCCCCACACTTTCGGCGTTGGGCCACATCTAAGCTGTCCCTTTGAAATCATTTATAATTCCCTGGCAATTGCTGGGAAAGTTTCAGAATAATATTAGCTCAAGCCCCATGGGGGTGGGGAGGATCCTCCCAAGCAATGCCCCTCCTTCGAGAGGGGCCTGGTGTCATTATCCGGCGCCTGAGACGTCCCCAAAATGGGAAATGCCAAGCAGCCTTGAGCAATGTTTCCACGGTTAATCCCACATTAAACCTCGACTTTGTGCCACATTCGATAGCAACGTGGGTGCACTGAAAAATCCCCCCTTTCTATCTTTGAAAAGTCTGCTATTGTCACACTGCTTTCTCGGACTTACGGCCATATCTCGTACGATCACTGATGTTAAGCAACGTCAATCCTGGATGGGTGACCAATTAGGAATACTACGTGTTGTAAGTTTCGATGTTCAGATGATGCAATGGATAACGCCTCGGAAATGGAGAGCCGAGTTCAAATTTCAGTCAGATTCTTTAAAATCACTTACGAAAATTACTTGGGAATTATTAATCCACCTCTTCTATCTGCTGCTATGGATTATTTAGTAGGACTTGTATCAATAAATTATTATTATCTCCAAAATATTCTTAAAGTTTAAAAATAGTTTTTGGCTTTAAATAACCTGCAAAAGGTTGATAAACCGTAACAAACAAATCAGTCAATCAATCACCGCTTTCTGGCATCGCTAGTTTAAGAAAGATATCTATAATACATTAAACCGTTACAGACATTCCAGATAAACTTATAAATATATTAGTAACATTAAATATATCTTTGCAATATATGATGCCACTTCAACAGATATATATATATATATGTGTGTGTGTGTGTGAGTGTGTGTGTGCATGTGTGTGTGTTAACTAAAAAAACATCGAAATTTTAATCTTTTTTCATGTTTGCCGCAGAACAAAATGAAAACGAGGCTGTAACTCCAACACTGATTTGAGGTTTCTGGAAGACATATTTGTCAGTTTGACAGCAGATATATTTGAGTGACCAATATGAAAGTTACGAAATCACGGGATACAATTTAAGTTTCGTATATAAATACGTATTTCTGTATTTTTTTTACTTGATAAAGTATTTTATCTTCGGAGCATGCGCTGCTCAGAAAAGTTTATTCTTTGAAGACTTCAAGGCGCGTTTGAGATGCAAGCTGTCAAATATGTTACGCGCTTCTTGGTAAAAGAAATTTCCTTCTGGAATTATTTCCCCATTCGCTCCAAAAGCTACAACGGCGAAGATCAAACTGTCGAAAAATATACATTCGTTAACCTGCAAGTAGTATTATAGAAATAAGAAGCGCGATGTCCAAGCAGCAAGAAGAAATATTTCGGGGGCTAATGGTATGTTTTAAATATGACAGCGAGTGAGAGCAATTTTCCTGAAAGCCCTTAAGAACCGTTCCCAAGCTGATTGTAAAGTCCAGTCGAGAAAAAGAACAGATAGAAAACCAGCTAAAGGAACAGGTTGAAAAAAAATTAACAAAAATGTTACCAATTCTTTCGGCAACAGAATTTTTCCGTCGAGGTTGTACATCAGTACTGAACAATTCAATAGAAATAGTTATTGGCTACCTCGTCACGGTGCAATTATTAAAAAAAACTTGTTTCGGAGAGTGTAACGGATAGGTGTTACTAATTGTATCGTCTCCCGTTTCTCGTGATCTACCGGCAATTCTTCAGGCCCCAACACTCCATCATGGACTAAAATTATTTTTACAGGAGTGACACATTAACATTATCATCGTTTGGTTTGTCTCACTGAAGCGGAGAGGCGGATTCATTCTCTTATTCCTGCAACTGTAGTGTACGCGCCTTTTTGGTCTTATATTAAGATTTAGACAAAGACAATTCATCACTATCAGGATTTCATGCCCACTGGGTTCAAGCCGCTTGAACTCAGTTCGTGTCGTCAGAGTTCTGGGCAGTTTTGTAAGCTTTGACATTTTGGGTCAGATTACGCATTCTGAAACATTAATGTCTGCGGTTAAAAACATTCAAAATAAGTTAATGCAAAGCAGCCATATTTTTTTATATGAAGGTGATTCAAAAATTATCCCCACTTTCGCCATAACTTCTTTAGGTTTGTCACCACTACCTTCTGCTCATGCGTGCTTACAATTGGTACTCTTGTGGTCACGTGATCTTTAGTTGATACTATTGCGGTCACGTGATCTTTAGGCTTGTCACCACTACCTTCTGCTCATGCGCGCTTACAATTGCTACTGTTGTGGTCAAGTGATCTTTAGTTGGTACTATTGCGGTCACGTGATCTTTAGGTTTGTCACCACTACTTTCTTCTTCTGCATGCTTATAGTTGGTACTGTTGTGGTCACGTGATCTTTACTTGGTACTATTGAGGTCACGTGATCTTTAGGTTTGTCACCACTACTTTCTGCTTCTGCATGCTTATAGTTGGTACTGTTGTAGTCAGGTGATCTTTAGTTGGTACTATTGCGGTCATGTGATCTTTATGTTTGTCGCACTACCTTCTGCTCACGCGTGCTTATACGATCACGTGACCACTTTTGTGGTGACGTGATCGTATTTTGAAGCTTGAGTGCACCAGTTTTCTTGCTGTTGTTACAGTTTAAATATGGCCGCACCGCTAGCATTCGTCCGTGCACTGATTATTGCTTCCATATTTGGGTTGAATAACCTTACCTCGTCTACTCTGCAGGTATGTGTTGACACCTTCAGACAAGAAGGAGATACTCAATGTACAGCGGCTCTCTAATGCATATGGCTAAGAAAGCAGCTTCTTTGTGCCAGAAATTTCGAAACAGCATGCTGTACTGCTTGGCATTCACGCCGGAAGCTCTAATACGAATATTTCAGTGTGTTTTGGGTTTTAATCTGAGGACAGCGCAGATGATTCAGAAAGAGTTGGATCAGTCTAATGGTAATTACAAAGGAGCTGCATCTCTGAGCGTTCTGACCAAGAAAATAACTCCCGAATTTATTGGTGAGGGCCCCAGACTCAACATGGAGGCCTGAATCAAGTGCCTTGAGGTGGCATGGCTGCTCTAGGTCAAGAGGGTGGCTACTGGAAGACGCCATGTCTGGCAACAGAACTCGGCATCATGTCACACAAGCAGGAGAACCCAGTTATGGCTGTCAGATAATTTCTGTGACCACATCTGGCCACCGAACTCCCTAGACTGCAACTGCCTTGATTATTATGTGTGTAGCGCAGTTGAGCGAGAGACCAGCAAAACTCCTTGTAACACTAAAGATGAATTGAAGGCAAAGATTAAGGCAGCATTCATCAACTTAAAAAAGGAGACCGCCGAGACGAGTTGCAGGTGATTCTGAAGTCGTCTGGAGGCCGTGGTTGAAGACAATGGCAATTTTATTGAATAAATTTATTCTTTATTTCAAGATATTTTTGTATAATTTTAGTAAATATATCTGTTAAAATGAAATGTCAGTATTATTTTCATTTTTGCGTAATTTGGACGGCAGTTTATCCATCGCACCCTGTATGTATACAGGGTGTATCAAAAATACGTTTACAAACTTTTGGGACGGGTTCTTCACATCAAATCAAGGACAAAAGTCCATATAAAAATATGTCCGTAAATCCTTCGTTTTAGAGTTATTAAGTTAAGAAAATTTACGCTGTGTTGTAATGTAGACTAGATTACATTTGTCACTCGTGTATATTTGTGGATAGTCTGTTTTCAATGTATGTTTTAGTGAGTTAACTGAGAATTATTCCGTTTAACAATGGCAGAATATTAATATCCTAAGCATCAGATATGATCTTTACATACGGCCGCGCGTATGGTAATGGACTCGAGGCTGCACGTCTGTAGCAGATTGCGTTTCCAGACCGGGTCAACCAACCTTTTTTGCAGTTGCGGGGTTAGGGTTACTGAGACAGGATCCGTAGCACCACAAACTATGGATCGACGAAGACCGAAATCCGCTCGTACACCTGACCAGGAAGAACACATTCTACAGTCTATCGGAGATGATCCAGGTATCAGTACACGTCAAGTGGCCCTAGCATGCCGTACACCACATAATACTGCATGGTACTTCAAGAGAAGCTCCTGTAACCGTTTCATTTGCAACATGTGCTGCACCCTCTGATCACCCACCACGGGAGAACATTTGGCGATGTTTACAAACGCCCGATCTGTTGTTTGTCTCTCCAGGCTTGTTTACGGATGAGGCAACATTTAGAAGAGATGGAATAAAAACCAACATTTGTAGGCGGATCGGAATCCCCACAGTACAATACAGGCTAGGCACCAGCATCAGTTTACGATTAATGTGTGCTGGAATTGTAGGTGACTGCCTTGTAGGTCCATATGATCTACATGCACATCTTACAGGAGCTGTCGACAGTAACTTTATTTCAAACACACTTCCAGACATGCTAAAGAATGTACCTCTGGTAATATGGTTCATGCATAATAGAGCTCGAACACATTTTAGTCATATTGTTCGCGATGCACTGTCTGACATCTTCTATGAAAGATGGATATGTAGGTAAGGACCTGCACGTTCCTCTGACTTGAATCCTTTGGATTTTTATGTGGGGTCACCTAAAACAATACGTTTATACAGCAAACATTATTAATACAGAGATGCTTCTGCAACATGTCATGAGGGCCTGCGAAACCATTCGACACTGTGTAGGAGAATATTGTCTCGACTGTCGATTAGTTGTCCTACGGCCACTGCGTCGGGCGTTATTCCAAGGAAGCGTACAAAAATTGTAATGCTGCACGAACACATTAGCAATCTTTACCAGTGAGAAAATGAAAATGATTGGTCCGAAAACTCTCCTGATTTAAATAAAATCGAGAGATCAGACAACAAGGAACGACTTCGTAGAATGGACATACGAAGTACTAACATGTACACTGGGATATGTTCCATGTAAAAAATATGGAAAAAGTAAGTAATAACGGAATCATTCGTCTTGTTTCAATTAATTTACACAAGGGTGTAAATTTTGCCTAGTTTACAGTGGTATATAGTACACGTTGTATAAAGATTCTATAATGTGAATCATTATTTACATTATTTGCATTCGGACTATTGTCTTCATCTTTGTTGTTATTATCACAACGTTTCGGCCATTGTGCGCTTCGCAGGTTAAATTTAAGGATACCAATTTACATAATATTAAATTAAAACGTGGTTCGTGAGTTCAATCCCGGGGTGGGTATTGTGTACTTGGACAAAGTGGGAACGGATTAGTAAAAACTGAACGATACTAAATATAAGAACTTGAAGAGATATCCCGAGACAACGACAGTGAAACGAGAATAGTCTATAGGATTTAGTACAGTATTCCCCATAGGTTACCAACATCAATATACAGGCCCGAGGAAGGTCGGAGAGTACAACGGACGAAACGTTTGTGAAAACAACAAAGATGAGGACAATGATAACTCTTACCCCCAGAAATTCAGGCAGAAAATACAATATAATGTTTTATGCACCCCATTTACATTATTCGGACTATTGCCCTCATCTTTGTCGCCATATTTATTACAACGTTTCTGTCTTTCAGTATCTGTCTATATTTCTGACATGAGGTATTATGTACGCTATTTACATTATTCGGACTATTGTCCTTATCTTTGTCGCCATATTAATTACAACGTTTCGGCCCTTATGTATCTGTCTATATTTCTGAGATGAGGTATTATGTACGCTATTTACATTATTCGGACTATAGTCCTCATCTTTGTCGCCATATTTATTACAACGTTTCTGTCTTTCAGTATCTGTCCATATTATGAGATGACCTGAGGGTAACAAATATGTAGTTCTACAGATGAAAGCTGGGGGGAAAGAACACATTAAGAATCAGGAAGTTAAACTTTCTGATACATATGAGGAAAGAGAGTTTGGAGAAATTGGCACTCACAGGAAATATGAAAGGCACGAGTGGCAGAGGGAAGTAGCGAGTTTCTGTAAATGGTTGGGAGAAGAAGGAGTGGTGGGGATGGCGACTGGTTCAAATAAAATGTCCATATTTCCTGATCTGCAGATTTTCATGCAAAGCAGCGATGTAGATCTCCGTCTTTCAATACAAGATTGACGCACACTTCGTACACAGAGGAAAGCTTTGTTTGTCTACGTCGCTTCACGGCTGATTACGTTGATGTATTGCTCAATCCAACGCGCATATCCATCTTACATGGGAATTAGTGTTACTCTTTCCTTCATCGTATTGTTCGGCGTTCCTGTTTCCAACTTATTTCCCTCTCTTTTCAGTTTTTTCTCCATCTTGGCATTCGTTGGACCAGGCACCGACCTCTTCGACTCACGCTCCTAAATTTGCCATCACTATCCCTGCTTTTCCCGCTCTTTTTTCCATTCAATTTATTTCCCAATCTTTTATTCCGTTCCTTTCTTTCCTCTGCATTCTCTCTCTCTTTCTCTGTCAACGGTTTGCACTCTCTTTTATTAGGTCACGCGGTGCACTGTAAAGTTATGCACTTCATTGACCTGTCTACGTTGCGTTCCCACTCAGAATGAATTGTCATACGGTCAATATAATTTTTCGTAGCAGATAAGCGACAACAGTTCTTGGTGCATACACCGATCTGACCTTTTGAACTTAATTTTTTTCCTTTGTTTTGTTGTTTTTTGTTTGTTTACTTACATCTTCGACTTTCAAGTTTTCATTTTGTTCTTCTTCCAGGTTCCCATTTTTTTTTTACAATAATAATAATAATAATAATGATAATAACCAAAATAATAACAATTATTATTATTATTATTATTATTATTATTATTATTATTATTATTATTATTTAGTCTTGTCTGCTTTTAGTGTTTTTATTATGCGTCGTTGTTTTACTTTTTATCTATGTTATATCATCAAAGCATCTCGTCGAGGCATTGTGATGCGCTTGTTCAATATTTGGCGAATAAAAAGTCAAAAGACGCTGATGCAAAGAGGGAAGAAAAAAAGAGGCAAGAAAGAATAAAAGCTGCAAAAAAGAACATGAAAAAAATAAATTGTCGTCGATGTCGGGATAAAAAATAGAAGAAGAAGAAGAGGAGGAGGAGGAGGATAAGGAGGAGGCGGCGGAGGAACTAAGGAAACAATTAAGAAGCAGAGGGAAAAGAAGAAGAAGAAGAAGAAGAAGAAGAAGAAGAAGAAGAAGAGACGGAGAAAGAAGGAAACAATGATTAAGCCGAAGAAGAAGCGGGAAAAGAAGAAGAAGGATTAGGATGAGAAGAGTAAAAAAGAAGAAAGATTAAGAAGAGGAAGAGGAAGAGGAGGAGGATGAAGGAAACAAAGACGAAGAAGAAGGCAATCATTAAGAGGAGGAGGAGGAGTGGAAGGAGGAGTGGAAGGAGGAGAGGAGTCGGAGGAGGAAGAAGGAAACAATGATTAAGATGCAGAAGAAGAAGAAGAAGAAGAAGAAAAAGAAGATGTAGAAGAAATAAAAGAAGGCAATCATTAAGATGAAGAAGAAAATAAGAAAAAAAAAGTAACAACAAAAAGAAGAAAAGGAGGGAAAGGAAAGAAGAGAGATAAAAGTGAAAAGAAGAAGGAAAAGAAGAAGAAAGGAAAAATTAAAATGAAAAAGAAATGGAAAGAAAAAGAAGCAGAAAAGGAAGAATAATATGAAGAGGATAAGGAAGATGAAGAAGAAAGGAAAATGGAGAATGAAAAAGAAAAATTGAGCGAGAGAAAGGAAATGAGAATAAGAAGATATATATATATATATATATATATATATATATATATATATATATATATATATATATAAAGTATAATGATTATTATTCAAAGAAGGAGATGAAAACCGAGGAAGTTCTGAGTAGAAGAAAAGATAGTAAAAAGGAAAGAGAAGAAGATGATGATGAAGAAGAAGAAGAAGAAGATGATGAAGAAGAAGAAGAAGAAGAAGGTGATGATGAAGAAGAAGAAGAAGTTGAGATAATATAAAAAAGAGAGGAGAATGGCAAAAATAAAAGGACGGCACAACAAAGGAGAGAGATGAGATCATCAACAACAACAAGAACAACAATAAGAACAATAATAATATACGATTACCTGGTAAATAATCTTTGAGACTCTTAAAGTAATAATCTAATTGTATATAGTTTCTACTACTTCCCAATCTTGCCATTCCAATAAACGATGCATATGTAAGAATCTTTGGAATTGTTAAATCTTTGGAATTTTCATTGCTTGCAGCCACCAATCTTTAAAGGAAAAAAAAAGGTGTACCGATTTGCGAGTTAAAGATGACAAGGATGCGACGCGAAAAGAGAACAGTCAAAGGAAAAGAAAAGACACGCCTTAAATATGGTGAAAAGCTGCAATGAAATGTCTTCGAGACAAAGAGGATTGAAATGTTCCTTCTATTTTTTTTTTCTTTTTCTTTTCAAAAATGCAAACATAAAAGACGACACAAAAGAAGCAGCAGACGACAGTTTGTTTTGCTTGTAGTTTCCCTTGTTTTATCTTACAAAATGACGCCATTCCTTTGAAACATTTTCCCACCATTGTTTTTTTTCTAAGGAAAGCAATGATTTTGTCGATGATTTGCAAATACGAGGCAACGTTTTTTTAAACGCATAAACCGCAACCGAATATTTTTACAAACCTCAATGAATTCATTTCTTCCTTTTTTTTTTAAGGTTTACCAACCTTTCGCAAGTTATTTAAAGGCAGTAAATACTTTTAGATTATAACAATTTTTAGGAGATAATAATGATTTTTACTGATACAATTCCTACTAATTAACTCATAGCTGGAGGAAAAAGATGGCTATTTATTAAACGTGGCATGAATGTTGCACAAGTCCGAAAGTGAGGATCGAACTCAGTATTGCGATTTAATAAGCGTGCCTTAGATATGGTACAAGGCCGAAGGTGTGGAGCGGCTAGTGAGCATCGAACTCACTACTCAATAGTGACTGATCTAACGAGACAATCTCGCTAACCATTACACCACATCGGAGTGTCTCAAACTATTGCCTAAGGGGCGAAAATATGGAGCACCCAGTATGCATCGAATTCACTACTCAGTCATAATTGACCTTGTGAGACAAACTTGTTAACCATTACACCACGTCGACGTGCTCACTGGTGCGGAGGTGTTGGATGCATAGCTTTCCCAAAGGTATTTGCGCACATGAAAATATAATAAACCCGACTGGAACAGGGCTCACCGATTTCCAGAGTCCTGGGTATGACGATGAACTCCACCCGGCAGCAATGCCTCTGAACAGGAGATTTTGCGGAGCGTAGAACCATTTCTTAATAGCTTAATTGCTATTGTTTCCAGATCCACCTTAACCCGGGGTGGTACAAATGTTAGAGTCCCAAGTATAGGCAAATAGGGATCCCCCAGCAAAACAAAACATTTTAAAAGTATAAAAATATATTTTTGTTACAAAAATACCAGCAATATATTATTATATAAAAAATTACTAATGATACTTTTTTTATATAGCAAAATGAGCGGCAATGCATTTATCTCTAGTTAAAGGCATACAATTGCACTCAAAATATATTTAGCTGAAACCATAAAATTGTGTTCAAAATATATAGATTACGGTATTAAATAGCCCATAGAGGTGTTGATATGCCGCTAAACAAAATCAACCAACCGACAATACATATTTATAGTAAAATGACCAACAATATATCTTATTTCTAGTTAAAGATATACACTTGCATTCAAAAGATATTTAGCTGAAACCATAATATTGTGTTCAAAATATTTAGATTTAGGCATTAAATAACCCATAGAGGTGTTGATATGCCGCTAAACAAAATCAACCAACCATCATGAAAGAACTCTTTCATGGCATTAATTCATATAATATCCTACAATTTCTTAAAGAAATCAAACTGTATTCCAAAATATAACCTCAACAAAACTATTAGATTCGTGCAAAAATAATGTCGTTTTCTCACATAGTAATATATGTGAGAAAACGACATTATTTTTGCACCAACCTAATACAACGCAACACGCACATATCACCGCCTCAACAAATTTTGATCACTTAAAAATGTATATGCATAAAAGCTAAGTATCATCTGCCGTGTATTCAGTTGTGAAAGCAGAATAACATATATCATATTATTATTACTTCTAAGAGAATTAAATGCCGACATTAAATGAACCATTAAAGAGTTGATATGCCATTAAGCAAAAAATCCGATTTGAAATTCTGAACCGTTACCGATTAAACCATGCACACATCCAAAATGACAGCACCTGATATTCGAAAATGGCCATACCTGAAGTTGCTTAAGCGGTCATCGTACGGGAATCGTTGTTTTAACGCGAAACGTCTGTAAGCCTTCTCTTTTCTCATTTGCTACGATATCCATTTTGTTTCAGCGCATGAGGCATCGATCTCATTTTATTTTCACATCGATTTTGTCATCGTTTTTCATTTCTCATTTCATAATAGTGTCTTCATTCTATCTAATCCGACCCTCTAACTCCTGTCTGTTTTCTCCTCTCCTTATCTCTATTACCCTTTCTATCCCATCCGACCCTCTCACTCCTGTCTGTTTTCTCATCTCCTTTTCTCAATTACCCTTAATATCCCATACGACACTCTCACTCCTGTCTGTTTTCTCATCACTTTTTCTCTATTACCCTTTCTATCCGATTCGAAACTTTCACTCCTGCCTGTTTTCTCCTCTCCTTTTCTCTATTAGCTTTTCTATCCCATCAGACCCTCTCACTTCTGTATGTTTTCTCCTCTCCTTTTATCTATTACCCTTTGTTATGGAGTCCACCCCTTTTTCATATAAGTGGACTCTATCAGAGTTACTTGGAGTGCTACAGTTAAATACCCAGAGTTACAGTCGGTAGTAGGGAGTCAGTAATCGGTAGTCGGCAGTAGGATAGTGAGAGGATATACGGAGAGTGAGAGAATATACGAACGGAGATAGAGTGAGGTAACCTCTTGTAGAAGTCAGTTACAAGCACGTAGACTCTGAGGAAGTCCTACTTCAAGACTGTATATATCTATCTGTATTTGCTACTAACCACGTTCCTGGACTTACTAACAGTATTACTCTTTGTATGATTGTGTAAATACATTTTATTTCTTATATTTAATTATTGCGTTTGTCATTCCTTGGAGACCGAATTCATCTCGGAATCCACAACACCCTTTCTATCCCATCAGACACTCTCACTCCTGTAAGTTTTCACCACACCTTTTCTCTATTACCCTTTCTATCCCATCAGTTCCTCTCACTCCTGTCTGTTGTCTTCTCACCTTTTCTTTATTACACTTTAGATCTCATCCGACCCACTAACTCATGCCCGTATTCTACTCTCCATGTCTCTATTACACTTTATATCCCATCCGACCCTCTCACTCATGTCAGTATTGTCATCACCTTTTCTGTATTGCACTTTCTATCTCATCCAACCCACTCACTCATGTCTGTTTTCTATTCTCCATTTCTCTATTATACATTATATCTCATCCGACACTCTCACTCCTGTTTGTTTTCTCCTCTCCTTTTCTCTATTACCCTTAATATCCCATATGACAGTCTCACTCCTGTCTGATTTCTCACCACTTTTTTTCTCTAGTACCCTTTCTAACCGATTCGAACCTTTCACTCATGTCTGTTTTCTCATCTCCTTTTCTCTATTACCCTTTCTATCCCATCCGACACTCTCACTCTTGTCTGTTTTCTTTTTTCCTTTTCTCAATTACCCATTCTATCCCATCCGACACTCACACTCATGTCTGTTGTCTCCTCTCCTTTTATCTATTACCCTTTCTATCCCATCCGATCCTCTCTCTCCTGTCTGTTTTCTCCTCTCCTTTTCTCCATTACCCTTAATATCCTATACGACAGTCTCACTCCTGTCTGTTTTCTGATCACTTTTTCTCTATTACCCTTTCTATCGGATTCGAACATTTCACTCCTGTCTGTTTTCTCTTCTCCTTTTCTCTATTACCCTTTCTATCGGATTCGAACATTTCACTCCTGTCTGTTTTCTCTTCTCCCTTTTCTCTATTACCCTTTCTATCGGATTCGAACATTTCACTCCTGTCTGTTTTCTCTTCTCCTTTTCTCTATTAACCTTTCTATCCCATCAGACCCTCTAACTCCCGTATGTTTTCTTCGCACCTTTTCTCTATTACCCTTTCTATCCCATCAGACCCTCTCACTCCTGTATTTTTTCTCCTCTCCTATTAATCTTTCTATCACGTCCGACCTTATCACTAATGTCTATTTTCTCCTCTTCTTTTCTCTATTACACTTTCTAACCTATCAGACACTCTCACTCATGTCTGTTTTCTCTACACCTTTTCTCTATTACCCTTTCTATCTCATCCGACCTACTCACTCCTTTTTGTTTTCTCCTATCCTTTTCTGTCTCACCCTTTCTCTCCCATCAGACGCTCTAACTCCTGTATGTTTTCTTCTCACCTTTACTCTATTACCCTTTCTAACTCATCCGACCGACTCACTCATGTCTGTTTTCTACTCTCCATTTCTCTATTACCCTTTATATCCCACCGAACTTCTCACTCATGCCAGTTTTGTCCTTACCTTTTCTCTATTGCACTTTCTATCACATCCGACCCTCTCACTCCTGTTTGTTTTCTCTTCTGCTTTTCTCGATTCCTCTTTCTATCCCATGTGACCATCTCACTCCTGTCTGTTTTATCTTCTCCTTTTCTCAATTACCCATTCTATCTCATTCGACCCTCTCACTAATGTATGTTTTCTCTACTCTTTTTCTCCATTACGCTTTATACCCCATACGACCCTCTCACTCCTGACAGTTTTCTCCAAACTTTTTCGCTATAGCCATTCCTATCTCATCCGAGCCTCTCACTCCTATCAGTTTTGTCTTCTACTTTTCTCTATAGCCCTTCCTATCTCATCCGACACTCTCACTCCTATCTGTTTTCTCCTCTCCTTTTCTCAATTACCCTTTCTATCTCATAAGACATCCTCACTCATGTGTGTTGTCTCCTCTTCTTTTCTCAATTACACATTCTATCTCATCGGACATCCTCACTCATGTCTGTTTTCTCCTCTCCTTTTCTCAATCACACATTCTATCTCACCCGACATCCTCAGTCATGTATGTTTTCGCAATTACACATTCTATCTCACCCGACATCCTTACTCATGTCTGTTTTCTCCTCTCCTTTTCTCAATTATACATTCTATCACATCCGACATCTTCACTCATGTCTGTTTTCTCCTCTCCTTTTCTCAATCACACATTCTATCTCACCCGACATCCTCAGTCATGTATGTTTTCGCAATTACACATTCTATCTCATCCGACATCCTCACTCATGTGTGTTTTCTCCTCTCCTTTTCTCAATTACACATTCTATCACATCCGACATCTTCACTCATATCTGTTTACTCCTCTCCTTTTCTAAATTACATATTCTATCTCATCCGACATCCTCACTCATGTCTGTTTTCTCAATTACACTTTCTATCTCATCGGACATCCTCACTCATGTGTGTTGTCTCCTCTCCTTTTCTAAATTACATATTCTATCTCATCCGACATCCTCACTCATGTCTGTTTTCTCAATTACACTTTCTATCTCATCGGACATCCTCACTCATGTGTGTTGTCTCCTCTCCTTTTCTCAATTACACATTCTATCTCATCAGACATCCTCACTAATGTCTGTTTTCTCAATTACACATTCTATCTCATCGGACATCCTCACTCATGTCTGTTTTCTCAATTACACATTCTATCACATCCGACATCCTCACTCATGTCTGTTTTCTCCTCTCCTTTCCCAATCACACATTCTATCTCACCCGACATCCTCAGTCATGTATGTTTTCGCAATTACACATTCTATCTCACCCGACATCCTTACTCATGTCTGTTTTCTCCTCTCCTTTTCTCAATTATACATTCTATCTCATCCGACATCCTCACTCATGTGTGTTTTCTCCTCTCCTTTTCTCAATTACACATTCTATCACATCCGACATCTTCACTCATATCTGTTTACTCCTCTCCTTTTCTAAATTACATATTCTATCTCATCCGACATCCTCACTCATGTCTGTTTTCTCAATTACTCATTCTATCTCATCAGACATCCTCACTAATGTCTGTTTTCTCAATTACTCATTCTATCTCATCGGACATCCTCACTCATGTCTGTTTTGTCATCTCATTTTCTCAATTACTCATTCTATCAGATCCGACATCTTCACTCATATCTGTTTACTCCTCTCCTTTTCTAAATTACATATTCTATCTCATCAGACATCCTCACTAATGTCTGTTTTCTCAATTACTCATTCTATCTCATACGACATCCTCACTCATGTCTGTTTTCTCAATTACACATTCTATCACATCCGACATCCACACTCATGTCTGTTGTCTCCACTTCTTTTCTCACTTACTCGTTCTTTCTCATCCGACTTCCTCACTCATGTCTGTTTTCTCCTCTCCTTTTCTCAATTACACATTCAATCTCATCCGACATCCTCACTCATGTCTGTTTCCTACTCTCATTTTCTCAGTTACACATTCTATCTCATCAGACATCCTCACTCTTGTCTGTTTTTTCATTTACACATTCTATCTCATCCGACATCCCCACTCATGTCTGTTTTCTCAATTACACTTTCTATATTATCAGACATCCTCACTCATGTCTGTTTTCTCAATTACACATTCTATCACATCCGACATCCCCACTCATGTCTGTTTTCTCAATTACACATTCTATCTCATCCGACATCCTCACTCATGTCAGTTTTCTCATCTCATTTTCTCAATTACTCATTCTATCACATCCGAGATCCTCACTCATGTCTGTTTTCTCATTTACATATTCTATCTCATCCGACATCCTCACTTATCTGTTTTCTAATCTCCTTTTCTCAATTACATATTCTATCTCATCCGACATCCTCACTCATGTCTGTTTTCTCCTCTCCTTTTCTCAATTACACATTCTATCTCATCCGACATCCTCACTCATGTGTGTTGTCTCCTCTTCTTTTCTCAATTACTCATTCTATCTCATACGACATCCTCAGTCATGTCTGTTTTCGCAATTACACATTCTATCACATCCGACATCCTCACTCATGTCTGTTTTCTCCTCTCCTTTCCCAATCACACATTCTATCTCACCCGACATCCTCAGTCATGTCTGTTTTCTCCTCTCTTTTTCTCTATTACCCTTTCTATGTCTTCCGACCCACTCACTCCTGCCTGTTTCCTTCTCTCCTTTACTCTATTTTCCTTTCTATCACATCAGAGGCACTAACTCCTGTCTGTTTTCTCCTCTTCTTTTCTCTATTATCCTTTCTCTCCCTTCAGACCCTCTCACTCCTGTATGTTTTCTCCTCTCCTTTTATCTATCACACTTTCTATCCCATAAGACCCTATCACTCCTGTATATTTTCTTCTCACCTTTTCTCTATTAACTTTCTATCCCGTCAGACCCTCTCACTCCTGTATTTTTTCTCTTCTCCTATTAATGTTTCTATCACTAATGTCTCTTTTCTCCTCTCCTTTTCTTTATTATACTTTCTATTCCATTAGACACTCTCACTGCGGTATGTTTTCTCCTCTACTTTTCTCTATTACCCTTTCTATCACATCCGACCTCTCACTTTTGTCAGTTTTGTCTTCTTCTCTTTTGTATTGCCCTTCCTATCTCTTCCGACACTCTCACTCATGTCTTTTTTCTCGTCTCCTTTTCTCAATTACCCTTTCTATCACATCCGTCACTCCCACTCCTGTCTGTTTTCTCATTTCTTTTTCTCTATTACCCTTTCTATCCGATTCGAACATTTCACTCCTGTCTGTTTTCTCTTCTCCTTTTCTCTATAACCTTTTCTATCCCATCAGACCCTCTAACTCCTGTTTGTTTTCTCCTCACCTTTTCTCTATTTCCTTTCTATCCCATCAGACCCTCTCACTCCTGTATGTTTTCTCCTCTCCTTTTACCTATTACCCTTTCTATCACATCCGACTTTCTCACTAATGTCTGTTTTCTCCTCTCCTTTTCTTTATTACACTTTCTATCCCATCAGACACTCTCACTCCTGTATGTTTTCTTCTGTCCTTTTCTCTATTACGCTTTCTATCCCATCCGACGCTCTCTCTAATGTCTGTTTTCTCCTCTCCTTTTCTCTATTACCCTTTCTATCCCATCAGACCCTCTCACTCATGTCTGTTTTCTCCTCTCCTTTTCTCTATTACCCTTTCTATCTCATCCGACCTTTCACTCCTATTAGTTTTTTCCTCGCCTTTTCTCTATTGCCCTTCCTATCTCTTCCGACCCTCTCATTCATATTCTTTTTTCTCCTATCCTTTTCTCGATTACCCTTTCTATCACATCCGACCCTCTCACTCCTGTCTGTTTTCTCCTCTCCTTTTCTCAATTACCCTTAATATCCCATACGACAGTCTCACACCTGTCTGTTTTCTCATCTCTTTTTCTCTATTACCCTTTCTATCCGATTCGAACATTTCACTCCTGTCTGTTTCTCTTCTCCTTTTCTCTATAACCTTTTCTATCCCATCAGACCCTCTAACTCCTCTATGTTTTCTCCTCAACTTTTCTCTATTACCCTTTCTATCCCATCAGTTCCTCTCACTCCTGTATTTTTTCTCCTCTCCTATTAATCTTTCTATCACATCCGACCTTATCACTAATATCTGTTTTCTCCACTCCTTTTGTCTATTACCGTTTATACGACTTTCTCACTCCTGTCAGTTTCGTTCTATCCTATTCTCTATTGCCCTTCCTATGTCATTCGACCTCTCACTCCTGTCAATTTTGTCCTCTCCTTGTCACTATTGCCCTTCCTATCTCATCCGACCCTCTCACTCCTGTCATTTTTTCCTCTCTTTTTCTCTATTGCCCTTCTTATTTCTTCCGACCCTCTCACTCCTGTCTGTTTTCTCCTCTCTTTTTTTCTATTACCCTTAATATCCCATACGACACTCTCACTCATGTCTGCTTTCTCATCACTTTTTCTCTATTACCCTTTCTATCTCATCCGACCCACTCACTCCTGCCTGTTTCCTTCTCTCCTTTACTCTATTATCCTTTGTATCCCATCAGACACTTTCACACCTGTCTGTTTTCTCCACTCCTTTTCTCTGTTACCCTTTCTATCCCATCCGACACTCTCACACATGTCTGTTTTCTCCTCTACTTTTTCTCTATTACCCTTTTGATGTGGGTGCCAAAGTTGGGCCCACAGAAGTAAAACACGGAACACGGATTAGGTGTAAGTAAGATATATTAACAACAGTTTACAGATATAGTGTATGCAGAGCTTACTATAAGTTAGTGTCCAACACTGCTTGTCGTACGACACTCTCACTGTCTCTCTGTGTCACTCTCTATCAATCTCTATCACTCTCTGTAGAGTGCTATGTCGCCTACTTAATATAGGCCTGGAAGAGTCTATTGTGTAGGTAGTTTCCGGTCTCACAATACCCCCCTTACAAAGAGTTTTTTTTTTAAAAAAGAGAGAAAAAATAAAACTGTTAATACTTTTTCCTCTTGGGATTTATTGTTTCTCAGCTGGAAGTAGAGATCTTGATGCGTGAACCACAGCTTTTCACGAACCGTCTGGCAGTTTATGTAATATGCAAGCGCCTATGCCGTACGAGCTTGGATCACTTGCGACTATGATGTCGAGACTAGGGTCGAAATGTGTGAGGGAGAGGTCTGAAGTAAGAGTTTTCTTGATCTTCTCGAATGAGTCTTGGCATTCCGGGGTCCATGACCATGGTTTGTCCTTTTTTAAAAGTTGGTTTAGAGGCCCTCTCAAATTTTGCATGTTCTTAATGAACCTTTGGTAAAAATTAGCTAGGCCGAGGAAGCTTTGTAACGCTTGAACGTTATCTGGGGCCGACATGTTTCTGATCGCGTTGGCTCTTTCTGGATCCGGTCGTCGACCATCTTTATTTATAATGTGACCTAAGTATTTAATCTCTGGTAAGAAAAAGTCACACTTTTCCTCCTTAACTTTAAATCCGTATTCTTGTATCTTTTCGAATGCGTTTATTATATGGTTCCGGTGCTCTGCCATAGTTTTGCTAGGAACTAGTATATCATTCAAATAGGCTGTTGCGTAGTCAAGATCGCCCAGCATGGCGTTTATGACCTGCTGGAAAATTGCAGGCTCAACCTTTACTCCAAAAGCCAGCCTGTTGTATTTGTACAACCCTCTATGGGTGTTTATGCAGAGCAATTTGGAAATTTCTTCTTCCACCTCTATCTGAAGGTATGTGTCCGAGAGGTCGATTTTAGAAAAAAAATTTCCACCATTGAGTTTATTGAAATTTTCTTCAGGGCTTGGGAGAGGACAGTGATGATCTTGCAAGGCATCGTTTAACCCTGTGGAAAAATCTGCGCATACTCGTATTTGATTGGACTTCTTTTTTACGTAGACCGTAGGTGCTGCCCACACGCTGAAATGTTTTTGACAGAATACCTGCTTGTTCGAGTCTATCTAACTCTTTATTGATTTGCTCTAGAGCAGCGAAAGGGACATTCCGTTTCTTTTTTAATACCGGTTGTGCACCGTCCTTCACCTTGAACTTAGCTTTCATTTTAGTACATTTCCCAAGGAGCCAGAAAAAACCTGGGGAAATTGTTGTTTGAGTTCCTTTTTTAGATTTACTAAATTGGACGTTGTACTTTGTATCTTGCGACAAAATGTACTCATTGGGCAATCCCAAAGATTGAATTTTTCTATCCAATCAGTTCCAAATAAGTTGTCTGAAGTTTTTCATACGTAGGCTTTGAGCTTTTTGGTAACTCCATTTAGTGTTACTGTAAGTATTACCTCGCCTAAAATGTTAATATTTTCGCCAGTTACGGATTTTGCTGTTTTATCCGCTTTTAATAAGGTCGGCTTGTTCAATTTTCGCCAAGTACGACAATTAATGGTTGAAATATCAGAACCCGAGTCAAGCTGGAATTTAATGGACTTATTGAAAATATCCACTGTTACATATTTTCTTAAATTCCTATCGACAATATTGTCAGATTGAGCTTGCCTAATTTTTTTTTTTGGGGGGGGGGGTTCTCGTTCTGTTGGCGTACCAGCACGAAGTTAAAGTATGACCACTTTTATTGCAATTTTTGCAATATTTTTTGTTCTTAACTGGACAGAATTTTATCCAATGCCATTTACCACAATGGTAACATGGTCCGGGCAGTTTCTTTAACTTATTTGGTTTTTGGTTACTGCGGAATTTAGGACATGAGATTTGCCTTTTGTCTTTTTGAGGGGAATAGGAGGTAGACTTGCTTCTGATTTTATTAATCTGAGTCACACCTGATTCCTCGATAGTGTTTGAGTCACGCTTTACATCTATTACTCTTTGACAGTCCTCTGCCAGTTTTTGGAGAGTCAATCCTTGTTCGTTCTCAAGCTTAGTCAGTACCCGTCGTCTGACTTCGGCGTCTTCTGCAGATACTAGACCTTATGCGAAAATTAAGCACTTAAAATCATCGGCAGTCAGTTCGGCTAGTTTAAAATCATTACATAGCTTGTTCACCGATGCTGCAAACGTTAGAAAATCTTGCTGGTTGTCTTTGACTGTGCTCAGGTATTTCCCACGTTTGTGGAACAAGGTTGTGTTAGACCCGAATAATTCCGATAGGAGCTTAATCGTCTCTGAAAAATCCAAGTCAGTCGTTTTCTTGGGTAGTATGAAATCTACGAACCTACTATGTTCTGTAGTTCCCAGTTTTCTCAATAGTAGACGTACCCTTTTTTTTACTTGGCCATTGTTCACAGTCTACGTTGAAAATATCTTCGTAGCGCCTGTAAAAAGCCTGGAACGTTTTGTCTTCCTCTGGTACGTATTCAAAGGTTTCCACTGAATCGTAGATTGTACTCTGGGAGAATATTGTATCTTTTTCAGAGTTTGAGCCTTTTAATGCATTTACGAGTAATTCTTTAAGTTGTTTCTGTTGTAGTTCAGCATTCTGAAGCGTAATTTTTTGGAATTCCATTTGTTGTTTATGTAAATCCAAAAATAGTTGTTGTTGTCTTTCTTCTGATTTTTGTTGCTGGTCCAAATTTAGTTTTAACAGTTGGGTAACTACTTTTTGCAAATCTTCCATATTTAAAAATGACAGCGCTTTGTTTTTGTTGCTTTGAAACACGTGTACTAAGAGGAGGTACACAAAAAAATCTTGATAGATTTTTGTTCCATTTTTTTTTCTTTTACAGAAAAAAAAATATGGACAGACAATAGTTAAACTAAACTAATTATGTGTGTTTAGCTTTTTTTCCCGTGGTTCCGTTAATTTTAACGTAATTGAATAATTTTTCACCACACTTATGTATTTTTTTTTTTTAGAGAGGTACAAAAAGAAGAAAAAACTCACCTCAGTGAATTTGAGGGGAGAATAATTTTATGCCCGAGTTCAACTCAGTTACATAAAAAAATTTTCGATAGTTTTTTCCGAAAACTTGAGCACTTGATCTTGTGTTGTCAGTTTTTACGAACAACTGTTTTTTTTTTCTGTGTGTGTGGGTGTGTAGAAATCGTTCTCGTATTGGACAGACTTTGATATTCCGTAGATGTCGAATCGCTAGTTTGTCAAGGGCGTTTTGGTATTGGAATATATGTAGACGCTGGGTGTTTAGCTTTTAAATCGCTAATGTATTAATACCAGCTTAATTTCACGTTCAACACTGCTGTGGGAACGCTTGGAGTTTGTGTATTTTTCGAGTACTGTCGCCATTGATACGGTGAGAACGAAATTCTCGAATCTTCTCTGTCGCCACTGTTGTGGGACTGGCAAGGTATTGCGGTTTTTCGACGTGAATGCGTTTCTAGAATTCTTCGTCGACCCAGATTTGGAATTGGTAAGGTATTTAGGTTTCGCCGTGAGTGCGTTTCTAGAATCCTTCGTCGCCACTGATGTGCGTTTCTAGAATCATTCGTCGCCACTGATGTGCGTTTCTAGAATCCTTCGTCGCCACTGATGTGCGTTTCTAGAATCCTCGTCGCCACTGGTGTGGGTGACAAAGTTGTGCCCACAGAAGTAAAACACGGAACACGGATTAGATGTAAGAAAGATATATTAACAACAGGTTACAGAGATAGTGTAAGCAGAGCTTACTAGAAGTTAGTGTCCAACACTGGTAGTCGTACAAGACTCTCACTGTCTCTCTGTGTCACTCTCTATCACTCTCTATCACTCTCTGTAGAGTGCTATGTCGCCTACTTAATATAGGCCTGGAAGAGTCTATTGTGTAAGTAGTTTCCGGTCTCACAATACCTTTCTATCCCTCAGACCCTCTCACTCATGTCTGTTTCGTTCTCTCCTTTTCTCTATTACTCTTTATATCCCATCCAACCCTCTTACTCATGTCTGTTTGCACATCCCCTTTTCTCTATTATCCTTTCTATCTCATCCGACAATCTCACTCCTGTCTGTTTTCTCCTCTCCTTTTCTCTAATAACCTTTCTATCTCATCTGACCTCTTACTCCTGTATATTTTCTCCTCTCCTTTTCTCTATTAAGCTTTCTATCCCATCAGACCCTTTCACTCATGTCTTTTTCGTTCTCTCCTTTTCTCTATTACCCTTTCTATCCCATCAGACACTCTCACTCCTGTATGTTTTCTCCTCTCCTTTTATCTCTTAACCTTTCTATCTCATCTGACCGTCTCACTCCTGTCTGTTTCCTCCTCTCCTTTTCTCTATTACCCTTTCTATCAAATACGACCCTCTCACTCGTGTCTGTTTTGTCCTCTCCTTTTGTCTATTACCCTTTCTGTCCGATCAGACCGTCTCACTCCTGTATTTTTCTCCTCTCTTTTTATCTCTTAACCTTTCTATCACATCCAACCCTCTCACTCATGTCTGTTTTGTCCTCTCCTTTTCTCTATTATCCTTTCTATCTCATCCGTCCCCTTACTCCTGTCTGTTTTCTCCTCTTGTTTTCTCTATTACCCTTTCTATCCGATCAGACACTCTCACTCTTGTATTTTTTCTCCTCTCCTTTTATCTATTACCCTTTCTATCACATCCGACCGTCTCACTATTGTCTGTTTTCTCCTCTCCTTTTCACTATTACACTTTCTCTCCTATCAGACACTCTCACTCCTGTCTGTTTTCTCTTCTCCATTTCTCTATTACCCTTTCTATATCATCCGACCCTCTCACTCCTGCCTTTTTCCTTCTCTCCTTATCTCTATTATCCTTTCTATCACATCAGACCCACTAACTCCTGTATGTTTTCTCCTCTCCTTTTCTTTATTACACTTTCTATCACATCCGACTTCTTACTCCTGTCTTTTTTCTCTTCTCTTTTTCTTGATTGCCATTTTGATCCCATCCGATTCTTTCACTCCTGCCTGTTTCCTTCTCTCCTTTACTCTATTATTTTTTCTATCCCACTAGACACTCTCACACCTGTCTGTTTTCTCCACTCCTTTTCTCTATTAACCTTTCTATCCCATCCAACACTCTCACTCATGTCTGTTTCTCCTCTACTTTTCTCAATTGCACATTCTATCTCATCTGACATCCTCACTCATGTCTGTTTTCTCCTCTCCTTTTCTCAATTACACATTCTATCTCATCCGACACTCTCACTCCTGTCTGTTTTCTCCTCTGCTTTTCTCTATTATCCTTTCTCTCCCTTCAGACCCTCTCACTCCTGTATGTATTCTCCTCTTCTTTTATCTATTACACATTCTATCCCATCAGACCCTCTCACTCCTGTATGTTTTCTTCTCACCTTTTCTCTATTAACCTTTCTATCCCATCAGACCCTCTCACTCCTGTATTTTTCTCCTCTCCTATTAATCTTTCTATCACATCCGACCCTCTCACTAATGTCTGTTTTCTCCTCTCCTTTTCTTTATTACCCTTTTTATACCATCAAACCCTCTCACTCCTGCCTCTTTCCTTCTCTCCTTTTTCTATTATCCTTTCTATCCATCAGACCCTCTCACTCATGTCTGTTTCGTTCTCTCCTTTTCTCTATTACCCTTTCTATCTCGTCTGACCCTCTCACTTCTGTCTGTTTTCTGCACTCTTTTTCTCTATTAGCCTTTATATCCCATCCGACCCTCTCACGTATGTCTGTTTGCACCTCTCCTTTTCTCTATTACCCTCTATATCCCATCCAACCGTCTCACTCCTGTCAGTTTTGTCCTCTCCTTTTCTCTATTGCCCTTACTATCTCATCCGACCCTCTCACTCCTGTATGTTTTCTCCTCTCCTTTTATCTCTTAACCTTTCTATCTCATCTGACCGTCTCACTCCTGTCTGTTTTCTCCTCTCCTTTTCTATATTACCCTTTCTATCAAATACGACCCTCTCACTCATGTCTGTTTCGTTCTCTCCTTTTCTCTATTACCCTTTCTATCCCATCAGACACTCTCACTCCTGTCTGTTTTCTGCACTCTTTTTCTCTATTAGCCTTTATATCCCATCCGACCCTCTCACGTATGTCTGTTTGCACCTCTCCTTTTCTCTATTACCCTCTATATCCCATCCAACCGTCTCTCTCCTGTCAGTTTTGTCCTCTCCTTTTCTCTATTGCCCTTACTATCTCATCCGACCCTCTCACTCCTGTATGTTTTCTCCTCTCCTTTTATCTCTTAACCTTTCTATCTCATCCGACCTCTTACTCCTGTCTGTTTTCTCCTCTCCTTTTCTCTATTACCCTTTCTATCCCATCAGACACTCTCATTCCTGTATATTTTCTCCTCTCCTTTTCTCTATTAAGCTTTCTATCCCTCAGACCCTTTCACTCATGTCTTTTTCGTTCTCTCCTTTTATCTATTGCCCTTTCTATCCCATCAGACACTCTCACTCCTGTATGTTTTCTCCTCTCCTTTTATCTCTTAACCTTTCTATCTCATCTGACCGTCTCACTCCTGTCTGTTTTCTCCTCTCCTTTTCTCTATTACCCTTTCTATCAAATACGACCCTCTCACTCCTGTCTGTTTTCTCCTCTTGTTTTCTCTATTACCCTTTCTATCCGATCAGACACTCTCACTCTAGTATTTTTCTCCTCTCCTTTTATCTATTACCCTTTCTATCACATCCGACCGTCTCACTATTTTCTGTTTTCTCCTCTCCTTTTCACTATTACACTTTCTCTCCTATCAGACACTCTCACTCCTGTCTGTTTTCTCTTCTCCATTTCTCTATTACCCTTTCTATATCATCCGACCCTCTCACTCCTGCCTTTTTCCTTCTCTCCTTATCTCTATTATCCTTTCTATCCCATCAGACCCACTAACTCCTGTATGTTTTCTCCTCTCCTTTTCTTTATTACACTTTCTATCACATCCGAATTCTTACTCCTGTCTTTTTTCTCTTCTCTTTTTCGTGATTGCCATTTTGATCCCATCCGATTCTTTCACTCCTGCCTGTTTCCTTCTCTCCTTTACTCTATTATTTTTTCTATCCCACTAGACACTCTCACATCTGTCTGTTTTCTCCACTCCTTTTCTCTATTAACCTTTCTATCCCATCCAACACTCTCACTCATGTCTGTTTCTCCTCTCCTTTTCTCAATTGCACATTCTATCTCATCTGACATCCTCACTCATGTCTGTTTTCTCCTCTCCTTTTCTCAATTACACATTCTATCTCATCCGACACTCTCACTCCTGTCTGTTTTCTCCTCTGCTTTTCTCTATTATCCTTTCTCTCCCTTCAGACCCTCTCACTCCTGTATGTATTCTCCTCTTCTTTTATCTATTACACATTCTATCCCATCAGACCCTCTCACTCCTGTATGTTTTCTTCTCACCTTTTCTCTATTAACCTTTCTATCCCATCAGACCCTCTCACTCCTGTATTTTTCTCCTCTCCTATTAATCTTTCTATCACATCCGACCCTCTCACTAATGTCTGTTTTCTCCTCTCCTTTTCTTTATTACCCTTTTTATACCATCAAACCCTCTCACTCATGCCTCTTTCCTTCTCTCCTTTTTCTATTATCCTTTCTATCCATCAGACCCTCTCACTCATGTCTGTTTCGTTCTCTCCTTTTCTCTATTACCCTTTCTATCTCGTCTGACCCTCTCACTTCTGTCTGTTTTCTGCACTCTTTTTCTCTATTAGCCTTTATATCCCATCCGACCCTCTCACGTATGTCTGTTTGCACCTCTCCTTTTCTCTATTACCCTCTATATCCCATCCAACCGTCTCACTCCTGTCAGTTTTGTCCTCTCCTTTTCTCTATTGCCCTTACTATCTCATCCGACCCTCTCACTCCTGTATGTTTTCTCCTCTCCTTTTATCTCTTAACCTTTCTATCTCATCCGACCTCTTACTCCTGTATGTTTTCTCCTCTCCTTTTCTCTATTACCCTTTCTATCCCATCAGACACTCTCATTCCTGTATATTTTCTCCTCTCCTTTTCTCTATTAAGCTTTCTATCCCTCAGACCCTTTCACTCATGTCTTTTTCGTTCTCTCCTTTTCTCTATTGCCCTTTCTATCCCATCAGACACTCTCACTCCTGTATGTTTTCTCCTCTCCTTTTATCTCTTAACCTTTCTATCTCATCTGACCGTCTCACTCCTGTCTGTTTTCTCCTCTCCTTTTCTCTATTACCCTTTCTATCAAATACGACCCTCTCACTCATGTCTGTTTTGTCCTCTCCTTTTCTCTATTACTCTTTCTGTCCGATCAGACCGTCTCACTCCTGTATTTTTCTCCTCTCTTTTTATCTCTTAACCTTTCTATCACATCCAACCCTCTCACCCATGTCTGTTTTGTCCTCTCCTTTTCTCTATTACCCTTTCTATCTCATCCGACCTCTTACTCCTATCTGTTTTCTCTTCTCCTTTTCTCTATTATCCTTTCTATCTCATCCGTCCCCTTACTCCTGTCTGTTTTCTCCACTTGTTTTCTCTATTACCCTTTCTATCCGATCAGACACTCTCACTCTAGTATTTTTTCTCCTCTCCTTTTATCTATTACCCTTTCTATCACATCCGACCGTCTCACTTTTTTCTGTTTTCTCCTCTCCTTTTCACTATTACACTTTCTCTCCTATCAGACACTCTCACTCCTGTCTGTTTTCTCTTCTCCATTTCTCTATTACCCTTTCTATATCATCCGACCCACTCACTCCTGCCTTTTTCCTTCTCTCCTTATCTCTATTATCCTTTCTATCCCATCAGACCCACTAACTCCTGTATGTTTTCTCCTCTCCTTTTCTTTATTACACTTTCTATCACATCCGACTTCTTACTCCTGTCTTTTTTCTCTTCTCTTTTTCTTGATTGCCATTTTGATCCCATCCGATTCTTTCACTCCTGCCTGTTTCCTTCTCTCCTTTACTCTATTATTTTTTCTATCCCACTAGACACTCTCACACCTGTCTGTTTTCTCCACTCCTTTTCTCTATTAACCTTTCTATCCCATCCAACACTCTCACTCATGTCTGTTTCTCCTCTACTTTTCTCAATTGCACATTCTATCTCATCTGACATCCTCACTCATGTCTGTTTTCTCCTCTCCTTTTCTCTATTATCCTTTCTCTCCCTTCAGACCCTCTCACTCCTGTATGTATTCTCCTCTTCTTTTATCTATTACACATTCTATCCCATCAGACCCTCTCACTCCTGTATGTTTTCTTCTCACCTTTTCTCTATTAACCTTTCTATCCCATCAGACCCTCTCACTCCTGTATTTTTCTCCTCTCCTATTAATCTTTCTATCACATCCGACCCTCTCACTAATGTCTGTTTTCTCCTCTCCTTTTCTTTATTACCCTTTTTATACCATCAAACCCTCTCACTCCTGCCTCTTTCCTTCTCTCCTTTTTCTATTATCCTTTCTATCCCTCAGACCCTCTCACTCATGTCTGTTTCGTTCTCTCCTTTTCTCTATTACCCTTTCTATCTCGTCTGACCCTCTCACTTCTGTCTGTTTTCTGCACTCTTTTTCTCTATTAGCCTTTATATCCCATCCGACCGTCTCACTCCTGTCAGTTTTGTCCTCTCCTTTTCTCTATTGCCCTTACTATCTCATCCGACCCTCTCACTCCTGCCTGTTTCCTTCTCTCCTTTTTCTATTATCCTTTCTATCCCCAGACACCCTCAATCCTGTACGTTTTTTCCTCTCCTTTTATCTCTTAACCTTTCTATCACATCCGACCCTCTCACTCATGTCTCTTTTCTCCTCTCCTTTTCTCTATTACCCTTTCTATCTCATCCGACCCTCTCACACCTGCCTGTTTCCTTCTCTCCTTTTTCTATTATCCTTTCTATCCCATCAGACACTCTCATTCATGTCTGTTTTCTCTTCTCCCTTTCTCTATTACCCTTTCTATCTCATCCGACCCACTCACTCCTGCCTTTTTTCTTCTCTCCTTATCTCTATTATCCTTTCTATCCCATCAGACACTCTCACTCCTGTATGTTTTCTCCTCTCTTTTTCTCTATTATGCTTTTTATCCCAACCGACACTCTCACTCATGTCTGTTTTCTCCTCTCCCTTTCTCTATTACCGTTTCTATCTCATCCGACCCTCTCACTCCTGCCTGTTTTTCCTCTCCCTTTCTCCATTACTCTTTCTATTTCATCTGACCCTCTCACTCCAATCTATTTTCTCCTCTCCGTTTCTCCATGACCCTTTGTATTCCATCCGATCCTCTCACTCCTGACTATTTTCTCCTCTCGTTTTCTCTATTACACTTTCTTTTTCTGTTCGACCCTCTCACTCTTTTCTATTTTCTCCTCTCCCTTTCTATTCTATTCATTCGCTTTCTTTTTCTCTATTTTTCAATTTTTTCCTATATTTTCATCTTTCTCTACCTCCCTTTCTCCCTCCTCTCTCTCTATCTATCTCTTTCAGTCTTTTCAAAACTATGTATTTCAGTCTTTTCAAAACTGTCTATCTCAGTCTGTTCAATATCTATCTATCTATCTATCTATCTATCTATCTCTCTATCTATCTATCTATCTATCTCTCTATCTCACTCTGTTATCTATCTATCTATCTATCTATCTATCTATCTATCTATCTTTTCCTTTTCTCTCCTTCATTATTCTGTATTTCCTTTCTCCCCATGCCGAAATGGTCGGGGATGGTGTTGAGTTTGTCCACTGGTGAATGTCAGCTTGCTCAGAAAATCAGTAATCGATATCTTGGAGTTTTTCCTTGGCTAGAACTCCACCACCACCACCACCTTCTCCGCCCCACCCAACCGAAAATGCCACAGCCACTTCAACAGGCTATTTTCGTATTTGATTTTGTTCTTTCTGTTCCTGTTTAGCACCCCACCTCCAACTGCATCTACCAATAATTACCGTCTACCCTCGACTAAGAGGAAGTTGTAGCCCTTTAGCAATGTCAGGCAATTCGTGTTGTGCATCGGGACTAGCAAACAGACATCGTAAATGTTCATCCCTTACTCAAACCGTGATACCGAAAATCAGTGAAGCTACAGCTCTCTACAGCTTCTTTCGGCCGTTAATGCCAACACTAGATAATTTCAAAAAACTTCTAGGGGAGTGATAACCATGGATAGATGATTATACCCCCTAACATATATATATATATATATATATATACAAAAATACTCGTAAAAATGGAGAAACAGCAAGACGTGGAAACCAGAAAACGATTATTATTTATTGTCTGGTTGTATGTGGTGTTGGAGACACGAAAGACAATATGGCAGAGAGCAATGTTCACCTTTGAAATATTAATAATTATAGTAATATAGAATTTTGTTTATAGATGAGAAAAATAATCTGTGGTGAAGTTTGTGCCCAGAGAATCTGTGCTTTGTCAGAAGTATTAATATAAAATATTAAAACAATAGTGTTTATATGAACTATGGAATACCAATTGAGGAGAAGAGATTGTTCATTTAATCATGAAGGGGGAGGGGTCAGTAATCAGGTTGTATTCTAAGTTTACCGCCTTTATTTGAACGGGTGCATGTGCGAAAAGAAAGAGTCGAAGTTGAAGTTGGAATTGAAGTTTGGTGAAATGAGTTGACAGGTAGTCGACCAGAGAGAGAGAGAGGGGCAGTGAGAGTGAAAGCGTCCATATGCTGCTGTAATAAGGGAGGAAGTGAACTCAAGTTATCTGCAATATTAGTACAATACTGCAAGTGAACCCTCTTATATCCTGATAGTGAAATATTTACGGCAACTCCTAAGGACAAAAAGGTCAACCCGAAAACTACTTCTCTTCTTTCAGAACTATATTTGTTTGTTTGTTTTTTTTGTTTGTTTTTTGTTTTTTTGTTTTTTTGTTTTTTGTTTTTTTTCTGGACTAATTTCTTGTAAAATAAGCCTTATTCTTTTTTGGTTTTTTTTATTTGTATTTCTTCCTTATATGAATATACATCAATTTTTCTTTGTACTCGAATCGACTTGATCATATGTGATTTTTCTGCTTGGCCCGATTCTCGCCCCAACGGACTTGCAGGCAGACCGGCTGAATCTTCCAGGATCTACGATTTTTTTAATTGCTCTCCAGAATCAAAAAAATCACAACGTGGCTGGAAAATGGAATTGAATCGACATTGTGAACGGGAGACTTTGATTGAACCTGTAATACTGGACCAGGACAGGACAACGCCCGGTCTTGTAGAGTAGTTTGATCCAGTGGGGCCAGGATAGGTGTTACAATTACCAAGATTCAGTGAAGCTTCAACTCTCTACAGCTTCTTTCGGCAGTCAATGCTAAAACTAGATGAGTTCAGAAAGCTTCTAGGGGATTGATAACCCTGAGTAGATAATTATAACACTCGCATCCCCCTAACATTTATATATATATATACAAAAATACGCGTAAAAATGAGAAAGAGCAAAACGTGGAAACAACAAACGATTATTATTTAATTTTCTGCTTGTTATATGGAGTTGGAAAAAAACGACAGATGGTAATACTGAGTAGAATTGTGGGTTTGGAATCAAATGTAGATCAAATATGGATCAGTATCCGACAGAAGGATAAGATAAAGAATAATTTAGTTGGAAAAATACAAAAGGGTTTCGAATTTTTGTTGGGTGCTAAAAGATAAATGTTACTATAATTGCCTGGAAAAGGAGCCGAAATTTTCGCTGACGCACGTGTTGTCCGTATTGACTGCGTGTCCATTATGGCGGATGTTACCTGATTGTTTCCGCCATTGTACGCTCCGGCCTTCTTCAGGTGGTTGGAATGTCGAACTGAACCTTTTACTCCGCTCGCTAGGGGAGGCTGTTTTAGTTTCACGTACCATGTCAGTTTTCAGTCATCTCCTGTTCATTACACTCACCAAGTTCTCCTCCGCCTTAACCAGGTATTGAACTCACACTCTCTGGATCCTGTTACTGAATCTAACTAACGCCTTTATCCACTGTGCCATGTTTCCTTGAAGACATCTGTGCATAAATTTCTGGGTATTATAAACCTAATGTCTTTAGCAACCATTTTTTATCAGTGCTCATATTGAATTTTTTGCTACTATCATTTCATGTTTTTACCAGAGATCATAAGGCAATTTTTGTTATTGTTATCGTTTTTCTCTGGCACTCCTTATTAATGGTTCCCATATTGTATTCATTTCTATGCTTGGTCGGCTCAGGAGATTTTTGTGGCCGAGCGGTGGAGAACTTGGAGAGGGGAATTAACAGGAAATGCCTGATAACTGATATCCATTAGACATGGCACGTAGAACTAGAACAGTCTACCCCAGCGAGCGAAATAAAGGGTTCAGTGTGACATTCCAACCACCTGAAGAAGGCCGGAGCGTACAACGGCCGAAACGTTGTGATAAAGATGGCATAAAGATGAGGACAATAGTCCGAATATTGTAAATAGTGTACATAATACCTCATACAAAATAAACAGGACACTGAACAATTAAAAATGGAGACTGATGAACTTATTTTGAATTTAATGTAAGTACCCTTTCCTTAACATTAAGCATTCTGTATGTAGACCACTTCATTTGTGAAACAAAATGTTTCTACAGTCACTGCAAGAAACTGTGATCATCAGACAATTTTGTGGTTGAATTTTGCGCGAGTGTTGTCATTTCCTACTATGGCAACAGCGAAATGACGAACTAAATATCAAAGATGATGCTACTGCAATTGTGTGGCCACTTATACCCAATGAAAGAAATATTCATGAATATTTCAGAGTGATAAAGGTTAATAAATCTGCCTTAAGCTAGATTCGTCTGTTTAACTTGAATTCAGTTTATATTACATAAAGAAAAATCGCAAACATTAGCTTTACATATACGCCGTTTGGGGTGGAGGTAACTAGGGAGAAGGGGATCTTCAACTCCCCACCACCTTTCGCAGAACCTGAGAACTAAACAAAAGACTTTGTCCTTTTGGTCTCTATAAAAATGCTATTGAACAAAGATATATCACATGTTTGAAACAAATACTGTCATTAATTTTCAAAAGAAATCTTAAATCATTTTCCGTTTGTATTTTTTTCCTCCCGACACAATGGCTTCTAAAACATTTACTGATTGCAACAGAAAAATTGTCCAAATCGTATAATAGCATTGGATAATCGTCCATCCCACAAAAATAATATCTAAAAAAAACACGAAATTAATACATTCATACTCTCGCTTCCATCTTCAAAGTCCATTCAAGAAGGTTCAAGAGAAGGGGGAATAAGTTTAAAGAAGAGCAAACAGTAGAGAGGAAAACTGGATCAGGAGGTCACAACAGGAAGAGGGATCATCATTTCAATTTAGAGCTAAATGCATTTTATTGCACAAAGTAGAGTCCAATAGTTTTATTAAAAAAAAGTCGGAAAATTCCAGGAAGATATATTTAATCATTTCTAAAATAAAACGGTTCAAAACTTAATTGATCGATTTGGACAATTTTTCTGTTACACCCGGTATATAAATGCGGAAATGTCTATAGTTTGGTTTGGTTAGGTTTGGTTTGTTTCACGGCATATCAACCTCAATATCAACCCCTCGATATCTATATGACTCCCTCCTCCTCTATTAGAGGCCAATTCGTAATCCCTCCCGATTTATTCTTTCCTTTTTCTTTTCTCCTTCATCCATTCCTTTACCTTTCAAATTTCCTGTGAATGGGACTTTATGGAATTATTTCTTCAGTATCAGTCTATGTTTCTGAGATGAGGTATTATGTACACCATTTACATTATTCGGACTATTGTCCTCATGTTTGTCGCAATATTTATTACCACGTTTCGGCCTTTCGGTATCTGTCTATATTTCTGAGATGAGGTATTATGTACACTATTTACATTATTCGGACTATTGTCCTCATCTTTGTCGCCATATTTATTACAACGTTTCGGCCTTTCGGTATCTGTCTATATTTCTGAGATGAGGTATTATGTACACCATTTACATTATTCGGCCTATGCTCCTCATTTTTATCGCCATATTTATTACAACGTTTAAGCCTTTCAGTGTTTTTCTATATTTCTGAGATGAGGTATTATGTACACAATTTACATTATTCGGACTATTGTCCTCATGTTTGTCGCCATATTTAATACAATGTTCCGGCCTTTCAGTATCTGTCTATATTTCTGAGATGAGGTATTATGTACACTATTTACATTATTCCGACTATTGTCCTCATCTTTGTCGCCATATTTATTACAACGTTTTGACCCTTCAGTATCTGTCTTTTTTTCTGAGATGATATATTATGTACACTATATACATTATTTAGAATATTGTCCTCATTTTTGTCGCCATATTTATTACAACATTTCGGCGGTTGTACGCTCCGGCGTTCTTCAGGTTGTTGGAATGTCGAACTGGGTAGACTGTCCTAGTTCCACGTGTCATGTTTAATGGATATCAATTAACAGTTACCTGCCATTTGTCCTTGGCACAGTGGTTTAAGGCGTTAGTTATATCCGATGACTGAACCCACAGAGTTCAATATCCGGTTAAGGCAGTGGAGAACTTGAGGAGGGTAATTAACAGGGGTAACTGACATTAATTTTAACCTCAATGGGTTATTTAACGCTAACAAGTGTTTTATTTCTGGTAATATTTTCTTTTTTCAAATATTTATTGCTGATACTAATTTCTGCTATTAAAATCTATTTTTACACTTTCATACTGTTTTGATCAGCCTTTTGGAGTCAACTATTTGCCCATATATGGTACTCTAACAAGTGATATCACCTCGGGTCTGGGTGGACCTGAGATCACCAGCAATTAAGAGGTGTTTCCATGCTTCTCAAAACCTCCTGATCAGAGGCCTTGCTTTTGGACGTAGTTTATCGCCTTACCCAGGACGCAGATGCTGTTTATCGTCATACCCAGGACGCAGATGCTGTTTATCGTCATACCCAGGACGGAAATATGACGTATAAACAGGAAATATATATATATATATATATATATATATATATATATATATATATATATATATATATATATATATATATATATATATATATATATATATATATATATATATATATATATATATATATATATATATATATATATATATATCTCTCCACACACACAAATGTAGATAGTTACGGTTTTGTAGAAATAGTAACGATGCCTTACCGTCTTTATCGGCGTTGCAGGTGGGCATCATCAAAAGGAGACAGAAGCCATTTTTATATGACCATACTGGTATTCTCGCTTGTCACGCCGGAGACCGGAGTTCGATTCCTAGCTAGCGAGAGGTGATCGATTTTAGATTTTATTTTTAGATCCTCTATGTCAGGACTAATAATTGTCATTTTGTAAAGTTTTAGCCATTATTAAAAGCTATTTATCAAGTTAGTTTTTAAATATATATTTTCCCATTATTTTTGCTGAATTCGATTCCTGCCCAAGTTTGTCGTCTTTTCACGTCCAGTCTAAATAAACATCAGTAAAGTTTGTCACTGGGAAAACAAAGACATTCTGCTGGGCAATCGACCGGGCAAGGGAGATAATTCAGATACAGGAAAAAAATTACACATCTGTACCATCACCATCGGCATCTGTCTTATGACAGGGTGTCGTCCTAGGGCCACTGTGCTGCCGAGCTCCTGACCCAATCTCCTCACATATCTCGACTGAAAAACGGAGAAATATTAATTCCTGAATAGCGTTTCTTGAGCATGTAGAACCGATGGATCTTATCCCAGTCCACGTCAAGTTTTGCCTTCGTCGCTGACCATTAATTTCGTTGCCGGAACCCCACGCCACGTCCGTTGACAGATCAGACTAAAATACATATGAACAGACTGCGATGATACATACATATATACATCCATATATATATACATATATAGACTGATAGACAGACAGATAGAGAGACAAACAGATTGACAGTCAAACAGATAGATAGAAAGACAGATACATAGAAAGACAGATACATACATATAGATAGCTAGCTAAATAGATATGAACAGAATGAGATAGATATATTTTAACAGATTGAGATAGATAGATAGATAGATAGATAGATAGATAGATAGATAGATAGATAGATAACACTCTGTGTATATTTCTGAGATGAGGTATTATGTACATTATTTACATTATTCGGACTATTGTCCTCATATTTGCCGCCGTATTTATTAAAACGTTTCGGCCGTTGTACGCTCCGGCCTTCTTCAGGTGGTTGGGATGTCGAACTGAACCCTCAAGGACACATGGCAGAGTGTATCAAGGCGTTAGTTAGATCCAGTGACAGGACCCAAAGAGTGTGAGTTCAATACCAAGTTAAGGCAGTGGATAGCTTGAATAGGGCAATTAACAGGAGATAACTGATATTCGTTAAACATGGCACGTGGAACTAGAAAAGTCTACCCCAGTGAGCGAAATAAAAGGCTCAGTTCGACATTCCAACCAACTGAAGAAGGCCGGAGCGTAAAACGGCCGAAACGTTGTAATAATTATGGCGACAAAGATGAGGACAATAGTCCGAATAATGTAAATAATATAGATAACACTATGTGACACTGGTGGATTTGAAGTGGTTCATGTCAAGATATGAACATATATATATATATATATATATATATATATATATATATATATATATATATATATATATATTAGCATTCTCCTCCTTTTCCTCCACGTTTGTTCGCTAACCGTGGATTATTAAAAACAGAATATGACCATCAACCAAAATGGAAATTACGATTGGCAGGTCAGAGGGTAGGGTGGGCATCTGAAAAATACTTTTGGAAATATAAACTCAAGAGACAAGAATTAACCTCTCACCCGAAAAGAAAATTGAAATGAGAAAAGAACCTGTACGGGTTGTCTACATAATAACCCGAGGCTTGTGGGAACGGAGTACCTTGTTGGGGTGCATTAGAACAAACCAAACCAAAGACTGCGAAATAATTTTTGTTATGGAAAATGAAATGATTAAAATAAGACCGCCCCTTGGCTCACTCGGTTTAAAAATCAGAATTGTCAAAAAGACAGTCCAAATGGTATAAGATGGAATACGGGGGAGAGGAGGAGAAAATGAGAAAATTTACCTCTGCCCATTTGGAAGTAATAGTGCGAGGCATAAATAAGAGAAAGTGTGAGTTATAAAGGCGGGTCAGCGTAGGGTTGACCCTGTAACTAAATCCGAAAGTTGCAGAATTACAGAATCCCCAGATCAGTCGACCCCACGTCAGTCTTGGACCGGACTCGAAGTAAGCGTATCGTGTTGGAAACTCAGGCAGTTAGAGAAAGACGAGACGATCGGCGAAGAGCAGACGAGTTGCTACAAAAACACCGAGTGACCTGTGACCGGGAGAATTCTCGACTTTTAACCCTCTTCCAAGATTTAGAAGAGCAAAGGGTCACAATAGAAATTTAAAGACGGAACGACGGAGTTTTCTACTAGGAACTATATAAGCCAATTTAAAACTGACCCGACGAATCTTCCGTTTTTATTTCATCTGCGAGAATATTATTATTTCTTTCATAATACAGCTTCGTCGTGGCTCGAACCAGTGCTCTGAATTACCAACGACATTGGATATTCACTGCACTGAGATCAAAGAATACAATGTGAGCAGATTGGTTTGGATCGATGCGGCCAGTGGCCAGCGACCAACAACCAGTTGACTAACGACGGCACTGGTCAGCGTAGGGTTGACTCTGTGATTGATTCGTCGTCCTACGATCCAGACGACCGGAACGTGGGTGTGGTTACATCTTCTGGTATAGGCGGCATGTGACAGTGGCCATACTATCTGGCTGCTGCAGCCGGGGCGTGTGTGTTATAGATAGATAGATAGATAGATAGATAGATAGATAGATAGATAGATAGATAGATAGATAGATGCTGCAAGCGGGTCCTGTGATAGATAGATAGATAGATAGATAGATAGATAGATAGATAGATAGATAGATAGATAGATAGATGCTGCAAGCGGGTCGTGTGATAGATAGATAGATAGATAGATAGATAGATAGATAGATAGATAGATAGATACTTCAAGCGGGCCGTGTGATAGATAGATAGATAGATAGATAGATAGATAGATAGATAGATAGATAGATAGATAGATAGATAGATCCGTTCTCCTATATTTCCCTGTGTCCATTTTATAATTGTAATCTCAACATAGGAAATGTCAGTCCGTGACCTCATCTGATAGTATTTTTCTCTGCCAATCATCCTTTCTCCCTAAGCGCTTCAAAACCGTTTACATCGTGAATGAAACTCATCAATTAAAACTTAGTCTGTTGTCCCGGCTCTAAGCGACTGCGTCTTTCCGAACCTCCTGTAAAGTTTAACTGCCTGTCATGCAAGAGACCACTTCGGTCCCCCCTAGGATGGGCCAAAGTTCACAACAAATGTTTTGCGCATAAAACACACAAAAGATCTCTTTACGACATTTGCTCGTAAGAATATTGCTATGATTGCAGTAAACAGAAGAATGTACATCAATAATTACATAACCAAATAATGAAATTTATTTTAGATCACAACTATATTTTATTAACCATTGTTTCCCGCCTTTTCTGAAATATAGACAGATATTGAAAATCGTAGTTTACAGAAAATGGCTGATTGTGATATGCACTGTTTCAAATCGAAACATCAATAGGATAAACACTGACGGAATATGGCCACTAACTTTGATCTGTTGATAAATGAAGCAGTTTTGGTTCATGAAATTATTTTCTTATCTATGTCTGGCTAAAAGTAACCAGACTTGATTAACGTCTACTTGTGTCATATTTTTGAAGGTCTCATAAAATGCCTATTGGGATCCGCGTGGAATGAAGAGACTTGGAACAGACATGTACAGACATGTCATGTGGTTATGGGCTTGTCACCAGCAGTGTAAGCTTTAAATCTTCAAACTTTTATTTCAGCGTCATAATCTTGTTACTCGACGAGAGATCTGCTGTTACTGAATATGTTGGTCTTGAAAGGCGGAGAACAACAATGTTATCCTTTCAGCAAATATAAAAAATATTTTAGACGTATTCATTAAGCTAATATAGCAGGTCTTTGCTGTTTGCCCAATTTCACTGATGTGGCTCTACGGGAGGAAGCCAACGATAAAGATTTGTGAACAAGGTCACGTCGTTCCCTTCAAGTTGAGCTGTAAAATTGAACAGCGCGAAGTATGTGGCTAACAGTTTCAGATTAAATATAAACTACTTTTTAAAGTTTTTTTTTCTGATAGTTTGAGAAAAAAATATAGCGGTCTGGTTTTAACGGCATTTGAATCAGTGCAAGTAAGTGCCTTAATTTTGGGAAGAGTATTTTCAATGCCTGAAAAAATCCTTTTAGAATTAGCAACCGTATATACGTGCGTTAGCGTGTACACACAGGCAAGCGAAAAAATATTTACACAATTTAATACAAGGTGTAAAAAACAGTGCTGTACATGGTTAGACAGTGCTGAGAAGAATATATTAATAAATAAATATAGATATACCTACATTTAAGTTTCGTTGTTCTACCAACTCATCAGGTTTGAATTATTACATTTGCTTTTTAAAAAAAGTATATACTATATATATATATATATATATATATATATATATATATATATTAAAATTATTACCTTTGATTCAAAAATAATATTTATATATATATATATATATATATATATATATATATATATATATATATATATATTAATGCGTGTTTCATTAAATAATATAGTATATACGAGTTTGTCGTTACTTGGAAATTTTCATGCAGCAAGGGCGGACTATCATTGTTGTTGCGTCCGTGTGTTGTTTGATTCGAGCCATCACCTTAACACCTAAAAATCTTTAAACAACCCGCTATCAGCAAAAACTATTGTCTTACTCTGTCACTTTTTTGCCTTTCTTACCAGTCGAGGTGCAACTAAATGCACCGAAACGAAGTTGCATCTTTGCAGTGAGTAAATTGTTTTTGCCTATATGAAAAAATTATAATAAATCATTATTACTCTACTATCGGTATTGAGTCATCTTTTGAATTAATATAAAATTTATATATTATTTTCGTTCTCATTACATTCATATATATATATGTGTGTGTATAGATAGATAGATAGATAGATAGATAGATAGATAGATAGATAGATAGATAGATAATATAGTAATTCTTCTAGCCTAGAATAGACCTCAACAGAATGCAGAAAGCACTGGACGGTCGTTTCGTCCTATTTGGGACTCATCAGCAGTGCATATCCACTACCGAGAATCGAGCCCGGACCGCTTCAATACAACGCAAACGTCATACCTACTCTACCACGGGCCTCGATGACGAAGACACAAACTAGTGGATGCGCACTGCTGATAAGTGCCAGATAGGACGAAACGGCCGTCCAGTGCTTTCTGCATTCTCTGGAGGATTATTCTAGGCTCGACGAATCACTATATGATTAGCCTAAATCCCCAAAATAATCACTTATTCGACATATGAGGGTCAAGCAGCTCAGTTCCTAGGAAACGACAGCCCGACACAAGTACATGTGATTTGATTATAGTGGTGAGGCTTTGTGCCGAACCAACCACACTTTTTGAAGGGCCGAATACAGAGACCGGGTGCACTACTTGCCACAAGGTCCCCAAACGACCCTCCGCAGGTTTTGAATTCAGAGTTGTACTTCTCCTAGACCAGTTGCCATCCAAGGCTATAGAACCCAATCTGTTCTGCTATTTACCCATAGCTGGAGGGAGAATATATATATATATATATATATATATATATATATATATATATATATATAAAAGTGAACATAGATGTCAGCACTTAGAGGCGACAGTCTGTTTCATGCTATATGCAATCGTCAGGCCACATGTGGTGTTATTTTTCTCGGCTATTTATATATATACAGGTCAGTGGTGCATTGTGGGAAGTCTATTATGACGGTTGTTTTACCGGAAGTCGTTTATTAATTTATTTGGGTTAAATTATTTTGCTTGTTTTTATTTTTTGTTTCTTATTTTATTTATTTATTTATTTATTTAATCGATGTTTTTATTAACGTAGTAAAAATTTGTTTATGTCACTTATTTAATAGTTTTGTTTTGGTTTGAGAATTTAATTAAAGCTATTTATTCGATTTTGGGGTTGATTGTTGTAGTTTGTTCTAACTATTATTTTGGCAGGAACAGTTTTTAATTTGTGTTTATTTTGGTTGATTATTTTTATTTGTTTTTTCTAACGGTAACTTTATCGGGATTGGTTTCTTTATTTATTTACTTGGATGAATTTAGGTCAATTTATTTTACTTGTATATTTTCTCTTTTTCGGTTTTTCGATTTTTAAGTAACGTAGTATTTATTTATTATTATTATTATTATTATTATTATTATTATTATCGTTATATAACAGTTATAGTTATTTTTTTCGTCCGATTTTTTTGGTTCGATTTTTTAGTCTAACTAATATTTTGGTCATAATGTTTTGCTAATTTGTTTATTATTTACTTTATTTATTTGGGTTCGTTTTTTTTTATTATTATTATTCTTTTTCGTCTATTCTAACAGGTGTGATTTGGTAATTTGTTTGGATTAATTAATTTAGCTTATTTTATTGTTATTTTGTTTATTTGTTTATTTATTTGTTTTTATTTTGTTTTTTTCGTTTTCAATTTTTTAAGTAACGTAGTAAAAATTTGTTTTCATGTCTGCATTTTGAGATGAGCTCGGATCTTTTATTTAATAATTTATTTTGGTCTGGGAAAGTAATGATAGCTATTTTTTCCTCCAAGCAAAGTTTGCAAGTTTTTGATTGATTATTGAAGGCTGATGATCTTTTCCTTATTTTCCAAGATATGGTTGGTGTGATGTGCGTTTTGTTTTTAATTCCCCAGATATACTTAGAAAGCATTGTACTGTTCGCATATTTGCTATTTGTGAAAGATGTTTTGTGTGTATAATTTCTTTGTTTCCAGGGTCCTTCAGTTACTCCTATGTATATTTTTTCTTCATTATCTGGTGATTTTATCGTGGCTTGGTATATTACGAACGTAGGAAAAATATTCTTATTATTTTATCGTGGCTTGGTATATTACAAACGTAGGAAAAATATTCTTCACACTCTTACACAAACACTTCCCAGAATCAAGCACCCTACACAAAATATTCAACGAAAACACAGTTAACATCAGCTACAGCTGCACCGAGAACATGGCACAAATAATAAAAAAGCACAACAAGAAAATTACCAACAAACCACACGAACAAATTAAACCCACGTGCAACTGCAGAATAAAGAACGAATGTCCCTTAAACGGAAATTGTTTACAAAACAACGTAATATACTAAGCCACAATAAATATCTCTGATATTGAGCACTTTATCCCATAAATATAGTACACCTTACGACTATATTTCTTCATATATATATATATATATATATATATATATATAGAGAGAGAGAGAGAGAGAGAGAGAGAGAGAGAAGGAACGGATTGTGATAGATAGACCGTGCATCGTATTAGTAAAATTACTACAGATGAATATAGTCCTGAGTATGACGATAAACTACATCCGGCAGCAAGGCCTCTGATCGGGAGATTGGAGGTTTTAAGAAGCGTGGAACCATCTTTTAATTGCTGCTGTTTCCAGGTCCACCTTGAGCCGGGGTGGTAGCACCTGTTAGGGTCCCAGCTATGGGGATATAGTGACCCCCCCAAACAAAAACAAAACACTATGAAAATATAAAAAAACACCTTTATAGTAAAATGCCAGCAATACATTTTATATAAATTAAAATCACCAAATATCCATATTTACAGTAAACATGACCAATACATTTTATCTTTAGTTGAAAATTACGTTCAAAATTTAGTTGAAGCCATAAAATTGCGTTCGAAATATTTTTTTCGGCATTAAATAACCCATAGAGTTGTTGATAGGCCGTTATACAAAATCAAACAAACAAAAACTGCTGAATGGGAATAGGAAATTATAACTTTAATGTGCCGGTCTCGATTACAACCATAAAAAGCTGAAAATTAATTTCAGTAGCAATCTGCCTTATTAGTTTTCTGGTAAGGAAAGCGGTATTACTCGTCTTCAACCGGGTCTTTCATTACTGGGAATATTTGCCGTTCAGTTGGAGAAGTTTAAATTTAATGTCAGCCCACCAGGAAATCAATATTATTAACAAAATTTGGGTGCAACTGAGACATATCCCCAAATCGGGGGGGTTAACAATTCGAATGGGGGGGGGGCTCTGAAAAGGGAAACTGTATAATAATAAATAATATTATCGTAATAATTTAAAGTATCTATTTTTATTAGTTTTTATGAAAGATATATATCCAAGAACAGATAGTAAATAATAAAACGTTGCTGAGAGTTATAATGGACAGGAAGTTGTGGAGAGCCATTGTCGCTAACAATTAGAACTCAAAAAATCTGGCACTGAAGAATTATCTATCAAACAAAAAAAAATCATCGAAATCGGATGAAAACTGTGGAAACGGATAAACAACATCCGATCACAGACACACAGACATTTTGAGAATTATAGGTAGGAATGATGGCTGGTGACTCTGGCTTGGCGTTTGGATCAATTTTATACACAGATTTATCTCGACACTAGCAGCATGGCCCGGCGTTGCCCGTGCTTGATTCAAAAATCGTACGACTCATACAGCAATCGCTATCACTTGACTTAAAATATTTTTGCCCTTCCTTGCCTTTAAAGGAGTGCCCTTTGTCGTGCTGATGTTGCTACATGCCTTACTTCTTGCCTATCTCACACTGCGAATTTTTTCTAAGCTCTATACTAAACATTAAATCTGTTACGAAAAAAGAACTAAATAAAATGAACACAAAACCATTAGCGTTAAAAAAGGACTCGTAACTGGAAAAACCGAATGAAAAAAGAATGTTAACAACAAATACTTTTTCACACCCAACCCAATTCTGCGGAATCAGAATCAACGTTGATTTCAAGCAAGCGAATGAGCCAATTGGAGTAAAGTGCCATGCAGATTTAAATTTTTCCCACTTATGACGAATGCAGCTATCGATTATTATTTTTTTTTTTGCATCCTAGCATGCTAGTTAACATTCATGTCAGTCAGCTGTTGGCTCTCACGCTGGCCAATAGAATCTTCCTACCTATTCGTGGCAGCCACTCTCACTCTGGCCAGTAGAAAATTCGTGGCAGCCACTCTCACTCTGGACAGTAGAAAATGGCTGCAAACTACATGAAAACTGCCGAAGAAGTTTGAAAAAATCGATTATTTCCACTATCGATGGGAGTTAGGAAATGCAAAATCGGTCTTGGCCTTCCCGCTAACTTGGAGCATGTGCATGTGCATGTGCATGTGCATGTAAATCCGTCGAAAATTGCGGTCGTGCATTCTTTACACACACACACACACATCCTGCCTTTTATAGATAGAGATATTTACGCGGGAGAATCTGGTCTCAAAATGGAGATGTTCACGGAAAAGAATAATGTCACAATAGATCGCAGTGTGGTGGCTTCTCTACTAAGTACGACACCCCGAGCCTGAAGTCAAGTGGTCTACGAGCGATCCCTCGTTTCATGCTCCACGGGGGGTTCGATGTCGACCGCGGCCGCCCCTAGCGACGACGACGCCCGCTATGGCAGGCTCCAGAGGAACGAAAAGAGACGCCTTTCGTAATACCGTGACGGCACCGGTCGCGGCGTGGCACCGCCGTTCGTTCGAGCGAGCACGCGAACCCGTTGCTCCGATCCCGCGGTCCCTCTCGTACTGGACGGGATAGCCCGGACCACAGCCGACGTAACAAGCGTGTAGATCGGTAGGATAAAACTAACCTGTCTCACGACGGTCTAATCATTATGTTCTTTCAACGGGTGGTTAGATTCGGTGTTCAATACGTCTGAAAGGAAAGGACTGATTTCATCTGCATGAAAGCTTCTTTTAGTGTCGTGATTATCAAATCATATCCAAAGTGTGTACAGATGCTGATGGAGATGCCAAAATTGGTGTCGTACCCAAAGCACGGTTAATGGTGAAGAGAGTAAGCCAACCCTATCACTGGAAGTTCTGTCAGCCATTTTTTTTTAATTCTTTACGCGATGTGAGAAGCGTTTTTATTTATTTATATATGTTTCCGTGTCTGTCTGTGTGTGTGTGCGTGCGCGTGTTCGTGTGAGCTAAGTTTTAAAATGATAACTACCATAAATATTTCTTCTTTTTTTTTTTTAATTTTCACGGTCGATTATGAAACTTTTAAACAACTAATTGTTATGACCTTGACCCGGGGTGATAGCAACTGTTAGGATCTCAGTTATGAGTTAACCCTGAAACTAGAGTCAAAACACTATAAAAGTATAAAAGTAGATTTTTATAGTAAAAATACCAGCAATACAGTTTTGAAAAAAAATATTACCAGCAATAGATTTAACTTCCGACACAAGCCTCCTTGACAAAAATACGTCAATGAAACCTGATCTCCAAACTGATTTCTTACAAAGAATACATATTCAATAATCTATTGAGTTTGATATGCCGTAAGACAAAATCAACTCAACCAAATAGGTATCCTGGGTAAGACGACAAACTACATACGGCAACAAGAAGTTTTAAGGGGTGTGAAACCACCTCTTAATTGCTGATGTTCCCATGTCCACCCTGACCTGGGGTGGCAGCATCAGTTAGGGTCCCAGCTATGGCTAAATAGTTAACACTAAAACTGGGGTCAAAACACTATGTAAAAAGTGTAAAAATGGATTTGAATACCAGAAATACTTTGTAAAAAATTATTATCAGCAATAAATTTTTGAAGAAAACTTATTACCAGCAATATATTTTTGAAAAAATATAATATGACCAGCAATTTAGTAAGTATTCATTAATTATTCATTCATTAAGCATTCACTACGTATTCATTTATTAATTTTTCATTGAGTATTCATTTATTAAGTATTCATTCAGCCTTCATTCGTTAAGTATTCATTTATTAAGTATTCATAAGGTATTAATTTATTAAGTATTCATTCATTACGTATTCATTAAGTATTCATTTATTAAGTATTCATTTAAGTATTCATTTAATAAGTATTCATTGAGTATTTATTTATTAAGTATTCATTTACTAAGTATTCTTTAAGTATTCATTTATTAAGTATTTATTAAGTATTCATTAAGTATTAATTCATTAAGTATTCATTTATTAAGTATTCATTTATTATTTATTTATTACGTATTCATTCATAAGGTATTCATTTATTAAGTATTTATTTATTAAGCATTCCTTAAGTATCCATTCATTAAGTATTCATTAAGTATTCATTTAAGTATTCATTTAATAAGTATTCATTGAGTATTTATTTATTAAGCATTCCTTAAGTATTCATTCATTAAATATTCATTAAGTATTCATTTAAGTATTCATTTAATAACTATTCATTGAGTATTTATTTATTAAGTATTTATTTATTAAGCCTTCCTTAAGTATTCATTCATTAAGTAATCATTAAGTATTCATTTAAGTATTCATTTAATAAGTATTCATTGAGTATTCATTTATTAAGTATTCATTTATTTTATTGACAAGGTTTTTATTTGATAGAAACGAAGGTAACATCTTTTCTTTTTTTTTAATGTGCCAACTCGAACGTTACATTCGAAGACTTCTAATCTGAAAAGTTCCGACGTCAATGGTAATCCTTCCAAGAAGAAACGAATGACAAACTCAAAATAAAGCCGCCGTATTGATTTTAATCACCGCTAACTTCTACTTAAAGATCAAAGTTTTCGACAGGAATATTTACACATCAAAGTTGTTGGCTTCCTCTGATGATTGCGTCCTCTTACACACTAACTCACGTATATGTTAGGTTTTGAATTAACTTCATTAAAACAGACTTGAATATTTTATGAGGTCGGAGAAAAGCAAATGCCAGGAATCGATTCCATTAAATATATATTAGATTCGTCAAAAGATCTCTTTTGTGTTTGCCATTAGATCAGAGGGGTTTCCATTTAACTATAAAAAAAAATTTTTAAAAAGGCGCTTCGCTGTGAAGGAATTTTTCGGATCTTTTCTGTAAATTCACCTCAAAATATTAATTCACCACAGAATAAAAAGAATGTTTGCTAAAATTCACACCAAATTCTTCCAGAGCGAGGCCCTTCCATTGTACCCCGGTTGGGTTGATCTTTATGATCACCACAAATGTGGGTGACTCAAGTGCGTTATTTCTAGATGTAGGGCCTACATTAGCATTCATTGCCGATAAAGAAGCCCAAAACGGATTTTTTTTCTTTTAAATTGTAAAAAAATCCTTGTAAGTACCTCGAATTTCACCCGCGCTTATGAAATGGGAATAACTCCGTGATTTTTGTTAATTTTTCATTCTGAAGTTTGGTATTGTTGCGAGGAAAGCTAAACAAATTTTGATTTAAAATTTATAATTTCTTCGGGTGAATTAATAATTTCGACAAGGAAATTTGCATTATTTGGAGTGAATTAACAGAAAAAATCAAACGTTTCGTGAGGGTAGTCTGCAGGATCATTCAAATTGATTCATTCTCGACTAAGTTATCTGCTATAGTAATCTGTTTACAAGGGTCTGATTGAACCTAAAATTGTGTATTGCCGGAAGGGTGAGGCTTCTCAGTCGTCACTTTCCAACAAATTGGATAAAAAAAAAACATATCCAAAGAATGATCTGCAATGTAATCAATCCTGTTCAGAAATCTCGACTTCAGTGACGGGATTTCCCTGTCTTTTCTACAAATATTTTCATGGCAACTGCTCAGATGAACTTTTTTTCCCTGGTGCTCCGATCGCATGAATTTAAGCGTGCTACTAGATTGGCATCTAGAACCCACCCTTTTATTGTTGAAACAGCTAAATCCACTTCTACTCCAACAATTTTTTGACCACTTCCCACCTGTGAAATTCCCTTCCGTTTACTTGCTTCCCTGATAAATACAAGCTTTCAAAATTTAAAGGCAACATCAATCGCCTTTTTTTCTTGAATCCCGTCCATCTTTTGTCCTTTCCTCAATCCCCACTATTCGCAGTCTTCTCTTTCACTTTCACTCGCTGTAAACCACTGCACCTTAGTGGCATTCCCGCCTTGCTTGGGGTGAAATGATTAAAAAAAAGCAAAAGATATATTATGGGTTTTTTTTCTTACGGTGCAAACACAATTAAGCATTTGTGAAATTTACATAAAAAATGTCCTTAGCAACTAAGAAAAGAGGGATGAACTGCTGTGTAATATCTAATCTCTGGCAGTGAATGCTGGACAATCTCACCAAAGATGAAGAAAATACTTGAGGCGAGAAAGATGTGGTTATATGAATCACTGTCTCCCTGAAATTACGTACAAGTTGAGTCGCCTTTATCAGAAATTCCCAAATTCGAAAACCTCCAAAATCCGAAGGTTTTTCAGGTGCTGACATGACTAACCACAAATAGAAAATTTCAGAAAGCATTGGCAAGGTTCCGAGGTGATGTACAGCCGTTATAAATGACCTCATCTATCCTGTACCAGTTTTTGTTAGCGATCATCTCAGCATCACCTTCGTTCGTGGGTTACTTAACAGGTGTTTCTTGCTCAATAAAGATATTATTCAAAAAGTCCTGCATTTATATATATTTTTCGTAGGTAGTGCATTATGTTTTATTTGCACACGTACAGAAAGTACAAGATATTTTTCTATGAAATCTTAATTTCACCGCTTAAAATCCAGTGCGAGCAGAATAGCGTCATTAGCTGTATCTGCATGGACAGAAAATTTATTAAATGTTTTATATAAAACTAGTTTCAGGCTATATGGTATTTATATAAAACTACCTTCAGGGTATATGTATAAGGTGTGTTATGAAATGTAAAGGGATATCGTGTTCATGCCTGGGTTCCAGTCCCAAGGTGACCATTTTATAGATGCTATATACAAATTAAAATAGCCTGCATTCCAAAATCCGAATAAAATCTGCATATCGAAGCACTTCCGGTCTCAAGAATTTTGAATTAAGGATTCTCAACCTATAATGCATAGGAGAATATTGTTTGAAGGCAAAGATAATAGGGGCGAACTGCTATAAAATATCTAATTACTTATATGGCAGTAAATGCTAGACAGTCTCATCAAAGATGAGGAAGACACCGGAAGTGACATATATGTGGTCCTGTCGACAAATGTCTCCCTGAAATTAAGTAATGCATAGGAAAATACTGTTAGAAACAGAGAAATGGCATGAAGGAAAGTGTGTTGAACTGGCATGTACTATCATATCTCTTATATTGACAGTGAAGTATCGACTTGAAGTGACAGTGACAAATGTCTTCCTGAAATTAAATAATGCATAGGAGACTATTGTGGGGAACAAAGAAAAAAAACTTACTCTATAGCAGTAAATGCTGGACAATTTCCTCAAAGAATGAAAATGTCGTTCTATCAACGTATATAAAGGACACCATGAACAGAACATGTGAGAAAGGAGGTAGTCTGAACGAAAACAGGAATAAGTAAATTGATTTTTACAGTCAGAAAGAGTTAAATTTCTGGGGCACTTGGGGGTTTAGAAAATTTAACCCTCACGAGAGGGTCTGATGTCTGATGTTAAGACAAGCAAAGGGAAACCGCGAGAAACCTACTTAACAAGACTGAATGAGTGGAAAATTAAACAAGGGGGAAAAAAGAGATGGTAGTTGTGGAGAGTCTTAACCGCCGAAGTCATGAAAAGACATGGCATATAAAAAAAAAGAATATTATCGTGAATGATCGGCCGATTTAAAAATGGTTCGCGAAATTTTATCCAGGATATTTCTCGCTGTACGATGCTCGTCGGTCGGAGTAGACGAGACCATAATTAAAATATTTAAATCAATTGCTATTAGTCAACAGTTCGTTGGTTGATTTTGTTTAGCGCCATATCAACCTCTGTGGGTTACTTAAAGACGAAATCTAAATATTTTGCACGCAGTTTTATTCTATTTATTTATTTTTTTTAAATTTTTTATAATGTTTCTACTGGTACAAATCTTACTAATTAACCCATAGCTGAGGGGAAGAAGAGGTGAATTCATACCTTTCCCAAGCGTAATTGAATATAACGAATCCAAATGGAATTCGAAATCGTCTCTACGATTAAAAATTCCGAACTATTATTCATCACACCACCCACACATCCAAGCTTACAGCGTCTAGCATGTCCACGCGGTCACCCATCTAGGTAATGACCAGGCTCGAGGTTGCTTAACCTTAGCAACAGTACGGAAACCTGTGTTTCAGCGAGATGTGGTCACAAGTCACCAGAGTTTGTAATATTTTCATAATAAATTTACCCTTATACTCCTGTGATACACCGGGGTGCATAAGGTTTGGGAGTCAGCAACATAAAATTATCATAGTGTGACCCGGATATAAGAGACCCTGATATAAGAGAAACCCGGATATAAGAGAGATTTTCTCTGGTCCCAAATTAGAGCCATACTTACCTAAACAAAATAGACCAAACCCTGATATAAGAGAAACCCGAATATAAGAGACTTCTTATCTGGTCCCGACAACTCTCTTATATCCGGGTTACACTGTACACCTATTTCATGAAGAAGTTAGATTATTTACACTATGGATATTGTTCGGACTGTTGTCCTGATCTTTATTGCTATATTCACAATGTTTCGGTCGTTGTACGCTCCGGCCTTCTTCAGGTGACATTTCTTAGAATTTCGAACCGAACTCTATATCTAACCTACGGTGGTAGATTGTTCTAATTCCACGTGCCATGCCTTTGGATATCTCAGTGTCAGTTAATTCCCCTTGATAACTCAACTGTCCATGTTTTTGTTCTCTCTGCTGTGGCTAGGGATTGAACTTATAACTCTTTGGGCCAGGTCACTTTTGGATGATTCAACCAACGCTTTTATCCAATGGGCCATGTGTCTATCGTGAATATGGCAAGATGAGAATAACAGTCCGAATGATGTAAATGGTGTAAACAGTTACAATACTTCATCTCAGAAATATAGACAGACCCTGAAGAAGGCCGGGGCGTATAACGGTCGAAACGTCGTGAATATGGCAATAAAGATGAGGACAATATCCCGATCAATGTAAATAGTGTAAACAGTTACAATACTTCATTTCAGAAATATAGGCAGACTCTGAAGTTCGGTTGAAAATACCTAAGTAAATCACCTGGAGAAGGCCAAACGTACAAGGTACAACGGCCGAAACGTCGTGAATATGACAATAAAGATGAGGACAGCAGTCCGAACTATGTAAATACTGTAAACATTTACAATACCGCGTCTCAGAAATATAGACAGATCCTGAAGAAGGCCGGAGCGTACAACATCTGAAACGTCGTGAATATGTCAATAAAGATGGGGTTAGCAGTCCGAACTATGTAAATAAATAGTTACAATACCGCATCTCTGAAATATAGACAGATCCTGAAGAAGACAGGAGCGTACAACGGCCGAAACGTCGTGGATACGACAAGAAAGATGAGCACAGCAGTCCGAACGATGTAACTAGTGTAAATAGATTTGATACCTCAACTCAGAAATATAGAGAGATCCTGAAGAAGGCCGGATCGTACAACGGTCGAAACGTCGTGAATCTGTCAATAAGGGGTTTGAAAATCGGTTACTGCGTTTTCGTAGGTGCTATGTTAACAGAAAATATATCACTTTAAGTGGCTTGAAGCTGAAAAATAGGCAATGCAAAATTATTGGGCCAATGAAAGGTCTGAGATGATAATTTATTGTGGGTTAATCCACTGTTCTTGATTATTATCCCCTTAACTATTTTTTTTTAATCTCTTTATGACATTCTTAAAGAATAATTTTCTTATTCTTATCTTGCCAATGTTTTCCAGTCTCTTTATTTCATACGATCTCCGTTCTGTTTGTTGCAATTTCCACCGTCTCTTTCTGCCCTTCAATATTCTCCCGTCCTTTTGAGGATAAATTTTTCGCCTTGTAATTTTTTTTATATCTGAAATACAATAGATAAATGCCAATATCTATAGAGTGCTTTCTCGATTATCCAGACATTAAGCAACGTCGAGCCTGTTCAGTACCTAGATGGGTGACCGCTTGGGAATACACGTTGCTATAAGCTTGGATGTGGGCCGGGGGTGGGGGGGGCATAGCCTACAGGCATATCACGTCGAAATATCGATTCCCATATGCTCACTGAAGTTAACCTTCTTCGAACCTGGTCAGTACCTAGATGGGTGACCGCTTGGGAATACACGTCGCTATAAGATTGGATGTGCGGGTGCCATAGTCTACGGCCATATCACGTTGAAATATCAGTTCCCATATGCTCACTGAAGTTAAGCAACTTCGAACCTGGTCAGTACCTAGATGGGTGACCGCTTGGGAATACACGTTGCTATAAGATTGGATGCGCGGGTGCCATAGCCTACGGCCATATCACGTTGTAATATCAGTTCCCATATGCTCACTGAAGTTAAGCAGCTTCGAACCTTGTCAGTACCTAGATGGGTGACCGCTTGGGAATACACGTTGCTATAAGTTTGGATGTGCGGGTGCCATAGCCTACGGCCATATCACGTTGAAATATGCTCACTGAAGTTAAGCAACGTCGAGCATGGTCAGTACCTAGATGGGTGAGTTTTGGTGAATACCAATTGCTGTAAGGTATGCGGGTTATATAGCTTACGGCCATAACACGTTGAAACACTGGTTCCCATATGATCACTGGAGTTAAGCAACGTCGAGCCTGATCAGTACCTAGATGGATGACCGCTTAGGAAATCAGGTGCTGGAAGTTTGGATGTGCAGTTGTTGCAATTGATAATGGCTCGGAATTGTTTCTCGGAGAGCAGAGTTCCAGTTCCAATTAGGTTCATTATATTCGCAAATACCATCGGAAAAGGCATGAACCCACCTCTTCCCCCTTCCATATTTATCACTGAATTATTATCATCTCCAACTGGCTTTAACCTGCAAATGGTTAATCGTCCTTAGAAAACGTCTGAACTCCTCGGAGTATAGAACTCTCAATTTCTATACCACCAAATTCACCAACCAACGCTTTACCCAGATCGACAGGCACCTGAAGAAGTCCGGAGGGTACTATGGCCAGAATGTCGTAATAGTAACAACGAAGATGAGGATATTAGTTCGAATGTATATAGTATAGTAATGATAAGCCCTGGTCCTAGAAATTAAAACTGCTTTTTTTTTGACATCGTTTATGTTAAATGTAATCAATTAAATTTAAAAAGGTAACATTGGAAAAATGGCAGAAAATGTCAATGTAGATGTATTTTACATATGAAGTCCACGTCAAAAATTGTATTCTGTCTATAAACAGACTGTTTGAAAATCGGGATATTTGAGTGGGAGAATGTTTGAACATACAACTGCTCAGTCTGTGACAGCGCCAAATAAAGTAGTAGTAGTAGTAGTAGTAGTAGTAATAATAATAATAATAATAATAATATCATCTTTCTAGTGTCCGGTTACTTTCTTCGACGCCATTTTTTTCACGATTGTCGCAAAAGGTGAAGAAAGAACCAACATGGCGGCTGCTCATCTGCCGGGAGGAGGAGACAGTCGGAGAAAAAAAAACGGATATTTTTACCACACAGCGACAACAGATACACCAATGTGACTTGACCTTTTGAACTAGTTTTTGACGCCCAGATGAGAACATTAGAGACTGACAGACAGAGCAAAATGATATGGAAACACAGACAAGAGAAAACAAGTAAAAGAGCGGGTAAGGGAAATAAAGCCGGGAAAATGGGGTTTATGGTTATTTTATTGCCATTGTCGTGTGCAGTTGTCCGAGTTTGGTGCGCTGTTTGCAATCGGAAATGCCCATTATTTTTCCCTTAGTCGACAGTCTCACTTCTTCTCTATCCCCCACCCCCTTCTCTCTCTCTCTCTTTATCGCTCTCTTTTCCTTTATCGATCAATCTATCTATACCAGCCTATAGTTTTTCTCAATGAATTTTCGTCCGTCAATCAGTGTTTGTATCAATGTATCGATCTAAATATAGCTCGCCGTTTGGACTCGTTATATTCTAATATCTATCACAAACCAACATTAATCTATCTATCTATTAGGTTGGTGCAAAAATAATGACGTAATAATGTCGTTTTTTGACGTATTTTTAACGTCAAAAAGCGACATTATTACGTCATTATTTTTGCACCAACCTAATATCTATCTATCTGTTCTTGTCTACTCATCTCTTTTCTCCCTTTCTCTCTCTCTCTCGCTCTCTCTGTGTATTCTTGTCTGCTTCCATTTATCTATCTATCTCTCTTGAGAACCCACTTCATATATATATATATATATATATATATATATATATATATATATATACATATATATTCTGATCTAAAAATATCTATCTATCTATCTATCTATCTTAACCTGTTCATATCTATCTATTCTACTCCGCTAATATCTATCTATCTATCTATCTATCTATCTATCTATCTATCTATTTATCTATCTATCTATCTATCTATCTATCTATCTATTTATCTATCTATCTATCTATCTATCAGATCTGGTCAACTCATATTGATCTATCTACCTACTATTAGTCACATCTATCAGTTCTTTACTCATCTCTCTCTCTCTTTCTCGCTATCTCTCTCTCTCTCTCTCTCTCTCTCTATATATATATATATATATATATATATATATATGTGTGTGTGTGTGTGTGTTCATGTCTGCTTATATCTGTCTCATTATGTTCCTATCTATGTATCTATATATCTATCTATCTGTTCTTGTCTACACATCTCTCTCCTCTGTTTCACACACACACAGACACTCTCCCCCCTCTACCCTCTCTCTCTCTCTCTCTCTTTCTCTCTCTGTATTCTTGTCTGCTTCTATCTATCTATCTATCTGATCTGGTTGATTCCTATTGATCTATGTACTTACTATTGCCCACATCTATCTATGTGTTCTTGTCTACGCAGCTCTCTCTCTCTCTCTCTCTCTATATATATATATATATATATATATATATATATATATATATATTCTTGTCTGCTTATATCTATCTATTTCATTATGTTCCTATCTATCTCTCTATCTATTCTTGCCTACTCATCCCTCTCTATCTCTCTGTGTCTGTCTGTCTGTCTCTCTGTATTCTTGTCCGCTTCTATCTATTTATCTATGTATCTATCTGTTCTAGTCTACTCATATCTATCTATCTATCTGTCTGTTCTGGTCTATTAATATCTATCTATCTATCTATCTATCTATCTCTGTTCATATCTATCTATCTATCTATCTATCTATCTATCTATCTATGTATCTGTTCTGATCTACTCATATCTATATATCTATCTAGACATCTTCATATCTACCTGTCTATTCTGATCTACTCATCTCTCTCTCTCTCTCTCTCTTGTCTATCTATCTATCTATCTATCTATTCTGGCCTACTCATATCTAACTATCTATCTCTCTTGCTCTGTCTATCTATTCTTGTCTACTCTATCTATCTATCTATCTATCTATCTATCTAAGTCTGCTCGTATCTATCTATCTATCTATCTATCTCTGTTCATATCTATCTATCTATCTATCTATCTATCTATCTATCTATCTATGTATCTGTTCTGATCTACTCATATCTATCTATCTAGACATCTTCATATCTACCTGTCTATTCTGATCTACTCATCTCTCTCTCTCTTGTCTATCTATCTATCTATTCTGGCCTACTCATATCTAACTATCTATCTCTCTTGCTCTGTCTATCTATTCTTGTCTACTCTATCTATCTATCTATCTATCTATCTATCTATCTATCTATCTATCTATCTAAATGTGTTCATATCTATATCGATGTGTCTATCTTAACCAGTTCCTATCTATCTCTTTTGAATGGATGATTTTCCAATTAAAATTATTATCAATTCCAGACATCTGATTGCAGTCGTCCGTGTGGACACTTCGCTGATTGATTAAAGTTAAATTAACTGTGAAAATAAAATTGCACCCACACGCAGTCACAGGATGAAAGACGCGTACAGAAAGTCTGCACGCATACATAACGACGCCTTTACGACATTTGCAGACACAAGCAATTGATATAACCACACACCCAGTCACAGATTGACATCTACAAACGTGATGAGAACGCTGTTCTTCGCAACTAATCTATATAGTAACACACACGAGTGTCTTTTAAATTGGAGAGTCTAAATTGTAACGCCTATAAACAGATATGTGCATACACACGCATCTTTGAGACGAGAGACAATACTGCGAAACACTCCTGTTGCCAACCAAGAACGAATAAACGACCTAAAACATAACTGTGAACTTTGTTGATATTTTGATGTCTATCGACACAGAATTAAAAGGGCTGAGTAAATTTTAGGGGGCACGGTGGAGTAATGGATAGCTTGGAATGGGAAATCAGTGAGCGGAGTTCGAATTCCAGTCAGATCGAATTACTTACGTGCTAATACTCTTGGGAAAGGTATGAATCCTCTTCTTCTCCCAGCTATGGGTAAATAACAGGACAGACCGGGATCTATAGCCTTGGATGGCAACTAGTCTACCGCAGAAAGAAATGGCAACCTACAGCGGGAAAAAGTCTGCCTCGTCAGTCATGTATCGAAAGATCCTTGATCGCCTAAGCGTGTATCACGAATGGCACATAAACTGGCTGACTAGCTTTGTGCTTTTAAACCTTTATTACACTGTATGTGATTTCATTTGCTGTACAAAATGTTCTGATCCCTGAACTGTGTGTTTGAATTTCATAGTTGTGTTGTCATATCCTGCAATGGCAACAGAAAACAGCTTTGCTTGAAATTGCCAGTAAGGATATTGTAATTAAGAGGCCTTGAAAAAGAATGCAATGAAAAAGGAAGTAATATTAATAAGGGAGAGTGCTAAAAGTTCAAGGATATTCAGAAGAAAAATAATTATAAGGAAAGTTTTTATCTAGGGTAATGATAATGGTATGTTGAGCTTTCTTTGACTCCTGTTTCTGGATCGTAAAATATAACATATATACACCATAATAACAAAAGGGAAACATTTATGCATATATATATATATATATATATATATATATATATATATATATATTATGAAATGGGCAAAGACCGACAATTATTTTATGACATTTTTATGTATCTATAAAAAGAATGTATAAACATGAAAATGTCTTAAAATAATTGTCGGACTTTTCCATTTCATAATGTGTGACGTCATTAGTTTACATTTGGATACGCATCGAGCAGATATGAATGTACGAGGGAGAATCATGGAACATTGTATTAGGTTGGTGCAAAAATAATGACGTAATAATGTCGTTTTTTGACGTATTTTTTAACGTCAAAAAACGACATTATTACGTCATTATTCTTGCACCAACCTAATAGTTTACAGACAGTAGAATCGACCTTGCTAACCGAACACTCCTTCGTGGCTCAATTGGTAAAAGCACGTCAGGCTATATGACGGTTCCGTATAGGATACAGGTTCGATTCCTGTCAGAGGATGCACATTTTCTATGAAAATTTTTCAGACATTCAGGCCGGTAATTGTTGTTTAATACTGTTTATTATAAACAGAGCATTTACTTAAATATTTGTATCTATAAAAAGAACGTATAAACATAAAAAATGTCTTAAAATATATATATATATATATAATGCATAAAAGGTTCATGGTCAGAGTTGAACCAGACCAGGAAACAGTGGTATTAAAAAGTGCTCAATATATGTGGGAAAAATAAAATAAAGTAAAAATAAGATGTAGAACTTTTAATTTTAAAAATCAGTTGAATACGCTACCTTGGTTTCACCCTTACGGTATCCTCAGGGGATTTTTATCAAATGACCTCTTAACGCTTTATTTTTTTTTTTTTTTAACTAATGAACGCTATATTGCTGTTTTCAAAAATAAATAAACAGACGCACGATGTTGGGTGCAACAGAAAATAAGAAGAAGAAGGAGGAGGAGGAGGAGGATTAGAAGAAGAAGAAGAAGAAGGAGAGAAAAGCAAGGCTATCAATCATATGAGGCTAGATAAAAACGTAATCTACATTTCAATTAATCCCCTATACTTTTATAATACACTTGCTTTTGTTCTCTTCTTCTTCTTTCTTTCTCTTTTTGGCAAAGTCAAGTGGCATAATTCACACCATATCTGGGCTGGAGATTCCAAATCTTTACTATTGTTGCGGGACTCACTTCTTTGGTTGTGATAGGTGGACTTTATTTTAGTAAATATCTATGGTTCGCGGTACATTTGTCCCGCAAACAATATTTGGCGGACTCATGGGAGTTCGGGTAAATATAAGAAACACAAAAGATGGAATTTAAAAAAAACGAGAATGGGTAATGGCCAAGTGATATCGTTATTAGATTAAAATTATATTTACTAATCGTAAATGGAAAGGTTCACTAGAATTCAGTGATCTCCAATATTTTAAAAAGAATTTTGAATTTTTTATGTGCGTATAAATTTTTATTTTCGATTTTTATAAATATGGACGCCCATACACAACATTATCAGAAAATAAGAAAGGTATCTCTATAAAAAGCAGGATGTGTGTGTGTGTGTGTGTGTGTGTGTAACGAATCCACGACCGCAATTTTCGACGGATTTGCACCAAAATTTACATGCACATGCTCCAAGTTAGCGGGAAGGCCAAGACCGACATTGCATTTCCCAACTCCCATCAATAGTGAAAATAATCGATAATAATTTTCATGCTTCTACGGCAGTTTTCATGTAGTTTGCTGCCATTTTCTACTGACCAGAGTGAGAGCCTATAGCTGGCTGCCACGAATAGGCAGGTAGATTCTGTTGGCCAGCGTGAGAGCCAACAGCTGACTGACACGAATGTTAACTAGCATGCTAGCATGCAAAAGAAAATCTATTGCTGCATTCGTCAAAAGTGGGAAAAATTTAAATCTACATGGCACTTTACTCCAATTGGCTCATTTGCTTGCTTAAACTCAACGTTGATTCTGATTCCGCAGAACTCGGTTGGGTGTGAAAAAGTATTTGTTGTTAACATTCTTTTTTCATTCGGTTTTTCCAGTTACGTGTCCTTTTTTAACGCTGATCGTTTTGTGTTCATTTTGTTTAGTTCTTTTTTCGTAACAGATTTAATGTTTAGTATAGAGCTTAGAAAAATTCGCAGTGTGAGATAGGCAAGAAGTAAGACATGTAGCAACATCAGCACGGCAAAGGGCGCTCCTTTAAAGGCAAGGAAGGGCAAAAATATTTTAAGTCAAGTGATAGCGATTGTTGTATGAGTCTTATGATTTTTGAATCAAGCAATAGTAAATGTAAAATTTATTGGTAATTTTCTAACATTCTATCAACAGGCGCTTTCGCAAGTATGACTATAAAGTATCTAAAATTCAATAAAATATTAGAATGCTTAAAATATTTGAAATTTTAAAGATTACTGGGTAGTTAAAAATTATATAAAAAGGCCCTTACGTTGTATTCGTCATGTAACTTTTCTAGTTTCATGACGCTGTTAATAAATCCATTAACACTTAAAAAAACATCCACACCGTTTAAAAAAAAAAAAAAAGATACTTTTCCGCGATATTTGAAACTAAAAACAAGTATTTGTTTCAATTCAGATTAATTAAGCTTTAAATTAGCTAATTTTCCTGGAATAACTTTTCCCGGGACGTATATTTTATTTTTGAAAGTTTTTTTTTTTTAAGAGAATTCTGTTGTATTGGCAGATTTGTAAATATCGACGAATTTATCGATCTTTACTGATTAGAAGAAAAAGCGCTCCAAAAAGTTTAAATTCGGTTTGAAAGACGCCAAAGTATTTTCCTTATTGAGGATATTAAACTTAATCTATTAGCTTGGAATTTAAGTTAAAATAAATGCTTTAAGAAGAAAAAAATTGATTTTTTAAAATGCATTTTAAACTTTAAGTATTGCTTTTTTCGTCGGAGTGCCAGACCAGATCTGGCAGCAAGATTTGACGTAATGATAGACTTATAAACGTGCTAGACAGATTTGGGTGAGAAAAATTATCTGGCACGACACAGTGAACCGATTTTCTTGGTAATACAATGCTCAATACGACAGCTCAGTGTTCAACACAGAACTGTCAAATCAGATAATCTTTTATATCCACGCTCTGCGAAAAAAAAAATGATCTCACGTTGCAAATATTGTTTTTGGCGCCTATATTTTGAAAGATGATAAAACGAGTAATATTGATTGAAAAAATATCAATAGAGCTTTAGTCATAACCAGAGATAAGTTTGGGAATCTGATTTTCTGTCTACGTGCAAATTTGCATATGCGTTTGTCTGTGTTTGCGTGTGGGATTTACATATGTTCGTACTGTTTAATCTATTCACAAACACATGCACACGCACACATACATAAGCATACACTGTCTGACTGAGTTTGAAATAAGATATTGGTAAAAATGCGTTCCTCTCGAACTCAGTCTGGACAACACCTACCCTGAGATGAGTAATATAAAATTTGGAAGTAAGGAAAAGAAAAAAAATTTTATTGAATTTTTCGGGAATATGTTTTATTTAAATGGTGTAGAAATTTTTTTAGACTTGCCATTGAATTAAAACATATATTTGCATGCGCAAACACGGGTAATTTGAATGAAATTGATATCGGCATCTATGCCGTAAGGGTTAATTTCACTTTCTGTCTGAAAACAACTTTTTAAAATCATTTTTTTGATTATTTCTTCTTTTTTTTCTTTTTTTTTTTTTTTTTTTGATTATAT
>OZ010599.1:79996163-80028663 GCA_963932145.1 Acanthosepion lycidas | reverse complement strand
GGCGGAGATTTCTTTTTGCGAGGCAGACTGCGTGAGATAGGCGACAATAAACTCCAGAAGAACTCAAAATTGATCACTGTATTTAAGTATTGCATTCATACCTAAGCTAACCTTTTAAAAGTTAAACGATTATTTTTCTGCCGTCAGTTAATTTAAAGACAATTTGATGTACGTAGGTCCTTACTTTCCGCACAAACAATTTTTTTTTTTTATTTCATAGGTGACTTTCGTTCGATTTCGCAATTCATTTCAACTATTTCCAAATTTATTTCCCAGCTATAAAAATTGTTATCGTACAAAAAAATTCGTCGCAAAAAGATGCCGAAAACAATGGCAATAATGAAAACTTTGGAATTCAAAATTTCAGGATTGGGGGTCTGGATCCGGTCCGCAATGTTTTTAATTTACTCCTGGTGTAGACCTGATGGTTGGGCTACGGCCTCTAGGAGTAAAGTTGAAAAATTGTGACAAAGTGACACACTGACATCGCATTTATTTATACAGATTATTACTTAAAAGTTATTTTTTTAGTGGATACTCGTATTTGAATAGACGCTCTGTTTATTTATTAAACAGTATTTTTATTTATTTTCGTCTACCTGTCTGAATATTTGAGAAATCTTATTAGAGAAAAATATATGCTTTCCGTTTATTTTTCAGGCCGGTAGACGAAAATAAATAAATATACTGTTTAATAAATAAACGGAACGTCTACCCAAATACGAATATCTATTAAAAAATAAAGTTTAAGCAATAAAAATTTTATTTATTAAAAATAAAATAACCATGAAGAAGGCCGGTGCGTACAACGGTCGAAGACGTTGTGAATATGACAATGAAGATAAGGATAACAGTCGGAATAATGGAAATAATGCAAGTAAAACCATGAAGAGATATACAAATTTATTGAATATTTCTTTATTGTTTGAGATTTATTTATATTCTCACTATTATCCTTATCTTTGTTATTAGTCTGGTGTAGAAATAATGTCGTTTTCTCACATATGTTACTATGTGAGAAAACGACATTATTTTTGCATTAATATTAATAACAGGAGGTTTCGACTGTCGCGTCCGCTCTGGCCATTATCAAGTGCTTGTTGATGGGGATAACCTTCATTTAATCTACGTCAGTAGATTGTTATTTTTCGGCTAGCCATAACCAAGCTTATCTTTTCACATAACGTTGTAATAATAACAACAAAGATGAGGATATTAGTTTGTAAATAATATTAAGTTGGTGCAAAAATAATGGCGTAATAATGTCGTTTTTTGACGTTAAAAATACGTCAAAAACGATATTATTACGTCATTATTTTTGCACCAACCTAATAGAAAAATAAATTCCTCATCGCAGAAATCAGAGAGTAACAGTTTACGAATTACGATTTATATAAGTATTTCATTAAGAAATTTTGCTGTCGGCAGTTTATTTATAAATGCAGTATTTATCTAAAAGAAATTTTACTGCATAATTCTCTAAAAAATGTTCATATATAAAAAGAATGTATAAAATGTCTTAAAATATATATGTGTGTGTGTGTTTGTGTGTGTGTGTATATATATTTAGGCAGCAATCCTTCTTTCATGCACATTTCATTGTTAACGACAGACAAGGTGCTTTTATTTAGTTTTTTATACAATTTCTCATGCAATCTAATTTTTTTTTTCTTTTCGGATGATAAATTATATAAAAACTGTCTGAAAGTTGTTTTTATCCATAGCTCAATTAGATCTCATTTAAATATTCAGGGAGACCTACCGGACACTATTCGTAACATACTTGTTGACAACACTAATATAATAGCATCATCTACAAGCAAAATAAGGCTAAAAATAATGAAAGCCTCAATATAAACAAAAAACAAAACAAAATAAAAACAACTTTGAACATGGAGACAATATCTTGACCGTGTTTTGAAAAATGAAAACCTTTTATAAAACATACATGCAACAAAATATTTCTTATTTAACAGTTAAAATATTAAATCCTTGAAAATGTCTAAATGTATAACCGAAAGCGCTCGGATAAAAAGAACATTCGGAGAGTTTTTATATAATTTATCATCCGAAAAGACAAAAATTATTAGATCGCATGAGAAATTGTATAAAAAACTAAATAAAAGCACCTTGTCTGTCGTATTCAATGAAATGTGGATATATATATATATATATATATATATATATATATATATATATATATATATATACGGTGGGGGCGATAAAAATTCATGTGAATATATATATATATATATTTTTTATCAATGGCAACTAATTTGTTCAACTTCCCAGTTTATGCTTTCACTCCGCTTTTTGCCATTTATAAAAAAAAATTAATGTCAATTGACGATTGTTAAATAAGAATAAAGTGTCGCAAACACAGGCGATCCCCTTATTGAATTAAGTAGACCACGTGACCATAGAGGAAACGCATAAGTAGAAAGTAGTATGACATCTAGATTGATCTCCAATTCTAGTCTATCCTCTATTACTATTCGGATGACTATTTCTAGTCTATCCTCTATTACTATACGGACCGCTATTGTCTACTCTATTCACTATACTATTTCTCTATTCGGATCACTATACGGATTACTATTCGAGCGAGTATTATCGAGCAAGTACTATTAGCGCGAGTGTTATTCGAAGGCGTTTGACACCAGTATTGTTCAACGGCGTTACTATAGTCGTATCTGCGATTACAAAGTCTCTACTACAATGAGCATTACGAAAGTGACAACGAGTATTCGATGACATTACGAAAGTAGCAACGAGTGTTCGTTGACATCACAAAAACGAGATTTTGTGGCCGATATCTTAAACACTATGTAGTGTTCCCACCCACCCCAAAATGTCAGGATGTACCCAACAAAGTCTTGCCTACCATCATGTCATTTAGTTTTTGAGAACACCTATAACGGATAAAGTACTCGAAGGGAAACAGAAAACAAAACATGACCTTAATATACCAGCAACAATATTGATTTGTGCGTGAAACAAATTAGAAAACAGAAATTAATATTAAAAAAAAGAGGCTTTACGGCCACATCACGTTGAAACACCGGTTCCCATACGATCTATATATTTTTTTTTTTGTGATGTCGTGGTCGTAGTCTTATACGATATAAGTTAAGCAACGTCGATAAGCAGCAGATAATAGTGGTTTAGCGATTACTAATTAACCCTTAGTTGGAGGGAGAAGAGATGGATTCATACTTTACCCAAGGGTATTTGCGCGTAAGTGAATATAACGAACCCAACAGCAATTGGAATTCGGCTCTCCGATTAATATTATGTTGGTGCAAAAATAATGACGCAATAATGTCGCTTTTTGACGTATTTTTTAACGTCAAAGAACGACATTATTTTTGCACCAACCTAATAATTCCTAGCCATTATCCATTACACCACCCGTACATCCAAACTTACAGCACCTGGAAGCCAAGCGGTTACTCATCTAAGTACTAACCAGTTTCGACATTGCTTAACTTCGATTCCTCATTCCGAGTCGTTATCCATTACACCACCCGCACATTCAAGCGTTCAGTACCTGGTACTCCCAAGAGGTAACCCATCTAGATACTGATCAGGCTCGACGTTGCTTAAATTCGATTCCTCATTGCGAGTCGTTATCCATTACACCAGCCGCACATTCAAGCCTTCAGTACCTGGTACTACCAAGAGGTAACCCATCTAGATACTGATCAGGCTCGACGTTGCTTAACTTCGATTCCTCATTCTGAGTCGTTATCCATTATATCACCCGCACATCCAAGCTTACAGCAGCTAATATTCCCAAGCGGTCACCCATCTAGGTACTAACCAGGCTCGACATTGCTTAACTTCGATTCCTTATTCTGAGTCGTTATCCATTACACCACCTGCACATTCAAGCTTTCAGCCCCTAGTATTTCCAAGCGGTCACCCATCTAGGTACTGATCAGGCTCGACGTTGCTTAACTTCAGTAAGCTTCCTCACCAAGAATTGAGAATACATTTACCTGCCCCTCATCTATACTTGAAACTTTTAGTCGCTGCCGACCACTGTTCACCTGGAATTTCTTTACAAATATTAATGCTCTACTATTTATTATGACACGAAGCTCTCTTTCTTCGGTCTGTCTGTGCAGAACCCTTGGGAGTTGCTTACTCTATGTTTTATTTAAAGTGAGGGTAGTGGGGAATATATGGGTAAATCGTCTCCATTTTGTTTTTAATTTCGTGGTAATTACGAAGGTGGGGCAGCTCGGAAAACTCCCTCTGTTCGTTCTGATGAGAGAAGAACTCCAGAATTTGTTGGTGGGGACCTCACACGAAGGTCTACAACAAGTGCCTTGAGGGGGCAGTGCTGTATTGGGTCAAAAGGGTGGTTGCTGGAAGATCCTATGTCAGGACTCTGTGCCATGTCACACAAGCAGGAGAACCAAGACATGACAGTCAGACAATTTCTACAATCACATTCCTTACATCTGGCCACCTAGCTCCTCAGACTGCAACCCTCTTGATTACGTGTGGGGCACAGTTGAGCAAGAGACCAACAAAATTCTTTGTGGCACCAAAGATAAACTGAAGGCAAGCATTATGGCAGCATTCACCAACTTAAACAAGGAGACTTTTCCAGAAGAGATTCAGGACACTCTAAAGTCGTCTGGAGGCTGTGGCTGAAGCCAATTGCGATTTTATTGAATAAATTTACTGTTTAGTATTTCGATATATTTTTGTGTTATTTTGGTAAATATATCTGTTATTTTCATTTACACGACAATTTATCCGTCGCACCCGGTAAATCAAATGACCCTATGACATCTGATATCCAGTTTTGCTTGCCTGCTTTGTTTTATATACAAACAAGGAAATAAACCAGTCATGGTTCTATATATATATATATATATATATATATATATATATATATTCGCATTAAATAATTAGCATGAAAAAAAATCCCATAGTTTAATAAAAGTCTTGAAAGCTTAGCCAAATCATTAAATAGGAAAAACCCTTTCCGTAGTCGTCAAAAAACAAATTGAAATTCAGTGCAATACGGTTTGTATATAAAACACCCACTTGAATAAACAAAATAAATAAAGAGATAATTAGATAGGCAATAATAAAACACAATCCTCCCGACACATAACGACTTGTAGGCGCGCCATAAAAATATCCCTCACTGGGAACTAACTAGAGGATGACCGCCAACATTAGCCTTGAAATAGATACCCTACCCAACCTGAGCAAAACCTCTCAGATGATGAATCTGTAGATAAGAATTAACTCTCTGGCCACTTAACGAAGAAAACTAGCCTAGCTACTCCCACAATAACGAATGTTATAAGAAACCATGCTTAAAAACACACGTAAACCAAGAGATAGCTTATTCCTAAAATTTCGCTTGAAGATGAAAAGGGACTAAACACCTCAATTCAACTTAATTTTAATAATTATTTGGATGGTTTCGGCTCTCGTTTTTGAAACATGAGAACTCTTATGTAGCGAAGGAATCATATTTTTAAACAAAAAAGATATTATATATATATATATATATATATATAAAAGTGAACATAGAAGTCAACACTTAGAGGCGACAGTCTGTTTCATGCTATATGCAATCGTCAGGCCACGTGTGCCTGACGATTGCATATAGCATGAAACAGACTGTCGCCTCTAAGTGTTGACTTCTATGTTCACTTTTATATTTACACACGCTCTATCTCTGATATTGAGCACTTTATTCCATAAATATAGCACACCTTAAGACTATATTTCTTTATATATATATATATATATATATATATATATATATATATATTTGTATTTAGGCAGCAATTCTTCTTTCATGCACATTTCATTGAATACGACAGACAAGGTGTTTTTATTTACATTTTTATACAATTTCTCATCCAATCTAATAATTTTTTAATTTTATTTTCGGATGATAAATTATATACAAAATGTCCGAATGTTCTTTTTATCCGAGCGCTTTCGGCTATACATTTAGCCATTTTCAAGGATTAAATATTTTAACTGTTAAATAAGAAATAGTTTGTTGTATATATGTTTTATAAAATGTTTTAATGTTTGATTAAGGAATTGTATTCCTGATCAATCACAATTCGTAAATAATTATATAGGCCACACTACAACATGTCTGACACGCAGACTCACTCTACACCTTTCTGACCATAGCTCAGTTAGATCTCATTTAAATATTCATGGAGACCTACCGGACACTATTCGTAACATACTTGTTGACAACACTAATATAATAGCATCATCTACATGCAAAAAAAGGCTAAAAATAATGGAAGCCTTATTAATAAAATAAAACAAAACACTTAATACTATTAACTTTGAACATGGACACAGTATATTGACCGTGTTTTGAAAAATGAAAACATTTTATAAAATATACATACATACTACCGGTCTTTTGAACAGGATTTTATGTTAGTTTCCAATTTAGGATTAAGTTTCCGTTTTCTTCTGAAGTCTTCTCATTCTCTTTCACTCCCAGTAATCCCTTGCATTTTAGTGGCAAAGATGCCTTGCTTGGAGAGAAATGAATAAAAATAAGCTAGCTAGCTAGCTAGCTAGCTAGATAGATAGATAGATATAAACAGACTGAGATAGATAGATAGATAGATAGATAGATAGATAGATAGATAGATAGATAGATAGATAGATAGATATGAACAGACTGAGATAGATAGATAGATAGATAGATAGATAGACATGAACCGACTGAGATAGATAGATAGATAGATAGATAGATAGATAGATAGATAGATATAAACAGACTGAGATAGATAGATAGATAGATAGATAGATATGAACAGACTGAGATAGATAGATAGATAGATAGATAGATAGATAGATAGACATGAACCGACTGAGATAGATAGATAGATAGATAGATAGATAGATAGATAGATAGATAGATAGATAGATATAAACAGACTGAGATAGATAGATAGATAGATAGATAGATAGATAGATAGATAGATAGATAGATGTGTGTGTGTGCGTGTGTGGGTGTGCGTGCGCGCGCGCACACGCGCAACACAATTGGTTTAGAGAAATCCTAAAACATAAAACGTCAAGAGACAAAACCTAACATCAGGGAGATTGAACTGAAGATTAGTTGTGAGTTGACGACTTAAAACTCAGTAAAACTGACAATCTGTAACAAACAGATTGTGTTAATGTCAATGAATAATGAGTTGCCATTTGTTCTCCAAAGTTTGAATAAACATCGAAAAAGTAGAAAGAGAAGCAGTTATCTAGAAATAAAGCCATCTGTACTTAGGATCCAAATTACACAGAAAGTTTTTAAATTGTGCAACGGGAAAATATCCGCCTATATTTCTGAGATGAGGTATTGTAAATGATGACACAATTTATATAGTTCGGACTGCTCTTCTCATCTTTATTGACATATTCACGACGTTTCGGCTCTTGTACGATCTGGCCTTCTTCAGGATCTGTCTATATTTCTGAGATGAGTTATTGTAACTATTTACACTAGTTACATCGTTCAGACTTTTTTCCTCATCTTTCTTGTCATATTTACGACGTCTTCGACCGTTGTACGCTCCGGCTTTCTTCAGGATCTGTCTATATTTCTGAGATGAGGCATTGTAAATGTTTACAGTATTTGTATAGTTTGGACTGCTGTCCTCATCTTTACTGACATATTCACGGCGTTTCAGATGTTATACGCTCCGGTCTTTTTCAGGATCTGTCTATATTTCTGAGATGAGGTATCGTAGCTATTTACACTAGTTACATCTTTCGGACTGCTGTCTTCATCTCTATTACCATATTTACGACGTTTCGGCTGTTGTACGCTCCATCTTTCTTCAGGTGATTTAGTTAGGCATTTCCAACCGAACTCTTTATTTCGTCCACGTGGGTAGATTGTTCTAATTCCACGTGACACGCCTTTTCTAGACTTCTCAGTTTCAATTATTTTCCTATTTAGTAACTCGCCCCCACGACCCAATGGAAAAAAGTATTGGTTGAAGTAATCCATAAAATGACTTGGCTCTTAGCGTTGCGAGTTCAATTTCTGGCCAGAGCAGAGGTGAACAAAAACTTGGAGAGTTGAGTTACTAAAGGGGAAATAACTGAAACTGAGATATCCAGAAAAGGTATGGCACGTGGAACTAGAGCAATCTACGCCCGTGGATGAAATAAAGGGTTATGTTCGAAATTCCAACGTATATCTCCTGAAGAAGGCCGGAACGCGCAATGGTCGAAACGTCGTGAATACTTCAATTAAAATGGCGACAACAATCCCAACGATGTAAATAGTGTAAATAACGGAAAAATAGTTTCATAAAACCTAATTCCTTCAATGTATCAGATGTGACCAGGGCGTTGTGACGACATAAGATGAATTATTTTCTTATTTTACTTAGATTATTATACACAGTCATCAGATGTTCATAAGATCAATGCCGGTGTTCCTCAGGGTTCCCTCTCCGGTCCTACTCTCTTTCTACTGGATGTTAATGACCTACCTAAGAGCATACTCTGATCTTTAGCGATTATCTATGCGGATAATACAACAATTTACAGGTGAACCTCTAAAAATATGGAAAACCAGCACCTAGCAGTTCATCTCTCTTCTGAGCCAGACCAGGTGGTTCAATGGCGAAAAGGCTGTCTTGTAAAATTCAGTTTGTCACAAACCAAACCAGTAATGTTCCACCACCTCCGAGCAGAGCCCGAACTTTCACCTATCATGATGGATGGGTCTTCTGTTAAGGAGATTCCTTACCTTGAAGGTCTATCGAGACGCAAGTTCTTTCCAGGCCTTATGTGAAACTCAGATATACGATCTGTTGCTAAAGATACTGGAAAAATGGTCGTGTCATTGTACCGAGCCAGTAGGCACCTGACACTTTCCTTCCTTAATCTATCTTTATAAGAGTCAGATCAAACTAAAAATAGAGGATTGCTGTTCAGTCTTGACTTGCCTATCTTGATAGGGTTCAAAATCGTTTACGCGGACATGTGTCTGATTAATTAAAAAAAGAAAGAAGAAGAAAAAAGAAAAGAAGAAAAAAAAGACAAAAATAAGAAAAAATGATGTCTGAATATTTTTACCCCTTTATGACACAATAGCTTATTGGTGAATGACCAGAACCTGGTAGGTGATCTCTCCTATGACCTAACCTTGGCGGCTCAACTGGTGTGTGTTCTCCGTACTGGCTTGCAAAATTCAACATGTCTAAAACCAAAATAGTAACACTCTACTATCACCAAGAACCTGAACTTTCACTAGCTTGCCTTGAACATCTATTATACAGACATCGAGGAACTTTATATATATATATATATATATATATATATATATATATATATATATGTGTGTGTATGTGTGTGTGTGTGTGTGTGTGTGTGTGTGTACGACCCATTACTAAAAATACTGGAAAACATTGTTTTTTTACTGCTCCAGTAAGCATCTGACCTTTCCCTTCTTTACAAGAGCCAGATCAAACCAAATATGCAGGATTCTTGCCATATCTGGGCTGGAGCTACTCAGTCTTCACTTGCCTATTTTCATTATTTCCCACCCTACAATCACTTTCCTCGAAACGAAACGCCGCCAGCCTCTCGTTACTCTATCGCTATTTCCGCAGCCTGTTTTCTAACGAGCTACATTCTTTGGTTCCACCAGTCCTGACCTTTGCAACTGAGACCCGCCATGCCACATACACACGAGTGAATCATCCCCATTCACTTCGTGTTCCATTAGTAAAGAGGAAGTTTTTACTCGGACAGTTTCTTCCCAAGAACTACTGGAACAGAATCCCGGGAAGGATGTTGGCACAATCACATCAATCTTGACCTCTTCAAGTTTAGGGTTAACCATCATTTTTCTTGCATCACTCTATTTTCATCACTTATTGCCTTTTCTTACGCACATACATCATCACACAGTAACCATCTACCTTGAGTGGCTTTTAGGTCTTGTTTCGATGAACATTAAAATTTTTAAAAAAAGAGAGCGGAAAGAAAATGGTATTTTCTTGAATCCGCTGATAAGTTTAGAGGTGATTTAACCATTAACGTGGTTTTCGCCAATAGCTCGGCCAATTTATGACTGGAAAGGAGGCCATTTCAAGATTAGATGATGAAGTTGATTTGTGAATAACAAAATTTATACGAGGTGGCGGTTGAAATTTCCGTAGGTTGACTATGAAGGAGTGATGCTGGAGCTGTGAAATCTTGCATGCATTCATTTCAACCCTTCTTATTAATAACGGCATTGTTTCTTTCCAAGTACGAGGGTGGACTGAAAAGTTCATCGGCTGACGATGAAGAAGTGATGCTAGAACTGTGAAATCTTACATGCCTTAATTTCAACTCTTCTTCTTAATAACTGCATTGTTTTTTGTTTTGTTTCTGTTTTTTTTTTCTGTTTTTTTTTTTTTTCATTAGCGAGACAATTGGTTGCTGGCAATATCTTCATCACTTCTCATCGTTGATGAAAAGGAATATTTTATTTTCACACAATCAACTTGGATCGATCAGATTTTTCTGTCAGAAGTAATGATGGTAGAGTAAATACGGTAATCTTTGAATATGGAGAGACTTTTGAGTTATGTCCTTGGAAGCACGACAATATAAGAAAGAAAGAAAGAAAGAAAGAAAGAAAGAAAGAAGCAAACAGATAAACAAACAAAGGATAGGAAAAGGAAAAGAAAGAAAGACTGATACAAGGAAAAAAGAATAGAGAATATAATTAATCGAAAGAAAGAAAGAAACAAGGAACAAAGGAAAGAAACAGAGAAATAAAAGGATTCGAGAAAGAAAGAAAGAAAGAAAGAAAGAAAGAAAGAAAGAAAAGAAAAGAAAAGAAAAGAAAAGAAAGGATAGGATGCAGAAATGAAAAAAGATTGACACAAAGAAAGAAAAAGAATAGAGAATATAATTAAGAGACAGAAAGAAAGAAAGAAAGAAAGAAAGAAAGAAAAAATGATATAAAGAAAAAAGAATAGAGAATATAATTAACAGAAAGAAAGAAAGAAAGAATTGGATAAAGAAAAGAGAAAAGAAAAAAACAATAGCGAATATAAAAGAAAGAAAGAAAGAAAGAAAGAAAGAAAGAAAGAAAGAAAGAATATGATTCGAGAAAGAAAGAAAGAAAGAAATACGATAGGGAAAAGAAAGAAAAACTGATATAAAGAAAAAAGAATAGAGAATATAAATAACAGAAAGAAAGAAAGAAAGAAAGAATTGGATAAAGAAAAGACAAAAGAAAAAACAATAGCGAATATAAAAGAAAGAAAGAAAGAAAGAAAGAAAGAATATGATTCGAAAACGAAAGAAAGAAAGAAAGAAAGAAAGAAGGTGGTAAATATAGGTGATTGAAAGAAAGAAAGAAAGACTGACAAAGGGAAAAATAGAATAGAGAATATAACTGAAAGAAAGAAAGAAAGAAAGAATAGGACGAGGAAAAGAAAAAAAAGAAAAGAACAATTGTAATAAGTTAAAGAGAAGAAAAGATAAAAGTGAGGAAAAATAGAAACAATGAAAAGAAAAAGAATCGATGGAAAAGAAAGAAAGTCAAAAGGCTGTAAGCAAATGTATGTCTCTATAGTGATTTTCCAAGCGTAGCTTAGATGTAACACAAGACCGAAAGTATGGGACACCTAGTGAGGATGTATATCTCTATATATGCAAAGTTGTAGCCTCTGTCTGTTATCGAACTCCTCCTAGTGTTTTGGAGATAGACCTCCATAACCATATATATTCTGAAACTATTTTACTCGGGTTACTTGGATAAGTATATTCCATTTTGATCAAAGGGGGTCTATGGGGAGTACAACACCCCCACTAAAAAAATTTTCCTCTTTGATTTAATTTTAATTTGAACAAGAGAATGACTCCTATCCAAAATATAGAAGGAGAAAGCCAGAAGATGGAGGTCACATCGGCAAGATCATTGAGTAATATTGAAATGCATATATATTCTGAAATTACTTTACCCAAGGTACTTCGATAAGTATATTCCATTTTGATCAAACTGAGTTCCCTTACAAACCTTTCACTGTATTTTTTCCTTTTGACTTAAATATAAATTTGGACAAGGGAATGACTCCTATCCAAAATATAGAAGGAGAAAGCCAGAAGATGGAGGTCACATCGGCAAGATCATTGAGTAATATTGAAATGCTTCATTTTTCTCCACAAATTATAAAAATGATTTAAAATCAATCATCATTTTCTTACAAAAATAATGTGCGATACAGAGCAAGGTACGGGTAATTTGACTAGTTTCATACAAAATCTGCTATTTTCATTGCAGAAGCGAAATCTGTTGTGGAGGCTTGTGACTGATGTCGTGAATGCTTATGAAATTCTATTAGCAAACAATGTGCCACATCACACGAGGACGTGAACGTACCGAATATGACATGTCGCTTTGTCGTTTCGTAAATTCCAGTGTGTATAACCAAAGCAGCAAATGACAAGACACGTTTAAAATCGAATTAAAATAATAAATAATTTCGAACAAAATGTGGGTCACTTGATTATGCTGAAAAAAATCAAGATGCATTTTTGAAGTTTCAGTGATGAGATCATCACAAAATAGCTGCTTATTTTATATGACGTGTTCTTTCAGGGCGTGGGTGATCTTGGCTCTCCACAATTTCCTATCTTTTCGTAGCACTTAGCAATGATTGTTTTTTAACTATCACTCCCGCACCTTGTTCTCCGATCCATTGGCACGAAGTCGTTAGGAAGGTTTCTCACTGTTTCCTTTTTAACTTCCATATGTAGAAAGAGTTTCAAATTCTCAAAGTCTTCTTTCTTCATTTTATGTAGCGTTTAATTAAAGCACAATGACCTCCAAGAGAAGCAGGTTGGCAATAACTCAGATTGTATAAACGTGCTGGCTTTCATGCTTCAGGTCTCTGAGTCTCTTTCACATTTTCTATCTATCTATCTATCTATCTATCTATCTATCTATCTATCTATCTATCTATCTAATCTCTGTTCATTATCTATCTATCTATCTATCTATCTATCTATGTTCATATCTATCAATCTTTCCATCTCATTCTGATAATATCTATTTCATTCTGTTCATATATGTCTCATTCTGGTCATCTCTCTATCTCTCATTCTGTTCATATCTATCTATCTATCTATCTATCTATCTATCTATCTCATTCTGTTCATGTCTCTCTCTCTTTCTCATTCTGTTCATATCTATCTATCTATCTCATTCTGTTCATGTCTCTCTCTCTCTTTCTCATTCTGTTCATACCTGTCTATCTATCTATCTATCTATCTATCTATCTATCTATCTCATTCTGTTCATGTCTCTCTCTCTCTTTCTCATTATGTTCATATCTATCTATCTATCTATCTCATTCTGTTCATATCTCTCACTCTCTCTCATTCTGTTCATATCTATCTATCTATCTATCTATCTATCTATCTATCTATCTATCTATCTATCTATCCGTCTTACTGCATCTATATATCTCATTCTGTTAATAGTTATCTATCTATATCATTCTATCCCTATCTCATGTCCCTTCATTATATGATCGACTACGTTTCTCTACACCTTCATCTGTCTTTTGCTGCTCCCAACAATTCTTTCATCTTTACGAACTTTCTTTGTCTTAGTGACTTTTTCTCCTTCATCCATTGACTCAGAATTGTTAAATACTCGCCGCTTCAAATATGCATCTCTTTTCCCCAACGCATTTTGTGGATATTAAATTCTCCAAGCTTTCTTTCCACGGTATGTGTTCTAAAAGTTTCAGCCTTTCTGATTATCATCAACAGCTTCCTTTTTTTCTTTTTTCTTTTTTTTTTTTTGTTATTCTCACTAAAACTTCCTCATTTCCCACATGTCCTGTCTATGTTATTCTTACAATTCAATGATAGAACATCAATGTTATTTTACTTCAAGTCTATTCTTCATTTGCGATGAAATTGCCCAGCTTTCCCTCCCATCTAAGACAGTAGACATTAGACAAAAGTTCAAAGCTTTCCTTCGTTTCTAATATTATTTGTTCAAACCTTTAATACTTATTGGCTTTTTGAAAAGCCCATTTTTACATTCCTGTGTGTCTTCGAATTCTTCTGATATTTCACTCTTGACTGGCTTAAGTAGAGATCATAAAACATTTTTGCTTAAGAAATGACGGCAGATTTCCGAGGCAATTCTTGAAGAATTTCCTGGAGATTTCAGCTATTATGAAAGAAAAGGAAAATTGCCGTTACTTAAAATTCTTTGATCGCGTGGATATCTAGACGCCAACACCGGATTTACAAGGTTAAGAATTCCCAATCGCAGACGATTGGTTGGATGAGCTAACCAATGAGGAAGCCGCGTTAATTACACCATTTTGGAATTGGTATCGATTGGTTGTCTCTGACCGATAAAATGTCGGAGAAATCTCTGAATTTATATTATATTTCTGCTTTTGGATGGAGTTCAGCGGTGTATTTACCGTAAAAAAAAAAAAAAAAAAAAAAAAACATCAAAAGAAGACGACCAAATAGATTCCAATATTTGTTCGTTGCAATATCAAATATTGAACTATGGCTTAATTGCCTCCGTGTCTGTCGCATAAAATCCAATACAATTTAACCCTGCAATATATATATATATATATATATAGAGAGAGAGAGAGAGAGACAGACAGACAGACAGACAGAGAGAGTGTGTTAATGCAACAGCTGATCTATTGTTGCTTCTTTTTGGGGATTTTGTATTTTTTTTTCTTTTCTAAAGTAAGTGTTTAATCTTACCCTTTTCCGACATATGTCGGAACAGATAGATAGATAGATAGAGAGAGAGAGAGAGAGAGAGAGAGAGAGAGAGAGAGAGAGAAGGAAAAAGCAAGAAAGAAAGTGTAGGAGAAAGAGAGAGAGAACGAAAAGAAAAGAAAGAAAATAAGTGTAAGAGATAGATAGATAGATAGATAGATAGATAGATAGATAGATAGATAGATATCATCAGGCGGACACAGACGGACAGATAGATAGATAGATAGATAGATAGATAGATAGATAGATAGATAGATAGATAGATATGAAAAACTGACATAGATAGATAGATAGATAGATAAGAAAAAGAAAGCAAGAAAGAAAGTGTAGGAGAAACAGAGAAAGCGAGAGAGAGAATGAAAGAGAAAGCGAGAGAGAGAATGAAAGAGAAAGCGAGAGAGAGAATGAAAGAAAAAGAAAGAAATTAAATATGTGTAGGAGAGGATGCATTTGAATCGCTAGCAAAACTCCATCTATTTGAAAAGGATTTTAGAATAATCCAGAATTTATACTGGGTCCAAATTGCCTTCTTACGGGTAGAAAATGAATTGAGTAGAAATTGAAAGCGGCGTAGCATAAAGATATGTCTTCTCTTCAGATTTATTCAACTTCTAAAACGAGGCTATCTTCAGTTAGCTGGAGACCACAACAAGATTTATTATTGGCGGGCATATTCATAATATACGCAGATGGCAGTATTGATGGCCGGCTCGGAAAACAAAACTAAAGGGCCTCCGGGATAGTATTATAAAAGAACTCGAATCCTGTTCTGTTGTGGAGATGAACACGCCTCTCCAGAAGAGGACATGATCTCGTTCAACTTCATATAGACTGGCATCGAGAATTGCCAGTAACAGGAGGACCCGCTTTCGCGTCATTTCGTGTCTTTGGGCTCTAAGTGACTACGAAGATGATTACTTGGACATTTAACGCTATATCTAACTGTTGTTTATATTGTAAATAAAGTTTCTCTTTTTTATTTCTATAAACATCAACCGTTTTGTCGTTTGTTCTGTTCACTGACGCTGTTTTCATTTTTAACCTTCATATCGAACTTGTTGTCACTTGTTTCCGAAACGGAGGAATTTTTCGGTAATACAATTTCGAGTTGTTCCCCCATATTTTTCTAGTACTATCGTCCCGTAAACGTTCGAGATTGCTGGCATCAATTTCCAATTTACTTTTCATCTCTTTCTCTCTCTCTCCCTCCCTATCTCTCTCTCTCTCTCTCTCTCTATATATATATATATATATATATATATATATATATATATATATGTATCAGTAAAATTAAAAATCTTTCGACCAACCCTTCATCATGGAAAAATTGTTATCGAAACAATTACTTACTGTTATTATATTTTTTAGAATTTTGCTATTAACATAATTACATCAGTTCTATTAAAGGCGATAATTAAATTTTGTAGTATCAAATATATACACTACAGTGCAAAAGTTTAAAGTTTCCCTAGAATTAGCCTGGAATGAACTTGACAGAAAAGTGAGAAAAAAAAATGAAAAAGAACTCTGAGAGTCATTTAAAAAAAAGAATGGAATCAATTATCAAACTTTTACTTTGAAGAACTTTTGCAAAAATTTGTGCCGCACTAATCGAGGCTAAAGGAGGATATTTTGACGGGAGAAAAATTTAATCATAAAATGCTTTTTTTTCTTTTTTGTCATAATAACATTTCTAATAAATAAATCAAATTTCACTATTTTTTTTTTTTTTTTGACCATGTATAATAATTTTCTGTTAATTAAGTACATAACAACTAATTTTAAAAATTTGCCAGAGGGTCTCTGAAAACCTCTGAACTGCAATGTATATGCTAGGTAAAGAAAAATAAGAAACGTCTATATACTTGACATATTTTACTTTTATTAAAGCTTCATCAGAGAATGAGATACGGAAAAAATATCTGGGTTTTTTTATTTTTGAAAAGATCCAAAGTTTATTATTTCAAGAATACACTTCGCGAAAACGACTTTTCTTCTGGTGTGACCATTTGAAGCGGGGGACATAAACGAGACCAATTTTAATTTATACAAAATCAGAAAAACAAGACAAAAAAAGAAGCTTTTAAACCAGAATGAAAAATAATCTCACTTATTTGAATAAACTTTCAACCATTTCATATCCAATAATGTTTGAACTTTGAACCATTTCCTATCAAGTAATGTTTGAACTTTGAACCATTTCCTATCCAGTAATGTGTTTAACGTGTTTCTGTCTCTTTCCATTTGTTTTTTATTAAATTTTCAAAATCTGCTCTTTCTTTTTGGATAACGCTGTATTAAAAAGAAATAAAAAAGATATTATTTTATACAAGCTGAATTGGTCATATCACTTGGTAAAATATATTAATTTTATTTAAATTGTACTCTTATATTATTCTACTGTTGCCTTTTTACAGAGATCATGTCAAATACCTTGACTTTGTTTATAAGTTTTTATTCACATTTATAATGGTTATATTTTTTCTTCTGTAGATGAATGGCCTTGAAGCTGCCACCACGAAAAAGAATTTGTTAATATTAAAGTTTTAAGCTGAGTAATTTGAATATTGAATCTAAGGTAAGTGAATTGTTTTTTCATCTATGCATTATTATACAGTCTTATAAAATGGTAGCACATTGATTGAAGTTGGGATTGCTTGTTTTGTTTTGTTTTCTTTTTTTTTCTTTTCTTTTTTTTGTCTTCAGGCTAGAGAACCTTGATATTTCTCTGAAACTGTCTTCACTTATACAATGATGTGGTTTTAAATGGAATGGTATATACTTGACATGTGTAACTAATTATAAGTTATTATTTCTGTTAAATAATTATCTTGTAAATGACTTGACAGATTTAGTGTATAGAAAGCATCAGAAATAACACTTATTTTTTCCATCTTGTCGTGTCGGAATAATTTGTAATGCAATCTGAGGCCCTCTTTTTGTCTGTCCTGACGATTGTTCGTCATATGTTTGTCATGCAATACGTGGTGCTCGTATTGGGTGCATAAAAATAGAACAACCTTAAAATAATGAACTTTGAACCTTTTCCTATCCAGTAATGTATTGAATATGTTTCTGTCTCTTTGCATTTGTTTTCTTATTAAATTTTCAAAATCTGCTCTTTCTTTTTTTTTTTTTTTTTTTGAATAACCCTGTATATTATTTATAAGTATAAATGTCACAGGGGATCAACATTTCTCGCTTAATATCAGCTATGGTCCAGTTAAATATGTTGAAGCTGTATTGCATCACAGGGACAGCCAAAGTCTTTATGGCTGATATTCTGTTTCGTGAATCAAAGTCGGTATTTAACGCCTGTGATATTCTTTTCTTATTTTCTCCTTCATTTTGGTTATGCTGTATTCAATCTCCTTCACTCCCTCCTAGGAATTTATAGGCTTCTTCTTGTTCCAGTTCCCTAATCTTTGTGAAAAGTTCTATATCCATTGAATGTGTTTCTTTAATTCTCCCTCCGTTGAATGTTACTTTTAGACATTTATCTAATCCGAAATCCATACTGATTTCATCACTGAAACATTTTATCGTACTGAGGATAAACTTCAACTCATTATCGTCTTTGAGATCATCCACGTAGATTAGATGATTAAACACTTTCTTTTTTACTTTGTATCTATAGTTATTACTGCTTAGTTCATGTGAAAGGGGGATTAAGGACACACGAAACAAAAGGGGAGAGAGAATGTCTCCGGGAAAATTTCCTTCTCGGATATTCATAAAAGTGAAAGTGAAAGTACGTATGGTTTGATTTAGGCATCATGTTGTTTTCCACAGTTCCATGCTATATTTAAGGAATTTTACCATCACCAAGAAGACTCTGTACATTTCCAAAGCTTTAAGGATCCAAGAGTGTGTCACACTATCAAAAGCTTTACGGTAATCTCTCCATACTCCGCTGAGAGTTCTACCTCTTTTCCTACAGTTTTCTAGTATCATTTTATTTATTAGTAGTTGATCTTTGCAGCCATATGAACCTCTTTAACATCCTGTCTGTTCCAGAGAAGAATGTTGCTTACATCAAGAAAAGAGTAAGTACAGTTCGTCAGGATACACGTGATCAATTTATATGTGGTGGACACACATGTTATTAGCCTGAAATATTCTCGATCTTGTTTCACCAGTTTTTGGTAGGAGTTATATGATATCTTCAGTGTTCCATTCTGGAATTTCATTGGGGTTATTAATTAGCATTCATAAAGTTTGTGCAAGAATTTTATATATTGATGACGGATAATAGAGTCAAAAGTTGGGTACCCTCGTCATTTCGTGAGATTTTACATTTTGGAGATTTTGCTACAGTTTGCCTAACATTATTCTTGGTTATATTTTCCATTCTTGCACAGGTTTATCCTCCATTCTTTCTTTTTCTCGTTTGATCCATTCTGTATTGGAATTATATTCCTTTGGATTGCTCTAAATATTCTCCCAGAATCTTTGCACTTCCTCAATAGATGGTGGATTTTTGACTTCTATAATCGCTTTTCCAGTTTCCCTGTAACACGTTTTGAGATCCTCTTGGAATATGTTATTTTGTCGATAGAATTTACAATCCTTTTCATATCGTCTTGTTTTCTGTGCCTTTAATTTCAGCTTTTGTTTAAGTATTTCCTTGATTGGTGGAATTTTCATTTTCTCCTTTAATTCTAGATCTTCTTAATTATCCGTGTTGAAACATTTGAATTTCTTGAAATCTCATCGAGTATCGATAACTCACATTTGATTAGGCCTTCCAACTGGGATCTTTTTCTCTGTTGTTTAATCTTTTATTTATCTTGTTATTAAGTTTTTTTGGTAGCTGCCAGTGCTGTTGCATATATGACATTATTTACTTCTGTGATGTTTTCTTGTGGTCTGTCCGTTACAATGTTTGCAATCCAGCGTTATATGTTTGCACAATTTTGGATGCCGGTCTCTTTCTGACATTTGTGTGCGAGTGACTTTGCTGATTATTTGAATGATGTACTTTTTCGCTTCAGTGTCTTCATTTCTGTTGTTTTCAAGGAATTCTGCTCTAATGTCGTTTCTTCATCATTGACAGAATCTGAATCAGTGTAAATTTTATGTGGCAGCTAATGTCTTCAGTTTTATTTCCCTAGAGATCATTTCGTATCTCATTTATTTTAGTTTATATCATATTATCTATTTCCACTCTTGTCACATTTTTGTTTGGATTATGCCTGATTGTATTTTGTATTATCTTTGATCGTATCTTATATATTTCTGTATTTGTGTCTTTTTTTTTTTTTGTTTGATGTCCTTGTGGACATTGGCAGGCATATTTTGATAAAGAAAGGGTCTTATTTTAGTTCATACCATATCTCTTCATATTTCGTATGCCTCATCGGCAATGTTCTTTCGTGGATTTTCGAGTGCAGTGAAAAAAGATGCCATCACTTGTTTATACATTTCACGATTCCATTTTGTTCACTTTCTTTTTATTAATTGATTTGGCATTAAGTCACCAATTCTAATGTTGGAGTTCATTCGGTTTTGGTGACCAGGTGTTTCATTGTTGGTAGAACAGTTTGTCCTGGTGACAGATGATTTTGACCGCAGATTGGTTCCTCTCTTTTTTTATCCGGGTGACCACCGATGCGATATGAGTTTTTGTTTGTAAACATTGAGATTTGTATTCGTTTTTTGCATTTTATCCTTAATAGCCAAGGATTAATTTTGCTCAAGATACCACACGTAGGACGACTGTCGACCAAAACTAAAGAGCTCGTCCTGCCCATGAGACACGCCTATCCCCCGCCAGATATCACTCCGATATTTCTAGGCCACAGGTAATTAATCCTGCCATTGTTATCATCGTTATAATTATATAATTAATTGTTTTACGTATTCTAACGTAAAAGTTCTGCCGCCGGCAGCTATGTCCTGTCTCTCCGGTGGTTCTGGCCGAAAAAGAAAAAACCACCCGGTCCTCCTCCGGTGAGCTGAAGGAACCACCACTATTCGCCACGTTATGAATTTTTTGATCCGAACAGCAGTATCCCGGTCCTTCAGGACGGTCCGATGGTAAAGGATGAAATGGCTGGGTTCTACGCTGAAAGGAATCGCTATTCGTGCAGAAAAAGTTGTTGTCGTAACCGCAAGGACATAAAGAAAAGAGAAAAAAAAAGCTACACTTTCGGTTTCTGTACAAAGTGCCTTTTAAGGCTACTGCTTTTATGTCACTACCAAAGAAATTGCACGAATACAAAGTGTCTTAACGAGATTCACTCGTTTGAGTCGGAAAGTCACAGAGAGAGAAAGACGATTCTTATGCTGATAGGAATTCAGCTGATCTAAGGGAGGTAATTCGTGGATCTTCGTCTGTACACAACAATATAGCAGCTTGCTTTCTCGGCTTTGTTAACGAAATTATCTGGATTCGTACAGGTTCTGTTCTATCTCTTGCTTCGGATCGGACTCCTTGACGCATGACAACCAACTGAGCAGACCCGCAAGATCCACCAAGCCGTTTCCGCCGCGTTCTGCTTAACTCAAGCGTGCAGGCGGCTTATATAGAGTGGGGCGGAGCTAAACAATTTTTAGGCACCGCCCGCAAATTTTAATAAGCAAATCGCCTTGACCACCATGCGTTTTCGCCTAATCTCCGAATCTCTGCGGGAGACTATTTCTCAAGTGGTACTAAATATGAATTTGGATTCTCTGCTGGGTTTTCCGCAGACATCATCCACTTGAGTCATACGAAAACCACTTGTCTCGTCTGAGGACTTTGGGCTGGATTTTGTCATTTAGACCCACCCAAAAATCCAATTCACCATTTATCATCAGCTTTACTTAATGTACCCGTCCATTAATCACTCTGGAATTATTACACCTAATTAACTAATAACTCAACCCCAGAAACAATTAAAAAAAGAAAACTTATTTCTGGAATTACTCCAGAATCCCTTCTACCCAAGTAATTAGCACCTTAATCCCAATTCTTTAGAACTGTTGATTAATAAATCCACCAGGAGGGGGCTCTCTCTCTCTGTCACAATATATTATTATTATTATTATTATTATTATTATTATTATTATTATTATTATTATTACATAAATTAAACCAAAATAAATGATTACATGAATTCTTAAAAATTACTGGGAATATGACGTAAGTCAGTCATCTCTTGATCGGCTGAGCTTTTGAACTCTCTGACTTCCAGCGGGAGGAACCCGAACGAGGCTCCGCCGAAGGGCGGGGTATCTTTCGTGGAGGTAAACCGGCCCTGAACCCGTTGATACGGGTTCAATGGGCATAGGAGATCCCAAATTAAAAAATCAGCCTTGTGCCACATGATGCCCCAGTGGGTGGGTGACTGAATATCGTCAGTCGTTCAACTCTCGACCGGCTGTTCGTTTGAACTCCCACGTTAAAAAACGGCCTTGTGCCACATGATGCCCTAGTGTGTGGGGGGTCTGAATATCGTCAGTAGTTACAGTCTTGACCGGCTGATCGGTTGAACTCTCTGCCTTCGGGCGGGGAGGAACCCGAAGTAGGCTACGCTGAAGGGCGGATTCTCTTTCGGGGGGGGGGGGTAAACCGATCCTGACCCCGTTTATACGGTTTCAATGGGCATATTTTTGAGGCGAGCCCACGGGCTCGGAGATCCCATGTTAAAAAAACGGCCTTGTGCTACATGATACCCACGTGGTAGGGGGGACTAAATATAGTCAGTAGTTCAAGTCGAGTCAAGTGTCGAGTCAGAGGCAGTCCGAAACAGAGTCGCGTTCATACAATTACTACAAGACATTGGAATTGTGATTCTGGTCGTGACTACATTGTTCTCTCTACTAAACCTGATTGTTCATACTAACACTTCTACTTTTCTGTATATATTCCATGTTTATAATATATCTGTGTTATTCCATATCCGCCTTCGAGTTCTTCTCTATTGGTTCTACCTTGGACTATCACCGTGCTATAAGGAACCGGACCTTAACAATTTTCATTTACACTAAGGTAATTAGTGCACAGTCAACACCTTCTTCTGTGCTCCCCTCCTATGTTTGTTCTTGTTTATTTTTCATCCATTCTACCTTTTGTGCAATCCAATCTGCTTCTTTGTTATGTCCTTTAAGGCAAGCTCATATATTTTTCCCAGAACTGTATAACATCTTCCATTGTTTTTCACTTCAATTTTTTGTTTGCCTATTTCTCTGTAAAATTTTTTCGGATCATTTTGAAAGATCTTGTTCTGTCTGTAGAATTTGGATCTTTTTCCATAGCGTTTGATTCTTTAACCCTTCAGTTGTATTGTTTGCTTTATTTTTTTTTTTCACCTGATAGGACTTTCATTTTCATTTCCTAATTTTGTATTTTCTTTTTACTTTTCTACCTTTTCTAATCCTCACATTATTCCTCCCGCCAGTACATCGACGACTGATAATTCCTTTTTTAAAGTTGTTCCATTTCTTTCTCTATTTTTCTTTTCCAGGGTGGATCTTCATGTCTATAAGACTGACTTTTTTTTACTTTCATTGTTTTAGTTTCTGCTATTATTGATGCATATTGTTGTTGCTTCATTGAGATTTATATGTGGGTCGACTTCATCCAGAATTAATTTGAGTGCAACATTGTAGAGTTTAATAGTTTAGAAGTTCTGTTTTGTTGGTTTTAATTTGGGGAGTTGTTCTCGTTCCCTCATTTCAATATTTTGTGTCTGACTTATATATCTCAAGATTTCTTCCTTGGCTTCTTGTATACTATTCTTGTTTTCCATAAAATAATTTGGATCAATGTGTTTTGGACTCGTTTTATTGTCGGCTTATAAATGACTAAGGTCACTCCTTCTAACTCTTCTAAACTTTAAGTGATTGGTGTCTATCTCAGTTTCTTCATTATGACCTGTGGTTAGTGTGATGTTAGCACCTTTTTATGTCCATTTCTGCTTCCCTTTCATGTTCTGTTGATTCACTGATTCTGCTAGCAGTTCTTATTATTCCATTAATTTCAGCATCTGTCAATTGGTTATTACTCATGATGTAACTTCTTACATTGGCTAATTTATTTTCGTCAGTGTACTTTCTAATTGTCTGTCTAACCTTTTCTCGTCAAATGTCATATGTTTGCCAAGTGATGTTTTTTTTTCTGAGGCAACTCTTCATAGAATGCAATCATAATGAGTTTGTACTCCACACAAGACTATTTTACCTTTTCTTTCTTTAAATAGTTGTTGATCTAGTTGGAGAATTTGCACGGCCATCATTGGGATTATCCTGGTTGTCGGGACCTGAATTATTTGTGTAGGAGTTTGTTCCTATGGCAATTTTTTTGACCTCAGGTATATTCCTTCCTGAGGGACGGTCTCCCTGTTTATTCACTGGAAGAGCCATACTGGACTTTTTGGTTTGACTTTTAGTTTTCATAATGTTCTCACGAGTGACGTATGAGTCCAAAAGTTCACCCAAAGTCACCAGGCCTTTTTTTTTTCTTAAGTGAGAATCTTACCTTTTAGGGTTCCGTATTATGATGGGGGTGAGAAATTGTTGTGTTAAACCCTCCTACAGTAGAATGAACTCTTCCTCCTCTCATAAATACAAACTGCGAGTGTGAGTGAAGTGGAGTGGAGTAGTAGACGCAGTGCTAATCTACTTATTACTATTAGGTTGGTGCAAAAATAATGACGTAATAATGTCGTTTTTGACGTTACAAAATACGTCAAAAAACGAAATTATTACGTCATTATTTTTGCACCAACCTAATAACACTGTTTCGTATATATCTTCAATATACTTTTTCAACCTACCATCGTCTTCCGTGTCTTTCTTTCTGGTCCCTAAACAGGCCACAACAGAAATTAACCCAAATGCAATATCTATTGTTTTTTTCCCTTTCATTTCCATTTTTCCCTTTCATTTCTGCATATGTCAATCGATTACTTCTCATGAGGTACCCTCTTACATTTTTCGTCAATATATTTTCTAATTGCTTGTTCAAACTTTTCTCACCAAATTCAAATTCATTTGTTACTATCTTGGACTCTTCATTCATTTTCTTCATTGTAGCAGTAGATTCCGACAGCTTCGGAAATAGATGGAACAAAAGTAACACCTGTTTTTAAGTTCCCTTCTCTTTTCATTTTCTTCGCATAATTCAGTTGTGTTCTCCTTTTGATATCCAGGAAAATAATCTCCTATATTCTTGTTCAGCATACTTTCTTAAATGTTGTTTTGTTAGAAAAAGAAAAGGTCCAAAGATTGATTCGTCTTTAAACTTCCTTGGATTCTGTAAATAACTTAAGAGAGTCAAGCTTTCGACATTTCTTCTCTTATTATACCAATGCATAAGTCTTTCACGGAGATTTAGAGCCAAATGGTTGCCGACGATATTATATTTATCCAATAAAAATTCTCTAAAATAATCTGCTTTGAGTAAATCTGTATCATCAGAGAAAATAGCCTTCAAAATAATCTCTATTGAATGTAGAATTTCATAAAACAAATCGTGAGTTTTCCATTTATCGTCAGCTACAGATTCTGTTGAAAGTACTGTTCGTAGAGTATTTGGAATGCAGCTTTTTAATTTTAAAAATCTCTTTCATACGGAAAGTTATATTCCACCTGATTCTGCAATCAAGTATAAGTTTATACTCTCTGTTATCAGAGTTCGATCAAACAAAATCTTGCAAAATTTCATTTTTTTTTTTTTTTTTTTTTGTAGGCGAATTTCGGAAAAATATGGGAATTTTTCTTATCTTATTTATGACTTTGTTAAATTCAGGTTTTGGCTGGGAAAAACGAGCATTCTTGTCAGCCAAATCTGTTTGAAAAATTATGTCTTCTTGACTTATTTCAGCATCATCATTATCGTCTGTTATAATAATCTCTTCACTTTTTTATCAGTCTCTTCGGTTGAGGCGATATTTTCAATATTTGTTTTGATAGAAAATGTCTATCATTGACACACGTATGTAATGTGCGGTACATAGTTGGTGATCAGGTCTTATTTCCTTTCCAAATTTCACCATCACAGAAGCACCATCGGTCGTACAGCCTACAATGGGTTTATCCAAATCCAATCCAAATTCAAGATGTCCTCTCACAAATTTCTCACTTCTCTCCCTATTAAGGGAAACGTTGATCTTAATAAAACCCAAAGATCAATGGTTGTCTTTCGCATGAACATTTATGTTTATATATCACTTATTTTGAATTGATGTGGATTCATACAATGACAGTGAGTAGCGAATCCTCAGCGCAACTTCTTTTTTCGAAATAATGAATAAATTCTTCTTTCTTGGTTATATAATAATCCATTACCATATTCCTGATTCCATTTGCAGATGTTGGCGGTAATTTTTCATATTTGCCCTTCTTATCATGAAGATTTTTCTGTATAAAATTGCTTTTGGTGAATGAATTGAAAGAAAATCCATCTATGGCAACTAAATTTGAAATCTCTTCTTCCATAGATTTCTTTGTTAAAAATTCTTCCATTGTTCTTGCCATTTTCACAGGAGGCTGGTTTGCATCTTTATTTTTGTCGATTTGATGAATTTTCTTCAAATGCAAGATCAGAGACGTGGTAGATCCTCCAGAAGACTTCCTGGTCTTCTCACACTTCGTGCATTGAGCTTAATTTTTGTTTTTCGAAACGAAGAATTTCCACACAGTTGATTTTCTTTTTATCGTGTTCGGACTAATGAGAATAAAAAGGAAAACTAAAAAAGTTATCGCCCTATAAAAACTATTATTGTGTTGCTTCCTTGAAATAAATCTGGAACTGATTATTACGTACATTATTTACATTATTCGGACTATTGTCCTCATCTTTGCCGCCATATTACAACGTTTCGGCCGTTGTACGCTCCGGCCTTTTTCAGGTGGTTGGAATGTCGAACTGAACCCTTTATTTCGCTCACTGGAGTAGTTCCACATGCCATGTTTAATGAATGTCAGTTATCTCCTGTTCATTTCCCTCTGAAAATCCTCCATTGCCTTAACCGGGTATTGAACTCACGCTCTTTGGGTCCTGTCACTGGATCTAACCAACGTCTTTATCCACTGTGCCATGTGCCCTCAAGGACACATGGCAATCAACGAGAAAGATCATCTGACTTAAAACTAACAGCGTTCCCTTGGCCTGCTATGAATAAAGTTTGTAACTTTCAAATTCTAGGAGTTGGTGAAGGGTTAGGGAAGGAAATGACAAGGCGTTGATCTAAGGTATTGGGAACGTGAGAATTCATTAAACAAAGAAAAAGGGAAAAATACAATAGATTTTGCATTTGGGGTCATTTCTCACCCCCATCATAATACGGAACCCTAAAAGGTAAGATTCTCACTTAAGAAAAAAAAGGCCTGGTGACTTTGGGTGAACTTTTGGACTCATACGTCACTCGTGAGAACATGAAAACTAAAAGTCAAACCAAAAAGTTCAGTATGGTTCTTCCAATGAATAAACAGGGAGCCGGTCCCTCAGGAAGGAATATACCTGAGGTCAAAAAAATTGCCATAGGAACAAACTCCTACACAAATAATTCAGGTCCCCACAACCAGGATAATCCCAATGATGGCCCTGCAAATTCTCCAACTAGATCAACAACCATTCATTTAAAGAAAGAAAACGTTGTAATCTCAAAGACATACAGACACACGTATAGAAATACTTCTCTTTTGCACTTGCAACCATCTCATAAGTTCTACAGAGTGCCCTGTAAAAAAGCGGCAGATTTATTTTTCCAGAAAATGCACAAGCACTAATTGGTCCATCTCAGTGGCCTTCTAAAAGCTCAGATTTGAATATTATGGATTACTGTATCTGGTGTATACTCCTAAATCACTTGCAAAATAGTCGCTGTAACATCTTTGATATTGATTTATTGAACTGGAACATAACTGCTGTTTGGAATGAAATTCCTATTGACACTAACCGCAAAGCTACTTCCATTTGAATCGAACATTCAGGCAAACATTTCGAACATCTAAAATGAGTGTTTAGTTTGTGGATGAATCATGACAGCTAAATAAAGTTCTTTATGTATTTACTGTTTTTTTTACCGGACACCCTGTAGAATTTTTCATAAGACTTTCTAGATCATTCCCTAAAGATTACAGGTACAATATGTTCTTTCTAACGCGATAGCAAAGTTACCATTTGCATGATAGAATCGGCTGCGCCCTAAACATTCTAGATTCCTTGGTTTGGTTTGGTTTCAGTCTCTTGTTGAATTTTCTTTTCTTTTCAGTCAATTTTGGGTCATTTTGATATTTTCTTGAATGATTTACATAGTTCCAAGTGCAATATTTAACCATTTATGTCTTCGCATATATCTTATTTTATGGGGGGGGGGGTATTCAACCAATTCTAATATTAACTTTTGGTCTCAAGAATATTTTCCGTTTTCGTGTTTTCCTTGTTTCTCGACTTTTATTCTGCGTCTTTAAATCTAAGTCTCTTGCAATGCTCTCTTCCCGCCTTGAGTATTCTTCTGATTTGTCTATACAATAGTCTAACTCTTCTATGTCTGCCTTCTTCGAGGCTTCTTAATTAATTTCTGGTTTTACTCTTTTTATTTATTGTCTGTGTCAATTCTAGAATGTGAGGCTTCAGTTCGTCTGCCTAATTTTTTAATTACGTGTCTCGTTAATTTTGTAAAGGGGCGATAAATCTTATTAAAGACGCTATCCAGCAATGGTCTACTTGATTAAATATTAGATATTTATGTCACCTGTCAACCATATCTTCTCTCACCAAAATTTTCTCTATCGAGTCGTTTAGCTTTGTTCGCTTTCATATTATTATTATTTTAATGAAATATTTGGTTATTTTTAGTTTAGATAAGAAATACAATCTTCAGAAATAAATCCTAAGTATTCCTCGAGATAGAGTAGTCTTTATTGTTTGTTGTTTCTTTCTACTTTTTTAATCATTTCATCCCAGACAAGGTGATAAGGACACTAAGATGCCAGAAATTACCGTGAAAATGAACGTGAAAGAGAATCAAAGAGGGTGACAGAGAATGAATAATTTAGTGTAGAGAAAGGACAATAAAAGAACAGGTTTCAGGAAGACAGAAGATGGCGATAATGCCACTAAGACGCAAGGGGTTACTGGGAGTGAAAGAGAATGAGAAGACTTTAGGGAGGAGAAAGGACAATAAAAGAACAGTTTTCAGGAAGACAGAAGATGGCGATAATGCCACTAAGACGCAAGGGATTACTGGGAGTGAAAGAGAATGAGAAGACTTTAGGGAGGAGAAAGGACAATAAAAGAACAGGTTTCAGGAAGACAGAAGATGGCGATAATGCCACTAAGACGCAAGGGATTACTGGGAGTGAAAGAGAATGAGAAGACTTTAGGGAGGAGAAAGGACAATAAAAGAACAGTTTTCAGGAAGACAGAAGATGGCGATAATGCCACTAAGATGCAAAGGGCTATTGCTAGTGAAAGCAAGTTTTATTATTATTATTATTTTAGTGTGTACATGTTTATAGTAATAAGAAATAATGCCGGATTAATAATTCCATATATAATGGACTCTCTCCCGTCTGTTTCGACGTATTAGGATCTGACAACTTAATTGTTTCAGTTATGACATTTTGTGTGATAAGTGGCACTTAAGACCCGCTAGTGATTTACAAAGGAGGCTGCATATAGAGCAAGAGTGAGGATTGTGGGATGAGATCACTGTTAGATTGGATGACCATTTAGATCTTTCTCTCGCTTCTTGAAGACGATTCAGACAAGCAGATTGAAAACTGCTGAGTCCACTATATATATATATATATATATATATATAATTCATTCGAAAATTATAACATAAATGTTATAAAATCACACAAAAATAGCCATTTTATTTCAACACTTCTGGTGTCTTATCAAGTGATGGTGTTGAATTTAAACCATCACTTGTATTGAGCACTCTTTTAAGAATAGCATTTTGGGTTATTGGAAATTATTCCGTATACACCAATATTATACTTGGGTATATATATATATATATATATATATATATATATATATAGTCATCCACAGATATACTATTTCGCTGTTTCACAGCTCATCAGTGTTACTAGACATCCGATAGCTTCAAGCCGTGACTGAAACCAGACTAATTTTGCATCAGTCGAGATTCTAACCTCGGCGCCCAGCAAAGAGAAAGGCTAATTTTTGCGTGTACATTTTTTTCATAAACATGCGAGTTTGGAGAGTCTTGCATTATCACCAGTCACTGTTTACAAATTCGTGCTTTCACCCCACAGTGTTCGACCGAATTATTTTATTCCGGGACCTAATATCGTTATATATATATATAATGGGTATATATATATATATATATATATATATATATATATATATATATATATATATATATATATATATATATGCAGTTTATATATATATATTATTTATATATTACATATGCGCGGTACTTATTGGAATGAGTCATGTTCCGACGACAATTTTTACTCCCACTACCATAAAAACACCGATATACCCCACCATATATAAATCCAAATTTTAAAAAATTAATCAGTTTGTCTGACGATCGCAAATAGCTTGAAACCCAGGATCACAAACTCACATCAATCCACACACGCACACACACACACACACACACACACACACATATATATATATATATATATATATATATATATATATTATTTAATAATGATAACGTGCTCATCTGCCCGGTCACAACTGTTAGTTTCTAAGACGATATTTGTTTTTAGGTGGCTATTGTGTGTATATATATATATATATATATATATATATATATATATATATATATATATATATATTGATAATATTAGTGGTCAATAAATTCAACCGACAGGCTTGGTCTGTTTAATGTTTTATTGCATTTTTCCAATTTTCGAATAAGATGTTGTATATCCGGTTCGAATTTCGTGTTTGTTCTGTGACTTTTACTTAAGACCATCTCCGCCATTATCAAGAACTATGTTTTGGCAGTATGATATGCAAGAATCCTTTGCTTAAATCCTGATATTTTATAGGGAGCTGAAATCATTTATCGGAATCCAAAACGTATATTAAGCTATCAAGAATTCATTTAAGTAAAATTCAACTAAAATGAGTCACTTTCAGTTTTATTTTATTTTATTTTTCTAATTTTCGAACAAAATGTTGTAAATTCAAATCATCCTACAACAAGGCCTCTGATCGTGAGATTAGAAGTTTTGAGGTGCATGAAACCACCTCTTAATTTCTGTTTTTCCTGGGGTGGTATCATCTGTTAGGGTCCCAGCTATGGCAAATAATTAACCCCCAAACTAAATATAGCACACCTTAAAACTATATATATATATATATATATATATATACTTTTTCATTATAGGATATTACATTCGAACAGATGTACCCTTTATTTCGCTCACTGGGGTAGTCTGTTCTAGTTCCAGAACACATGGCACAGTGGATAAAGGCGTTCGACATTCCAACCACCTGAAGAAGGCCAGGGCGTACAACGGCCAAAATGTTCTAATAAATATGCCAACAAAGATGAGGACAATAGTCCGAATAAGGGAACTTTCTTTGAGTCACGGACTCCAATAAGTAGTAGCCTTCATAAACGGACAAACAAGCAGATATCCACAGTCTTATTTCTTTTAAACAACACTTGTACGTACGTTTCTCCAGACTGCACCCTTATGCACACTGCACTTTTCAGCCTTCGACGCATGAAAGATATTGTGGTCACTTAATCCTCACCAGGGTATAAGAAGATAATCAAGCTGTTATAAACAGTGGGAAATGAGAACTATCACTTGATCTGGAGTGCCAAAAGATTGCAGTTGTGCAAGGAATTATGACACACGTTTAAATGGTTAACATAGACCCAACATCAAGTGAAGGGACGTTGTAAGTAGTGGCTGGGGGCGTTTTATTTTATTTCTTTCATTAGGAGTCCAGGTTGTATAGCGAATATACAATGTTAAATTTATCTGATCGTCACGGACCCCTTGAAACCTAGGTCAAGAGGCACTGGTCTTGGGATTACCTTCTTAACAAATAAACCCTGGTGAAATTCGAGCAGGGGTTTCACGGTCGAGACACAAATGAAAATCTTTGAAATTGGCTACGTTTTCCATTTGACTAAAGCGAACATTAAATACTACTATCTCCTCTTCTTTCTTTGATGTTCTCAGTGAAACTAAGTAGCGCCTCGGATATGTCTGTCCATTTACTGTTTCAGTAAATCTGGCTACTAATGACCAAGCCGAAGTGTTAACGCTCTAATCACACGGCCATGTGCCCATCTATGTCGAGCGCAGAGTTTTATTAAAATAGATTTCAGGCAAATGGATGTATATGCGTTTTGTTCATTCGCGAATCGTTAGCAAGAGATACACTGAGTTAGAATTGATTATAATTTCGCTTTTCTGTCAGTCAAAGTCGATGAAGTTGAGGGGGGGGATCTTCTTGAAATGGATCATTGATGCATTCCAGATGATCGATTCAATTGAATTGACAGTCTGATCACACAACACTCGCGGAACTGACTGTGTATCGCCATTTATCTCGAAAGGAACGTTATTTTTAACTTTACCGTTAAAGTTCGATTTTTTTTCAAATACTGGGTTGGAACAAAAATTCACTAACTCTTTCAATAAGCTGTGTTTAAACATGTGATTTCCTTCCGCACGTGACTGAAATTTATGGCATATATGCATATTCTGACAGTTGACACTTCAGCACTTCTTTTCTCTGGAATTT
>OZ010599.1:79941163-79993663 GCA_963932145.1 Acanthosepion lycidas | reverse complement strand
TAGTTCTTTTATAGTTCTTATTATATAGTTCTTATTAATAGTTCTTATTATGTAGTTCTTATATAGTTCTTATGAATAGTTCTTATTAATAGTTCTTATGAATAGTTCTTATTGTATAGTTCTTATTAATAGTTCTTATATAGTTCTTATTAATAGTTCTTATTATATAGTTCTTATTATATAGTTCTTATCAATAGTTCTTATTATATAGTTCTTACTAATAGTTCTTATTATATAGTTCTTATTAATAGTTCTTATGTAGTTCTTATTATATAGTTCTTATATAGTTCTTATTATATAGTTCTTATTATATAGTTCTTATATAGTTCTTATTGTATAGTTCTTATTAATAGTTCTTATATAGTTCTTATTAATAGTTCTTATTATATAGTTCTTATTATATAGTTCTTATCAATAGTTCTTATTATATAGTTCTTATTAATAGTTCTTATTATATAGTTCTTATTAATAGTTCTTATATAGTTCTTATTATATAGTTCTTATTAATAGTTCTTATATAGTTCTTATTATATTGTTCTTATTAATAGTTCTTATTATATAGTTCTTATTATATAGTTCTTATCAATAGTTCTTATTAATAGTTCTTATTAATAGTTCTTGTTTTTCACCTTTGTTTTATTTCATTTCTGTTGTGTTCTTTAATAATATCTCTCCTAAGTGGTTGTATTCCTGGGCTTCTTCCAGTTCTTCATCTCATATTTTTATGTTCTTTTTCAGAAGGTAACAACTGAAAATTAGTTTTGCTTTATTTTCTTGAAAGTTTTCGTGAGCAGGTCACCTATTATTTTTCGTAATTTACATGATGATTGTAACAATTAATGAAATGCTTGACAGCAAGTAATAGATAGTTCATATAGTGTATCTTTATCTTTAGACCTATTCCTTCCCAGTTCATTTTCCAAAAGATATTTTCGAAATCTGCTATAAATAGTTTAGGGGAAATATCTCGTTGCCACACTCCTTATCCAAATTTTATATTTATTTCTTTCCAATTGTATCATAGCAATACTGTTTTTGTACATTGTATATATTTTTAGTAATTTTCATATATTTTTATTAATATTCTGCTCTTGCAGTGAGTTAAAGACTGTCGAGTTTTCTACAGAGTCAAATGCCTTCTCATATTCAACTCAGACTAAACAATGTTTGTACTTTTCAGAATAATTTGTATGCGTTTGATGGCCGTACAGTATGGCGATAAAACTATATTATTTGTCGTGTTCAATGCGGCAGGAGATTCACTGCAGACCAATGAGTGCTGAATAGGCAAACAAGTGATAACTTGTCTCTAAGTTTGAAAAGAAAAAAAGTAGGAATGAGATTTTTACACTGTTTTTTTTTGTTTGTTTTTTTTTTTTTGTTTTGTTTTTTTGTTTTTTTGGTGGGGGGTGTCATACTGCTTTTGTCAACGCTGTCTAGCAGACATTAGCAGAAACCCTTTATCAGGTGTAAGCATCCAAGAATTGGGAATGGTTTCTTCTTAACTGTTCTTTGAGAATAATTAATTTCCTATCAATGTCTGTTCTTTTTATCCGATAATAAAACAACTAAAATCGATTCTCATTTAAAACACTATATTACTGCCAGTTATTCTAGCTTATTTCCGCTTCTGACACAAATATAGTCGTCGTGATAAGACGAAGTCATACATCTCTTACACTCTAGATCACTCCTTCATACAGATATACACACTATATATGTATACATACATGCATAGTATATATGTATACATACATAATATATGTGTATATATACATACATAGTATATATGTATACATGCATACATAGTATATATGTATACATACATACATATATAATCTAAACATTATATTTAATGAGGCTACATCTCTAATGTCAACGGACCTATAGATTGGTTTGGTTTGGTTTGTTTTACGGTATATCAAATTCAATGGGTCATTTAATGCCGACAACTTTTTTTTTCCTGGTAATATTTTGTTTTGTCAAAAATCTATTTCTGGTAATATTTTTTCCTCAAAAATGTATAGCTGATAATATTATTTTAAAAAATGTATTGCTGGTAACAGTTTTTTTTCTTCAAAAATTTATTTCTGGTAATAATATTTTACAAAGTTTTTCTGGTATTAAAACCTATTTTTACACTTTCATAATGCTTTTAACTCAGTTTCGGGGGTCCCTAACAAGTGCTACCACCCCGGATCAGGCTGGACCTGGGAACACCAGCAATTAAGAGGTGGTTCTACGCTCCTCAAAGCCTTCTGATCAGAGACCTTGCTGTTGGACATAGTTTATCGTCTTACCCTGGATGCGGATGTAGTTTATCGTCATACCCAAGATGGGCCTATAAATTGAAAGTATGATTAAAGAAAAATGTGTCATCTGACAAGAATCAAACCTCTATTTCATTATTAATTTGATAAACCGTTTTCAATTTAAGCGTGCTTTACTATTAAGCTACGAAAGTCCTTTAGAGCAAAACAAGGCGCAATTAGTCTACATAGCGAATGCATATTATATATTATATCACAGACACACACACATATATATATATATATATATATATATATATATATATATATATAACTATGAACCTAAAGAGCTGGGTAAACCTACCTAGGTTTCAACTACGCGTATCGTCAGGGTGTACCGACTAGGAACAGCATATATATAGCCTACAACATAAAGCAGGGTGTTTTTATATTGTAAGTTATATATATGCTGTTCCAAGTTTGCCTCTTTAGCCGGTACACCCTGACCATCCGCGTAGGTGAAACCTAGGTAGGTTTACCTGGCTATTTAGGTCCATAGTTTGCTCTACTTAACGTATTGAGCACTTTACTTAGTTACTTTTGCTTTACTCGTTTTGGAGGTTTTTTCTTTGGATTCTGGACGATTGTTTTCGTCTCATTTTCATGTTCTTAGTTCTTTCTTTTTTTTATTCCTCATTTTTCCTTGGACATTGCTTTGTTCATTTACAAGCCAAAACACCTAAGGTTTTTCCAGACGAAAAATTTATATTACCATATATACATATATACTCGCATATCATATACTCGCATATCATATATCATATATACATATATACTCGCATATCATATATACATATATAATCGCATATATACTCGTTGCCCGGGGATGTAACAGTAAGAGATAGATCAAGTATCGATCATCATAAAGACTGAAAAATAAAATTGACAAAGATTATTGTTTAAGGTTGACGGCCACGCATGTCTTAATTAGTTTTTTTTGTTTTTGTTTTTTTTTACAAATGGGTCAAACTCAAACAAAAACATTGTTTTCAATCGTTATGTTTCTACCGATTGAATAGAATTTTATTATAAACAATTGTCTTGTAAATGGAATTTTTAAAGCATTCTGAATGTAAAAATAAAGAAAAAAGTGAGCAAGACAATAAGAAACACTACCTGCCAAAAAAAAGTGAAGTTTTGTTGAAATCGGTTGAAAAATGTAGGAAATCCGATCTCATATATAAACGAACACACACACACACAAACAGCCTGGTTTTTATAATAAGTATAACTCGATATGAATTGTCCCCCTTTCATTCTCGCGATGCCTCTTAATCGCGTTTTCAAATTGATTTTGTGCAAAAAACAATTGTGTTTTTCCAATTTTTGGCGCTGTCAGAACCACCGCAAGGTAATTTTACGTACTTCTGTGAAGTTTTGTTGAAATCGGTTGAAAAATGTAGGAAATCCGATCCAATATATAAACGTACAGACACACACACACACACACAACTTGGGTTTTATAATAAGTATGATATATATATATATATATATATATATATATATATATATATAATTTACTTTCAGATAGAACAAAATTAAGAACAAGACAAGAGGAGAAACTGTTCTTAGATGACGCGTTTCGTCCTCTGAGTGACTTTATCAAGGCAAATGTGATTATTTCCTTTGGTAAAGTCCCTCAGAGGACGAAAAGCGTCGATTAAGAACAGATTTTCCTCTCGTCTTTTTATTTTTAACCCACTGATTAGCGAATACCATCGGCGAAACACTGAAAGATACTTTTTTGAATATTTTATTTGCTTACCATGTATATATTGCCGTATACCTGAGGATTTTGTTTTTTCGTGTCAGTTGCACCAGAAAAGACACGAATATGCGATTTTCATTCATTTATATCTGAAACGAGACCCTTGTTCGCAAGATGGTCTTCTATTGGTTCATTGCCACACTGCTGAGTTACTATTGGTCACAAGCAATGCCAACATTCATACATACACCCTCTCGCTGTCTCTCTCATTTCCGTCGTTCTGTACATGGTTTCCCAGGCTCCCCCGCCCTTGTCCATTGCGCATGTGCAAATCAAACAGTGCACCCAGCCAACCGTATAATCAATATCACTGCAGTCATGGCTGATCGATTCTGATCGTCTTAGTAAAACTCCGAAGATTCGATCTCAGCTTGTCTGCATTTGGTTCAATGTTGGTCGGTGATCGAAATTCGATTACCAGTTACAAAAGGAGAAGAGGGAAAGGGGAAAGGAAAGTCAAAATTACAATAAATAGATTGAAATGAAAAGTTTGAAGAGGGTGCGACCCGCAGAAATGAAAGCATAGAAAACAATACAGGTCATTTGAGAACGTAAATTAAAACAATAGGAAAAAAAGAGATAGGGAAGAAGAAAGAAAGAAAGAAAGAAAACTTTTTTAAAAATTAGAAAAAAATGAGAATGAAAAATTAAAAGCCGAAAATGAAAAAAAATGTAAGAAAAAAATATCGACAAAACAAATGGAAGAAATAAACGCACAAAGAAAGAAAGAAAGAAAGAAAGAAAGAAAGAAAGAAAGAAAGAAAGAAAGAAAAGGAAGGAAAAAAGAAGGAAAAGGAAGAAGACAGGAAGAAATAAAAACGAAGAAAGCACTTATAGAAAATAATATGAAATATCGGAGAAAACGTTTGACAATTTGAATGAATTCACGAATGGAAGGCAGAAATAAAGTCAAAAGACCCGCACAATAAGAACAAATAAAGCATAAAAGGAAAAGATAAAGAAAGAGAGAAAAGAACGAACGAAGAAAATCTGAAGGAAGGAAAGGACAAAAGATCGAGAAAATTTGAAAGAAGCAAGTAACGAATGAAGAAAGGAAAGAACGAACGAGAAAAAATAAATAAGAGAAAGATTTGAAAAATAGGAAGGAACAGACAATTGAAGAAAGATTTGAAGGAACGAACGAAGAAAGAGACGAACAAATGAAAAAAGGAAGGAAGGAAGAGAGAAAGATTTGAAGGAAGGAAGGAAGGCAGGGACGGTGGAAGGAAGGAAGGAAGGAAGGAAGGAAGGAAGGAAGGAAGGAAGGAAAGGTGGAAGGAAGGAATGCAGGAAGGGTGGAATGGAGGATGGGTGGAAGGCAGGAACGGTGGAAGGAAGGAAGGAAGGAAGGAAGGAAGGAAGGAAGGAAGGAAGGAAGGAAGGAAGGAAGGAAGGAAAGGTGGGAGGAAGGAAGGAAGGATGGGTGGAAGGAAGGAAGGATGGGTGGAAGGAAGGAAAGGTGGAAGGAAGGAATGCAGGAAGGGTGGAAGGGAGGATGGCTGGAAGGAAGGAAGGAAGGAAGGAAGGAAGGAAGGAAGAGGAAGGAAGGAACAAAGGAACGAGTGAACAAAGTAAGGAATCAAGGATGGGAGAAAGATCTCAAAGAAGGAAGGAACAAAAGAATAAAGAAACATTTGAAGAAAAGATCCAAAGAACGAAGAAAGAGACGAATGAACAAACGAAAAAAAAATGAATGAAAAGAAAGAGATTTGATGGAAGAAAGGAACAATTGAACAAAAAATAAAAAGATTTGAAAGAACAAAGCAAAGAACGAAGAAAAGAACGAAAGAACAAACAAAGAGAAACAGGAAGGAAAGAAGGAACAAGGAAGGAAGGAAGGAAGGAAGGAAGGAAGGAAGGAAGGAAGTGGGGTCAGATACTGATGCAGTGATGGAAGAAAAGAATTAAAATGGTGTACATACTGATGAGAAAAAGAAAATAGCAAACGACAAACAAACGAAGGTAAGTTACATAAGCGAAGTAAATACACTAAAGCTTAAGTAAGAAATAATATGAAAATAAGAACAATTATAGATAGATAGATAGATAGATAGATAGATAGATAGATAGATAGATAGATAGATAATAAACGATGTAATGTGATGATATCGAATAAGATATACATGAGTGAATGAAGAGTAGTTTTAAGAAAATTGGAAAGAGTTGAGAACAGAGGGGAGAAACATAAAGAAAAAATGTTTCTATCAAAAAAGAAAGCTCAGAAAATCGAATTAAAACAACGAATGGAATTATTGAAAGAAAACGAATGGAGCAAATAAAAGAGAATGAATAAGAAAAGAAAAAGAGAGAAAAGTGAATGAAGTTTATGAATGCAAAAAAAAATATATATATAGAAACAATGAATAAGAGAAGGCAATAAAGAACGAGAATGAATTAAGGACTCACAATTAAAAAGAATCCTTTGCAGAAAGACATAATTCTTGGATGACCTGATTTAAAAGCATGGCAGATTTTTAAAAGCTCTTAAACCAACCAATAGCTGTGGTTATGACAAAACCAAAAAAGCAATTACTTTCAAAATCGTCAGCCAAAACTCAACCAACAATTTGATAAAAGTAAATGGAAAAAGTTTTAAAATTAACTTTTAAAAAAAAAATTTCGCCTTAAGACAATAATGCTACTAAGTTGCAAGTGAAAAAGAATGAGAAGACTAGTGAGGAGAAAGGACTATAAAAGAACAGATTTCATGAAGACAGAAGATGGCGATAATGCCATTAAGACACAAGGGGTTACTAGAAGTGAAAAAAAAGAGAAGACTTTAGTGAGGAGAAAGGATAATAAAAGAACAGGTTTCAGGAAAACAGAAGATGGCGATAATGCCACTAAGACGCAAGGGGTTACTGAGAGTGAAAGAGAATGAGAAGACTTTTGTGAGGAGAAAGGACTATAAAAAAACAGGTTTCAGGAAGACAGAAGATGGCGATAATGCCACTAAGACGCAAGGAGTTACTAGGAGTGAAAGAGAATGAGAAGATTTTAGTGAGTAGAAAGGACAATAAAAGAACAGGTTTCAAGAAGACAGAAGATGGCGATAATGCCACTAAGACGTAAGGGGTTACTGGGAGTGAAAGAGAATGAGAAGACTTTTGTGAGGAGAAAGGACAGTAAATGAACATGTTTTAGGAAGACAAGATGGCGATTGAAATATTTGATGACTGTCGGTAGTAGGAAAGCGATAAACCGGAAGAGAGTTCCACGAGCGAAAGTTGCGAGAAAAGGACGAACAGGACTTACTGGTCACATCTAGCTAATTGAACAGTAAAATGATGAGACCTAATTTCCAATCGAGTATTACAGTTAAATTCATGCAGTCGATGTACCAAGAAGAAGACCTCATTAGAATAATTGCCATAAAAATATTTATTGAAAAGACAGGGAAACCACGTGACAGCTGTGAGAAAGTGACTAAAGTCGAGATGCCAGGTCAGGACCGATAATATCAGATACCATTCTTTGAATTTTGTTCAACTCAAGCAGCTTCTTCCCGTGAACCCCAGCTCCGTGGAATAGACTCCCAAGTGGATGTTTCTCCGATCACTACAATCTTAACGTGTTTAATTCTAGAATTAACCGGTATTTTGCCCTTCTATCCGTATAAACAGCCCCTTATTGTAACACTCTTCCTCGAGTTGCCTCCTATTTTGGTACAGAGTGAACATTACTATAGGAGAAAATAAAAAATAAAAGGTAATTTTCAAATGTTGCCAATTTCACTTCTCCGGACTTACTGAACTTACTAGTATGACAGGAGTAAATAGGTATGTCATCAGCATGTATACCTAGTTGGGAACTGGTGATATCGAGAACTTTATTGATAATATATCGCTTAGACAGGTAATGTTGACTGTATTTAAACTCTTATGTCATATTTCCATCAAAGCATCTCTACTTGTTTAGGCACGTTACTTTACGATTTGTTTCACCATGCCGCAAAAATGGCGACAGCTTGAAAATATTCACCAGCAGTACCCTTCTTTCACATCTCTTCACTCCCTGGCTTCGTAAACCTTTTGAAACAATTTGCTATTTTCTGCCTAGAATCGTCAGTGCAAGGGAGATAACTTTTTATACAGCAAAATGGATAAAGACAAAAAGTCACTTGGTGTAATATATATATATATATATATATATATATATATATATATATCAGGTTTAACAGCAAAATTTCCAAAATTGTGTAACATCATAATTATTCATCCCACAAAATGCTTAATAACTAAAAAAAAACACTAAACTAATCGAGTTTCTTTCTTCCAGGTTTTTAGATATAACATTTAGCCATCTTGACGCCATTTTTCATGAGAATCATTGAATAACCCTTTGAGTTATTCAGCGTGAAAGAGAACAGGTTAAAATCGTTTTATGTCTGCCTCACTGTCTTCCCAATTGAGCAATGATGAGAGGAAAAAGTTCATTTAGGTCTTCAGTAATGGTACCAAAATTTATACTCTGGCTTCCATCTTCAAAGTCGATTCAAGAACCATCAAGAGAACGGGGAATAAGTTTGAAAAAGATCGAACAGTCGAGAGAAAAACTGGATCAGGAGGTCACAAGGGGAAGAGAGATCACCATTTAAACTTAGAGCTAAAGAGATCAATTAGAAGAGATACAACTCAATCTATAAGACGTTCGGCACATGAGAGAAAAGTTTCAGTAATGACAGTCCAGAGAGCAGTGAAAAAGACTCGGAAATGAAATAGTACGTGAAACGTGTAAGGCATCTTGTTACTCCAGGACAGAAAGTTAGAAGGTTAGAGAGGGCGAAGATCATCTTGAATAAGTTGGAAAATCATTCATGAATTATATACATATATATATGTGTGTGTGTGTGTGTGTGTGCGTGTGTGTATTAACTTTATTTCAATACTTCATGAGCTTCCTATCCTTAGCTATGATTAATTAATAATGAACTTTTTTGATCGATTTCATCAAGATTCTTCTGTTAAACTTGGAAAGTAATTATACATTCTTATTGCTCAAAGTAGAGTCCAAGAGTGTTAGAAAAACCTCGGAGAATTCCAGTAAGATATTTTTAACCATTTCGAAGATACAATAGTTCAAAGATCAATCTTAAATTTTGCTGTTAAACCATATATATATATATATATATATATATATATATATATATATATATATATATATATATATATATATATAGTAAAGGTAATAAACCTGTTGGTATATAATAAAGTGAATCCTAGTAATATAAAATATTAAAACTGATCCACAAAACGTGTGTATTTATTATTACTGAGTAGAAATCAATACATAATAAAATAAAAATCACTTCATATGGGGAATAAGCATATTTCAACCGACAAATAAAATAAAATTCATCGGTCTTATTCAACATAGACTGAGTTATATATATATATATATATATATATATATATATATATATATATATATATATATATATAATTATTTATTTTTAAAGAAAAAAAATTTATAACATAAATATGTTATAAAATCACTACAAAAATAGCCATTTTGTTTCAACACCCTCGGTGTCTTATGAAGTGATGACGTTGAATGTAAAATAAATGGTTTTAAAAGTTTCAAATTAATTAATATTCTACGCAAGGGGAAAACGTTGTTACAAAGGCTAGATGGACCAATCAGAACACAAGTACAGGAAAATTCAAAAAGCTCCATAACGAAGTCATGTTATAATATCTATTCAGATGTTTAGTATTAAAAAATAATTTATTCCAACGAATAATTACTAAATTATATGATAAAATTTAATATTAAAATTTAAAACTGCTAATTACAAAATCAAAATTTAACATTTATTCGCTATCAAGTTTACAACTATAAAATTACCGAGGAGAAAAGAAGAAATATATATGTTATTCAATTTATTTTTTCATTGAAGTTACTTTAGCTATATTTAATATCCGGTCTTTTTACAAGGTCTTTTTTGTGTGTGTATATGTCTTGGTGCTTATGTATTAGAATCTGACTGCGTTTGTTTTACGCGTGAGTTTAGGACCCCATTTACACACCATGAGGATTAAAATGTATACATTGTAAAAAGACCGGATATTAAATATATAAAATGGCTATTTTTGTAGTGATTTTATAACATATTTATGTTATAAATTTTTTTTCTTTAAAAATAAATAATTATATCTGCTCTACTTTGTATTGAGCACTCTTTTAAGAATAGTAATTGTTGGTTATTGGAATTCATTCCATATACACCAATCATATACTTGGATATATATATATATATATATATATATATATATATATATATATATACTGATGCATGTTTCATTAAATAATATAGATAAGTTTTGTCTATTTATTTTATGTAAATTCTTTTCATATTGTCTGATAAGATTAATAGCATTATCATTAAAAGAAGAAAATCACAATATTGATACATATTTTTTTAATCCTATCTAAGCTTTCGGCTCACATAAGCCATTATAAAGATGACAATTACATTAAAATATATTAAGCAATACACGGACAAAACAGTGATGATAGTCTGTTTCTGTTTGCATGGAAGATTTCCAAGCAACGTCAAACTCGTGCATATGAGACGCTGGTAAAGAGAAAAAAAATAGAGGAAGTATAATTCCGCTGTTCGCAGAATCTACTTTTTTTTTAAAAAAAGTGCTCAGTACAATCCAGATCAATATGTTATTATTATTTTAGATATTAAAACAAAAACATGTTGAAATCGCTACACAATAGCTTTCATGTTTCAATACTACGCTGTACTTCTTCAGGCGAATGGTAAATGCCTGCTAATTAAATATTTTTTTTTAAATTTCAAAAGATAAAGTTAGCAGGCGTGACGGGTAAGAAAACACATGGTCAGAATTAAAATAGACTTGTCGGTTTGTCTTGACCAACAGATTAAACGTCAGATATACCCTAAATAGATAACTAACCTGAGGGGTAAAGATGGTGGGGTTCATAACATGATAAACCGGAAGTTAGGTCATCTTTGACAATTACGGAAAACATGTAAGCAACAAATGTATTTTGATTGTAAACAAATATGACATGTTCAATATTTCAAAGGACACTAGGGGAGGGGAAATTTTCATTTTCTATTTAGCGCCACAAATGCTGATAAATGAAGTCAGTGTGGCGGTACTGGTAACAACTTTTACTGTAATTATAAAATTTACCAAGAAACATTTACAAAAATTTACAAATACCCGGATTTAGAATTTTATTAAAATTAGACTCGAATAATAATTATTATAAAATAGGATGAATATTATAGAAGAAATATGATTTTAATTTTATTCGACGATGAAAGGAAAACGAACTTGAAGCTGCTTCCCTCTAAAGAGGGACGTTTTTCGGTAAAATAAACCAACAATAAAAAATATTTTTTTTTAATTATGTAACGACGAGTGAGATTTCGGTTAGACAAACCAAAATTACAAATAAGATTTTTTAAAATAGCTAAAATATTATGTCCATTTTCTTTTAAATCAAGAAGAGATGACAATCAGTAGAAATAAGGAAGAAAGAGAGACGACATTGTAATATCACCAATTGTACTGCGTTGGTTGAAAGGTTTCTTTTTGGAACGTCGGTTTCACCAATTGTGGGGGGGTAGTGCGTGCGGGATTCAGTTGTGGCGGCATTACGTTTATATTAACGATACTTCCAACGTACAAGATTCAAGTAATAATAACAACAACTCCAATTTGTTAACCAACAAATATATATTGAAATAAAATACAAGCAAGAAATAATTTGTTATTCACAAAGTAGATTAAAGAGAAAAAAGTTGTTTCCCTTTAACTGTAGATTTATTTGTAATTAATTGTTCGAAGAAAGTTCTCTTGTGAGATAAATGTTCTGAAACAATTATTAGAGCAAAGTTTGCATGTGAAGAACGAATAACACGAAGAATACAATTGCTTGGTATGTGTTGTGAATAAACTGGTTTGAATCAACAAAGTTCTGGTAAATTGTACTTGGCGAAAGTAACAGAGAGAAACTGTAAGTTTGTAGTTACGACATTCTGTGTCTGTATGTGCATTGAGCAAGATCGTGGATTTGTGTTGACGGCTGAAATGTTACTGGATCTTACTGGTGACACCCCTTTTAAGGAAAAAAGGTAGGCTCCCACGGAACCGCGGAAAAGGTCGATCTTACATTAAAAATATGTGATTGGTTAAAAATTAACCAATCACTACACTCGTACTAAACAGAATAGGTAAGTGTGCTCAGAACCAAAAGATTCAAAGGAACAATTGCGATGGCCAAATTGTTGTATGCAAAGGTAGTAGTAATTTATTAGCCAATCACAGACGAATAAAATGTGGGCGTGGAAAACAGCAAATCGCTATAACATTAACTGATACGTCAAACATGGATTACCTGCCCTTGAATGACAAATACGAGCGCCACCATTTGAGAAGCTAAAGTTCAGAATTACTTTTCTTTTTTATTCCTTTTTTTCATTTTCTCTGTGAGAACTCTTCAGTAATGTTTTAGAATGTAATTGTTCTAAGGTGAGGTTTATATCATTTTCAGTTGACAACACACTCACAGTTAAAAGCATATTTTAGTCATTTTTTTAGTCATCAACGCCAATAGTGAAAATCTTAATGAAAAAAAAATCTAATAATTTTCAACAAAGAAAATAATTTTTAAAAATCTCATAAAAGAAGCTGAAAAGAATTTTAACAAGAAGGATCAAAAGATTCTGAATAAAAGAAATTCTTAATAAAAAAAATTCAAAAGATTTCAGATAAAAAAAAAATTTCAAGAAAATTTTGATAGAATAATGCAAAAACTTTTTACAAAAGTAATAAAAAAAAAATATAAATTAAAAATACATAAAAAAAAATGTAGAGTCTAATGAAAAAAGTAGTTTTGGCCAGGAATCATCAATTTTGTAGATAATCAGAAAACATTATAAATTCTGATCGATGAAGAAGAATTGCTCTCACGCCTGCTGACAGACAACGAAGAAGAAGACAAAGAATGACTTCTGAACAGCGGGAGGTCGAAAGAAGACGTGATTAAGAAAATAAAAGGATTTGAAAAGAACAAGCAACACTAGGACGAGAGATCAGATTAAACTCAGAGTCTGAATCAAGGAGAACATTAAGAGAAAGTCTTTTTGAAGATAAAGTTGATGAAAGAAGAGAAATTGATAACAGCAAAGAAAGAAGCCTTTAGGGAGAAAGAAAAATAGAAATCGTGGGGGGGGGGAATTTCACATAAACATCAAAGAGAAAATGCATAAGAAAAGCGTTATTTTACCAAAGATTAAGCATTAAGCAGAACAATATGTATATTTTTCAAGAATACAATTCCTTGTCGAATTATCCTTTGCGATGAGTATTAAATAAAGTACAGGGACAAACGTTTCTGAAGGTAGGTGTCAATCTTCAGAATCAATCTTTAGTCATAGACAATTATAGGTCTCTCTTTCAAAGGTTGGAGATCCTGAAAAGCTCTTCTAGAAGAAGACAAGATCCAAAATATGGTCTATTCTGAGATTATAGGTGGCAATGACAACAAAAGAATAAATCCCAAATTAAGAAACTGAATACAAAAAGAATGTGCCGTAAATATATATATATATATATATATATATATATATATATATATATATATATATATAAGTGAACATTGAATTCAATACTTAGAGGTGACAGGCTGTTTCATGTCATAAATAGCTGAGAAAAAAACAACAAACCGAGGCCTGACGATTGCGTCTAGAATGAAACAGCCTGTCGCCTCTAAGTGTTGACTTCAATGTTCACTTTCATATTTACACACGCTCAATCTCTGATATTGAGCACTTTATCCCATAAATATAGCACACCTTAAGAGTATATTTCTTCATATATATTAGGTTAGTGCAAAAATAATGACGCAATAATGTCATTTTTTGATGTTAAAAATACGTCAAAAAACGACATTATTACGTCATTATTTTTGCACCAACCCAATATATATATGTGTGTGTGTGTGTGTGTGTGTGTGTGTGTGTGTGTGTAAATATAAAGGATGAAAGCTGACCAGAGCACACTACTGCGGTTTCGAACTCTACGGTCTCCTCGGGTGGTTTGTTCAGCAAACCAACTACACGGAGCTCGACAACGTAAGCACTTTCGAAACCGGAGAGAAAAAATAAAATTAAAAAGAAATAAAATTTCTAACTTGAACCAGATTCAAAAAACACAAAGCTGAACTTCTTAAAATGTTTGCATTTGGTCATGAACTCTGACCTCCCGTTTAGCAATTCATTGCTGTTTTTATAAGTTGCTATAGCCAGTTTCTGTTCTTGGCAGAGCCTACACATATTCTCGACTATTGTGTTAGTGTTTCAATTTCTTAAAATGCTCCATTTAATGCTTAAACTTTTGCTATGTCTCTCTTCAAACTCCCAATAATACCTTGCTAGCTTCGTGCTTTACCTATGCTCCGGAATTATAAAAAAGGAGGTGTGATTGTACCACCTCCTCTTCAACTGGCCCTCAGTGGATCTGATGTATCTTTTTGTGTACCAATTTCACCTTCCACTTCGCCACAATACACAACCAGTTCAGTACGACATAATCCATTTAAAGGACAATTACTTTTTGTCCTGCAATTGCATAAGGTCGTATTCTTTTAAGATATGCTACATTTAGGGGCAAAAGTGCTCAATATCAGGGATAGGGTGTATATAAATATAAAAGTGGACACTAACGTTAAGATTTATAGATGTGTGGCGGGGAGACTGAGGCTAACACCGAGTAGCGACAGTCTGTTTCATGCTTGAACGCAATCTTCATATCTTTGGGGCGTCGTCGTTTGTTAACGAGATGTTTGGCGATTGCAGACTCGGATGTAATACATAACAGTGATCCAAATATTTAAGTCTATCTTTCGTCATTCATCAATTCAATCGGATGGTCTGACATATATATATATATATATATATATATATATATATATATATATATATATATAGTCCGCATTGCTCTGACATTTACAATCATAAATAATAGAAATAAGTTTCAATGATATGTAGGCCATCTTTATGAATTAGTTTTAACGTCGACGAAGAACAAAAAAACGATACGGGAAGTGGCAACAAAATACTAATTACTGACAACTTTAAGTAAACAAAATATTTGTCAGGACAGAACAATTTTGGTTCATGGAACTGTGTAGTCTTGGCACAAATACTAGACCGCACAAAGTCAAAAAAGGCAGTCATTGCCAGAAAAGACTTTCTTAACAAATACTAATTCATCAGCAAAAGTCATTAGATCCCGTTGAACTGTCTTAGTAAGATTAGTTTTAACTTGATTAGGACAAAAACATTATTATATTAATTATAAAAAATATTATATATATATATATATATATATATATATATATATATATATATATATATATATATATATATATATACTAGCAGTAGAGCCCGGCGTTGCCCGGGGATGTAACAGTAAGAGATAGATCAAGTATCGACCATCATAAAGACTGAAAAATAAAATTGACAAAGATTATTGTTTAAGGTTGACGGACACGCATGTCTTAATTAGTTTTTTTTTGTTTGTTTTTTTACGAATTGGTAAAATCCAAACTCAAACAAAAACATTGTTTTCAATCGTTATGAGTCTACCGATTGAATAGAATTTTATTATAAGCAATTGTCTTGTAAATGAAATTTTTAAAGCATTCTGAAAGTAAAAATAAAGAAAAAAGTGTGCAACGCAATAAGAAACACTACCTGCCAAAAAAAAGTGAAGTTTTGTTGAAATCTGATCCCATATATAAACGAACACACACACACACACACGCACAAACAACCTGGGTTTTATAATAAGTATAACTCGATATGAGTTGTCCCCCTTTCATTCTCGCGTCAGCGATGACTCTTGATCGTGTTTTCAAATCTATTTCGTACAAAAACAATTGTGTTTTTCCAATTTTTGGCGCTGTCAGAACTACTGCAAGTTAATTTTAAGTAGTCCTGTGACGTTTTGTTGAAATCGGTTGAAAAATGTAGGAAATCCGGTCCAATATATAAACGAACAGACACACACACACACAACCCGGGTTTTATAATAAGTATGATATATATATATATATATATATATATATATATATATATATATATACAGGCCTCTCCAAAAGTATTGGAACAGCAAGGCCAATTCTATTTTTTGTTGTTCACTGCAAACATTTGGATTTTAGATCAAAAGATGAACATGAGAAAATTTTCAGAATTTCAGCTTCTATTTCCTAGTATTTACATTTAGATATGCTGAGCAAATTAGAATAAACCACTTTCTGTTTTTCAAGCGAGCAAAACTATTGAAACATGTGACTGACAGGTGTTTCTTATTGCCCAGGTGTTGCTTTTTAGATTGGTTGTTTAAACATTAAATAGCTCTGAATGACCACTCTTGCTTTTAGCCTCGGGTTTCACTTATAAAGACTGCATTTTTTGTTAAGAAGGTTAAACCAACATGAAGACGAGAGAACTGTCTATGAGAGAAAAGCAAACCATTTTGAAACTGAGAAAAGAAGAAAAATTGATCAGAGCCATTAGACAAACATTGATCATAGTCAACACAACAATTCAGAATGTCCTGAAACAGAAAGCAACTACTGGTCTACTAACCAATTGATATAGAACAGGTCCGCCAAGGAAAACAATAGCAGTTGATGACAGAAATATTGTGAAAGCTTTGAGGAAAAAAAACAAAACAAGAGTTAGCGAGATCAACAACAACCTCCACAGTCCAGGGATAAAGCTTACTGTTGTGGAATAGCTGAACACCTCCACAAGATGGCCTGATCTAAGACAATTTAAAAACTACTCTTTCTTAACGATTACAATTACCTCTGCTTGTCGACTCTGCCTCTGGGCGGAGGGCAACCCAGACGAGGTTATGCCGAAGGACAGAGTCTATTTAGGGAAGTAGACAGCTACCCGATCCCGTGTATACGGTGTCTACGGGCAAATTTTGCTCAAGCCTACGGGCTCGGAATGCCCAACATAAAAAACGGCCTTGTGCCACATCCCGCCTTGTGCCACATCCCGCCTTGTGGTAAGATCTCGGGTAAATACCGAGGAGTTACCAATTAACTGTTTATTACACTAATCTGTGTTATCGACCGTGTAAAATATTATTCTCCGATATAAACTACTACTTATTTTCTAGATGTGTGTCAACCTTTCCTATTTACGACACAAAAGTTTCACAATCCACCGTTTGAAGAGGACTGTGAGAGCAGAAATATCGAGGCTATAGCACAAGATACAAACCACTCATCAGACTAATGAGACTAAAATTAATCTCTATTAAAGTAATGGAAAGGTCAAGGTGTGAAGAAAGAAATGATCTGCTTATGATTCAAACCATACAGATTCGTCTGTGAAGCATGGAGGTAATGTCATGCCTTTGGCTTGCATGGCTGCTTCTGGAACAGGCTCAGTCATATTTAAGATGATGTAACTCGTGATGGTAGCAGCATAATGAATTCAATAGTCTACAGAAACATTTTATCCGCTAATTTGCAGAGAAATGCATACAAAGTGGGAGGAAATTTATCATGAAACAGGACAATGATCCAAAACATACTGCCAATATAAGAACTTCATCAGGGGAAACAAGTGGACAGTTTTAGACTGGGTCAAGTCAATCACCGGATCATAACCCAATATACCGTGTCTTTCATCTCCTGAATAAGCAACTGAAGAAAGAAACTCCCTGGAACAAACAAGAACTGAAAGATGTTGCGTTAATAGTCTGGAAAAGTATTAGAAATGACGTTTGGTGATGTCAGTGGGTTGCAGATTTGATGCAGTTATTGCAAGCAAGGGTTATGCAGCCAAATATATCATTTATTTACGACTATCTGTTCCTTTACTTTTGCTCACCTAAAAATAAGGTGATCTAATACAAAAGATGGTATGTCCTAAGTTGTTCAACACATCTAAATGTAAATGCCAGGAATTAAAAGCTGAAATTTTGAACACTTATCTCATATTCATCTGTTGATCTTAAATTGAAATGTCTGCAGTGAACAACAAGAATAAAGGAATTGGTCTTGCCGTTCCAATATTTTTTGAGGGGACTGTACCCTGCTGTGCAAATAAATTAATTGAAACAAAACTAATAATTCCGTTAGTATTTACGTTTTTTTCGTATTTTCCCCATGAAACATGACCCATTTCACGAAGTCGTTCCTTGCTGATTGACCATAGATTCTCGATTAGATTTAAATCAGGAGAGTTTCCAAGTTAGCCTATAGCATTTTAATTTACTCACTGGTAAAACTTGCCATTGTGTTCGTGAAGTGTTCCAATTTTCGTACGCTTCCTTGGAGTAACGTCTATCACAGACAATGGCTATAGGACAACTAATCGACAGTCGAGACAATAATGTCTGGGCGTGATAAAAATCTGATGCAATCACGGATAATATTTTTCAAGGCCAAACAAACTTCATCATACACCCCGAAAACAGATTCATATTACTGTACACCATTTTAAAAGACCTAATCTGAGGTAAAAATAGAAATCTTATACACCCTGTCACTCAAGTGGGTTTAAAACTGATCCTATGATAAAAGAAAGGAAACTAAAGCAGTTGTTTCAATTAATTTTCGCAACGGTGTATGTGTATTTATTATTCTCATTTCCTCTCCTTTCAGTTAATCTCGTTTGTTGTCTAATGAAAGCGGAACGAAAATCGGTTTGCTATTTATTTATTTTTTTTTTCATATGGCAAATGAACGTGGCTTCATTTTCCTTCTTTTCGTCAAATTCCCTCCTATTTTTAAAACTATACCTATTTTTATAATTTGTTGATTAAATTTTATACCTCCAATTAGATACTATCTATCTATCTATCTATCTCAGTCTGTTCATAGATAGATAGATAGATAGATAGATAGATAGATAGATAGATAGATAGATAGATAGAAGTTATGACGACCTCCTTAGTAGACCTAGCGTAGAAATAAATACGATATGAAAGTAATTAATAACTAAAGAAAGGGAAAGAAAGACAGTAAAAAGCGAAGCCTCAGAGAATGCAGTCAAGTTTGACAAGCAGCAGCAGCACACATCAGCAGGCTGCTTAGGTTTAAAGCTCCGAGTTCTCTACTCAGAAATGTCCCACGGGACAATAGACTTGTCGCTTTAAAGTGTTTGTTAGTGAATTTGGGCTATTTGTGTGAAACGGCCGAAATGTTGTGATTCGCTCTTATAATTAACAGTCCTGGAATTTATGCTGGTAGGTTTGTTTTCTTATATATCGGGAGATAGTGAACTTATTGTCATTAGTATTTATCAGCATATCTAGAAAAGGAATTTTGTTACTTTTATAAAGTTCATATGTAAACTTAAGGACAGAGTTGCCGTGGAATTGTTTTTTGGTGTTTATGTATTTCGTCAGTATTTTCGACTAATATAAGGATATCGTCGACGTATCTTAGATAGAAGTTTTTTTTAATTGTTAAAGATGTTTTAGATTAGACATATAGAAATTATTAAAAGCCGGACCAAGAACTGGACCCATGGAGACACCATCACGTTGTATATATGTTATTTTTGTGATCATAAGACTTCGGTAGTGCAAGTTAGCAGTAGTTTTCGTAATAAACTAGGCCTAATTTTAAGTATAGCTGGATTATTGTATATGTTTCTTATAATTATATCAATAGATTAACAAACTGGAAGACAATAGTCCACCTCCAATAAGATCTTCAAATGTCTGCTTCATTTTCTATTTGCATGATTCAAGTTGTACCATTAATCATACAGACTGTTTACTTTTGCATTCCTTTAATACTGACTTTTTTTTTTTTTTTTTTTTTAGATACGTTCGACAGGTTTATTTCTATCTTCACCCGGATTCTTGCGAGAGGACTGGGGTTTTTCCTGTTGGGATGGATTCTACAGATGTAGTATCTGTTCTGTGCCAGAGGCCTTCTCTCCTTTGCTTCCCCTCATCTTTGTGTAACATCTGTTACGTAGCGGTGGTATGACCAGCTATGAGTAGCTTAGACAGTCTATGACCGGCGTTGACAAACTAAGACCAGCGACCCGAGTGTTTCCACTCGGGTGCCCACGTTAAAAACCGACCTTGTGTCACAACCTGACTCAGTGTTCAGATAAATCGCCGTTTATTTGTGCTGGTGCATTGTATCGTGGATTTCTTTGATGTCTACTCATCCCTGAACCCATTTTTTTTTTTTTTTTTTTTTTGCGAATTAAAGGAATTTACGACGAAATCTTTTGTGAAAAGTTTTTTAACAGATTTTACCCCAAGCAAGCCAGTGAGACATAAGGGTTTGCTGGGTGTGGAAGAGTTAGAAACAGAAACACTGCTAAGGAGCGACAAAAAAAGAAGAGTAATCAGGAGGACAGTAGATAGCTATTTATATTTTAGAGTTGAAATGGCTAGATGTAACCGTAAATTCTATGCCGAGTAATGTGGCCGAGTTGGTTAAGGCACGTCAGCGTAAATGGCGGTTCCGTAGAAGATGCAGGTTCGAATCCTGTCAAAGGACGAATATTTTCTATGAAAATTTATCGGACATTCAGGCCGGTAAATGTTATTTAATACTGTTTATTATAAACAGAGCATTTACTTAAATACTTGTATCTATAAAAAGAACGTTAAACATAAAAATGTCTTTTATATATATATAGAATTATATAATAATAATTAATCCCAATTCTTGATTGAGAAACTAGTGTTCTAATTTTTTTACGAGGTCTATCTTAAAGTTGGGTCTCTTTCAAAGCCAAGCCAACAAAGATCAAATTAATATAGATTTTAGGGTATTACGATTTGATGATTTGTGCTAATTGCAAATTATCCTTTGGATTTGTCTTCATTAAGTCTTTTCGGTGGAGAGATGTCCAAGAGGTACTTCGGCCCGAAATAATCGTTTTTGCCATTATCTTCTCAGATTACTACAGGTAAAGCACTGGAATATAAAAGAAAAAGAAGAAAAAAAGGAAATGATTCAATTTTATACAATTTAATTGGAGAGTCCAGTTTGCTCTATAAATTAATTATAAATTGATTCTCCCACGGAAGCCCAAACAAAAATTGTTCATAGTATGGAATTTCTTAAATCAGAAAATAAATAAGAAATTGAAATCCGAAATATGGAGAATTTTAAGCCCTCCAGATTAGGAATTCCAAAATTTGTAGCGTGAAGTAGTAAACTGTTGTATTTCACAGTGACCTTACGGCCATATCTAGTCATGATGATGATGATGATGATAAGGATGGTTGTACGCCATGATGACGTCACAAATGATGCAATGCAAGACAAACACGAAATTCTTTGCTGAGATGGAGGCTAAATAAATTCAAAATCCCAGTAGCATGGTTGAAAAAGAATTTATACAATTTTGGATTTTTCGTTGTAATGAAAGATTCAAGAATCTGCATACATACATAGATAGATAGATAGATAGATAGATAGATAGATAGATAGATAGATAGATAGATAGATATGAACAGACTGAGAGAGATAGATAGATAGATAGATAGATAGATAGATAGATAGATATGAACAGACTGAGATAGATAGATAGATAGATAGATAGATAGATAGATATGAACAGACTGAGATAGATTGATAGATAGATAGATAGATAGATAGATATGAACAGACTGAGATAGATAGATAGATAGATAGATAGATAGATAGATAGATAGATATGAACAGGCTGAGATAGATAGATAGATAGATAGATAGATAGATAGATAGATAGATATGAACAGACTGAGATAGATAGATAGATAGATAGATAGATAGATAGATAGATAGATATGAACAGACTGAGATAGATAGATAGATAGATAGATAGATAGATAGATATGAACAGACTGAGATAGATAGATAGATAGATAGATAGATAGATAGATAGATAGATAGATATGTGGACATACAAATGAACACTGTATGCTAGCTGCATGTTTCATGCCCAAAGCTAGCATCTGATTATCTGCTAATCTGTTTTCTGCATGCTCTAAATATAAGCCACTGGCGGTGGGAGGTAAGAGAAGTGCAGGAAGGTGAAAACCGGTTTTTGCGAGTTTTCAATTTTTTTTTTTTTTAGGATTGATACTTTCAGTTCGATTAGTGTTTACTGGAAGGACATGATAAATAAACTCTTATCAGACTAATGTTGGTTAACTAAATGACAAAATGAAAAAAATCCCATGTGACACGTTTCATCCGACAAAAGGACTTCTTCAGAAATAATCTGTTCACTAATGGAATCATATATATTTAGAGGGGAAGGAACGAAATATAACAGACGTCGGTTATAGTCATATGTCGAGAGAAATGCAGAAGATGCAGAGACGCTCCACTTCAATCTTAAATATCTGGTGTCCGGTGTATCGAGATGCAAAACCGCGACAGCCTTACAATTGATTCTGTCGACTGCACACTATAGTAGGGTCAGCTGGGCATCGGCTGTGTGAAAAGGAGCACCATGATCTAATTCACTCCGCCAGAAATTTGGAAACGGCATGTCGCACTGCTTGGCATTCGCATCGGTAGCTCAAATACGCACATTTCAGAGTGTTTGGGAACCACTCTGAGAATAGTCCAAAGGATTCGGAAAGAATTAAATGATTTTAACATACGAAGGAAAACTCACTCTTCCGAATTTCTTGGTGAGGTCGACAGACTCAACACGGAGTCCTATATCAAATACCTTGAGGAGGTATTACTGTCTTGGGTCAAGAGGGTGGCCATGTCTGGCAACAGGACTCACAAGCATGAGAACGCAGTCATGTTTCTCAGACAATTTCTGAGATTACATCACCCCTTACATCAGGCCACTTAACTCCCCAGATTGCAACCCCCTTGATTATTATATGTGGAAAGGATTATGGCAGCATTCTCCAACTTCAACAAGGAGACCGTCCAGAAAAGTTGCTGGAGATTCCGAAGTCGTATGGTGGCCGTGTTTGAAGGAAATGTCGATTTTATTGAATACATTTACTCTTTAATATTTCGAGACATTTTGTTCAATTTTGGTAAATATATGTTAAAATGAGATCAGTGTTATTTTCATTTTAGCATAATTTAGACGACAATTTATCCATCGCACCCTGTATATCTGTTAAAATGAGATGTCAGTGTTATTTTCATTCTTGCCTCATTTAGTCGACAATTTATCCATCGCACCCGGTATATCTGTTAAAATGAGGTCAGTGTTATTTTCAGTATTGCATCATTTAGAAGACAATTTATCCATCGCACCCTGTACATATAAGATAAATACAAATATAAAATTTATTTCCTGCGTGTCTCTCATAAATCGTTGAGCGCTCTTACCTCTTTCACACTTGTTTTTTGCTCGAGTGGTAAATTTATGAAGTATATATATATATATATATATATATATATATATATATATATATATGTTATAAAGAACTTGGTAATCCGTATGGGTAATCCCAAGGAGGATGAAATCCTGAGAGCTCAATGTAAATCCAGAGCTAATATTTAAAAGAAAAACAGACCACTTTAAGGTACCATTATAATAATTTATTTCACCAGAGCTCTTTTAAAGGACGCCGGATCATCAGATAGCACTTCCAAAAATGAAATGAAACGAAAAAAAATTTTGGAAGTGCTATCTGATGATCCGGCGTCCTTTAAAAGGACTCTGGTGAAATAAATTATTATAATGGTACCTTAAAGTTGTCTGTTTTTCTTTTAAATATATATATATATATATATATATATATATATATATATATATATATATATATATATATATATTGGCAATTCGTATGAAATTTTCAAGAGGATATACATCCAGTGAGAGCTCCATGTCAAAGTCAGAGCAATAATTATTATATACTGAAAAACAAACACTTAAAATACAATTAGGTGGTATTTATTTCATTGAGTTCGATAAAAATGGCCTCAATTCTTCACACCTGTAAACCAAATGGAAATGGAAAAATCACTCCAAGTTTAAAACTTAAGAATAGATTTATATTAAATGTACTGATCTGATATTGAGAGAGTGGGGGAAAGAAGGATGTACATTTATGATCATGTAAGAGGATGGGAGAAAGGAAATGGTGTGTATATAGAGAGAGGATTGAAAGAGAGAATAATTGAATTGAAAGTGAGACCATAAGAGTTCGTCTCAGGTGTTTTAACTGATATTAGGATCCGCGGTGGCCTAATTTAACATACGGATTGTGGAGATAAATTGATACATAAAATGTCACGTGATAATAAAATTAAGAAAAAGAAAGAGTAAATCAAAGTACTGGGGAGTCAATGAGTGTTGAAAAAAAGATAAAAAGATTTTTACCGTAAAATCGAAATTCTGTCTGCGTTCTTCTATAGCCAAGGTTCTGTCAGATATGTATTCAATTTAAAAAAAATATATAATTTATATTAAAATAGTGGTTGGTTAAGAACATTCTATGACATATTCAGAACTTATCTAAAGATTTCAAATTTATTGTAAAAATATCTATTCGAAAACACTAATGATTATCATTTGAAAAAAGCTTTATAGCCTGTTTGTTCTCTGTATTCCCGCTTTCAAAATAATGCTATATGAAACGCATCTATATTGCTTATATATGTTATCATAAAATGCATTAATTTAAGCGTACGACTAGATTAGCATTTAGGTCTCATAATTTTACAGTTGAAATACCTAGATATAAATAAGTCCTATTCTAATAGGCTATTTTCTCGCACTTCTCTTCTGTGGAATTCTATTTCTGTTTTGTTTTTTTTGCAACCTACAATCTTCAAAAATTTAATACAATGACAATCGCCATCTTCTGTCTTCCTGAAACCTGTTCTTTCATTGTCCTTTCTCCTCACTAAAGTTTTCTCATTCTCTTTCATACACAGTAAACCCTTCGTCTTAGTGGCTTTATCGCCTTGCTTGGGATGAAATGATTAAAAAATATTGTGAATATATTATATGTTGGAAAACTGTGTACCTTATATATTCTCTGCTGGAATTGGTAGGTTATATATATCGTCGGCATCTGGGCGGTATATATGGAGAACTAGGGCTGCCCAGACGTCTAGTCCCCCTTCCTCTTGGCCTTGCTAGCAAAGTTCAAAAGAGATGGATAAACCAATACAGTTTGGTACCAGCCCGCCTGCAGGAGTTGCCGGAAGGTAGCACAAAGTGCCGTCCATCCGCCTTAGGGGATCCACTCTGGATTTGAATTCAGAGTTGTGCTTCACCTAGGCTAGTTGCCATCCAAGGCTATAGAACCCAGTCTGTCCTGCTATTTACCCATAGCTGGAGGGAGAAGTTCATGTTATCAGACAATCGTATATATAGACCGATGATAGGACGAAACATATCACGTGACATTTTACCAGCTTTGTCGTAAATTTTCCAAATCAAGAAAACGAATTGCAAAACCTAAAAATGTTATGTCTGTGACACCGCAATGAAATTGTTACATTTTTTTCTTTGACTGCCAGAGGCGAAATAGAAAAGAAAGAAAAGGAATAGAGACAGAGACACAGAGAGAGAGAGAAAGAGAGAAAGGTGTGTGTGTGTGTGTGTGTGTGTGTGTGTGTGTGTGTGTGTGTGTGTGTGTGTGTGTGTGTGTAAAGAGACAAGAAAATGATGAAAAGGAGAAAGAGCCATATTTGACACATACGCACATACACACATATACACACGACATATGAAGTGTATTCTCCACGATAAGGTCGTTGTTGTAAACCCAAGACATCTATTTTCTTTTTTGTCAGAGATACAATCTCCCAAAGGACATTTAAATTGATATAAAATGTTGATCTTTTGTAAAATATTAGTTGACGGAGAAGAGATTTTGCGGATGATTAAGTTGGTTGGATTAAATTTAAGGTAGTATATAATTATTTTTATTTTTATTTTTTACTGTTGTCAGTGGGAGTATATTAGTACTTATGAGTTTCACAACAACGACCTTATCGAGGAGAATAACACTTCATATGTCGAATTCTAGCTCGATCACACAACATTTAAAGTAACATTCCTGTCAATATTCACGATTTATAGAATTATTCATCGATAATACAAGTATATTACATCACGAAAATAAAAAACAAAAACTTTAAATTCTAAGAGCCCTTTGTATAAAAAAAAATTCAGCCAACAATAAATAAAATTAATTATCAGTGTAGTAACAAAGTTCTAAAATGTTTATAACAAGAAAGTTTTAAAATATCTAAAATATAATTGTTAAAACCCACACTTGTAACAGAATGATTTAAAACACGTAATTACAATTTTTAGTAAAGATTTTTACAATATAAATTAAATTACCTCCCTTACAATGTAATAAAAAAAAATTTGAATTAACGGAGCGAGTTCATATGTATGTATAACATTTATAACTCTCAAATACGTTAATTCTTTGTCTTAGCAATTCACGGCTGAAGATGGTATTGGATGAGATTGAAAGTACTTGGGAAATAAAAACTATAAGAATAATTGTTGCATCTTTCTTAATCAGTTTTGTACCAAATCTCTCTCTCATCACTCTCTCTTTCTCTCTCTCTCTCTCTCTCTCTCTATATATATATATATATATATATATATATATATATATATATATATATATATATATATATATGATGGTTGGCGGTTTGGATTGAGGAATCCGAGAGCCGAGTTCGTATTCCAGTCTAATCCATTACATTCATTTACGTGCTAATACCCTTGGGAAAGGTGTGAATCCTCTTCTTCTCCCTCCAGCTATGGGTAAATAGCAGGACAGACTGGGTTCTTTAGCCTTGGATTGCAACTGGGCTAGGAGAAGAACAATTCTGAACTCATAACCTTCGAAGCCTTGTTTGGGGACCCTGTGGCACGTAGGGCAACAGGTCTCTGTATTCAGCCCTTCAAAAAGTGTGGATGGTTTCACCACTATAATCCAATCTCATGTGCTGATGTCGGGCTGTCGGCCACACTGAAGAGCTGTGATACAGCGAAACATTCTGTAAGTGGATGACTATATATATGCTCCTACTTCTGTTAAGCATTACAGTTCAAGTATGAATTAAGTTTTCTGAGCGACGATGGCCTAGTGGTAATATATCTGACTGATGTCAAATCAGTCGAGTTTCGATCGCGGCTTGAAGCAATCGGACGTGTAGCCATACTCAGTGAAACAATTTCTCAGTGGATGACTATATATATATATATATATATATATATATATATATATATATATGTACTAAAATCAATTAAAACTAATATATATATATATATATATTGATCTTACACCACACACACACACATATATATATATATATATATATATATATATATATATATATATATATATATATATATATATATGGTGTAAGATCACACATGTGTTTATATATATATGATTCTTCCCAATATCACCGGGGTTCATGAACAGTTTTTTTTTTTCGAAAGTCGAGTTCTCATTCTCCTAGAGAGCCCAGTCTGCGCTGCTATTTAATCCTTAGATATAGGGAGAAGAGATAGATTCATACCTTTCAAAATGGTATTTGCGTAAATGAATGTAATGAACTCGACTGGAATTCGAAATCTATTATTAGCCGCTATCCATTTCACCACCAGAGGGTGACGTCGGTGGGTCCTAAATCCTCTTCGAATATTACTCAGAATCCTCAGCTCACCCCCGCCCTCCACATCAGTGAACTGCAGCTCATCCGCTCTCACAACAAACGGAAGCCACTTGAATGAAGTCATTTTGGTTGCACGCTCTCGAAGGCCTTTGCTACTTTGCTCGTATCACATCGTGCTCCATCTTCTTAAAAAAGGTAGACATTCTTGTCAATCTGATTGGTTTCAAATAATGGGAGTAGTCCTTTCTCTAATATTTGACAGTATTTTGAACCATTCAACCGCTCGTCAATAAGAATCAGCTCAGATTTCCCTCTAGACCAGACAGCGCCACACACCAGTCCCCCTATGTTTCACGGTCGCCTGCAGACTTTCAGTTTTCCAAGTTTCATTCTGATTTCTCCAAACATAAACCTGTCTCGAATTCGAATATTGGCAGAATTTACTTTCATTTGACCAAATTACAAACTGCCAAAATTCATAATTTTTCTTCTCGAATTCTCTCATCCCATCCATACACCTGTTCCTATTAATCTCTAAAATCAAGGACTTCTTTCTTGCAACTATTCTTTGATAGCCTAGCTCTTTCAGGGACTTTTTCACCACATATGGCGACATTTCCATGCTGTTGGCGACATCTTTGACGCTCTGAAGACAGTTTTTGATGACTTCCCTCTTCAGCGCCCTTTTCGTTCGCTCAGACACGATGCTTGGTTTTCCTGAACGTTGTTCTACACGATAATGGTCTTCTTCATTAAATTTCTTGACAATATTATTATTAAGACTACAGTGAATATTAAGACTATAGTGAAATAAATGGTAAAGATCGTGGGAGTAGAAATGTCACCCTGTTTGACCCCATTATCAACAGGTATTTATTCAGAGAGAGTTCCATTTAAATTAGCTCTAGCTTTCATCCCTTCATGAAAAGATCGGATCAAACCCACAAACTTCTCGAGACAGCCCAATAAAATCTTCTAGAGCGTTGATCAATTCACGGTATCAAACGCTTTTGACAAATCAATGAAACAGTGATAAAATAGAAGGTTCTTCTCTCTACATTTCTCTTGCAGTTGCCGAGCACTGAAAATCATGTCTAATTTACCAAGACCTGCGCGAAAACAGCCCTGCGATTCGTGAAGTATGCTATTGACAATCGTATCAATTAATCTATTCAAGATAATTCCCGAAAAGACTTTTCCAACAATAGACAACAACGATATACCTCTAAAATTTCCGCAGTCTGTCTAATTTTCTTATGCAGTGTCACAAGTATTGCATTTCTCCAGTCTTCAGGTGCCTCACTTCCCCACGCATCGTGCATGACCAGCTCCAAAAGATTGATCATCTTGTCGCCGCCATACTTAAGAATTTCTGCCAGTAAGCCATCCATTCATTTGTTCATTTGTTCATTTGTTTCACAAAGACCTTTATTTCGTCCCAAGAAGGTACTTCATCAAGAGAGATAATTGGTTCACGTTGCTCAGTGAGATCCAGCACAGATTTATCAACAATTGAATGGCCATACAAAAGTTCAGTGTAGTGTCACACCAACGTGACTGAATATCTTCAAGTTGAGTCAAAATGGTATTACCATCATTTGATTGAAGAGGATCAAAAGTTGACTGTTGTGGTCCATACAGCCCTTTCATAATTTGCTAAAACAATTTTGAGATTTTCGTGTCTGCTGAGAGTTGTACTTCTGCTGCCTTCCTAAACCACCAATTGTTTTTGAATTTCGCACATGCGCATTTGTGCTACACTTTGGAATTATTTATGCGCTTAAATAGCAGCCATTTTTGCATGGCTGGAAAGATTTGATGACAGAGTGTTCTGGAAAAGATGACGTTTCGTTTCAAGAAGTGCTTTAATTTCCTCGCAATTGTCGGCGAATCAATCCTGGCACTTCCTTTTGCGAATTCCTAAGATGTCACGTGCAGCAGAAAGCACTTTAAGTTTAAAATCCTCCCACGTATTCGCTTCATCAAATTCAATATAGTTAATTGCATTGACAAAGATAGATTTTGTTTCAAAAGAATGCAATTTTGATACATCTAGATGTTTTGGGCGTGATACGTTGGTATGCCGAGCTTTTGGACGACTTTTCAGTGCCAATTTGGTTCTTACAAGACAGTTCTGAAGTCCAACAATCAGCACCTCTCATGGTTCGGACAGTGTCGAGAACTTGGAGATGACGATGATGAAAATAATCATATACCAATGCTTCGAACATATCTATACATAGATACATATATTATGAAATGGACAAAGTCCGACAATTATTTTAAGGCATTTTTTATGTTTATAATAATTATTTTTTATGTCTTAAAATAACTGTCGGACTTTGTCCATTTCATAATGTGTGACGTCATTTGCTTACATTTGAACATACATTGAGCAGATATGAATCTACGAGAGAAAATAATGGAAAATTGTAGTTTAAAAACAGTAAAATCGGCATTGTTAACCGAAACGCTCCTCTTTGGCTAAATCGGTAAAGCCCGTCAGGCTATATGACGGTTCGATACAGGTTCGATTGCTGTTGGAGGACGCATATTTTCTATGAAAATTTCTCGGACGTTCAGGCCGATAAATGTCGTTAATACTGTTTATTATAAACAGAGCATTTACTTAAATATTTGTATCTATAAAAAGAACATATAAACATGAAAACTGTCTTAAAATACATATATATATATATATATATATGAATGATAAATATAGTTTTAATGTATACTATATTTATGGTTTAAAGTGCTCATTATCAGGGAGATAACGTATGTAAGTATAAAAGTGAACACTGAGGTCAGTATTAAGCTGTAACAGCGAGTTATTCAGGCTTGAATGCATTCTTCAGGCCATATATATATATATATATATATATATATATATATATAAAGAGAGAGAGAGAGAGAAAGGAAGAGAGAGAGAGAGCCTGAAGATTGTGTTCAAGCATGAAAAAAGCTGACGAAGCAGACGAGACACGTTGTTGATCTGTATCCACATTTATTTATATATATATATATATATATATATATATATATATATATAATTAAGGAAAAAAACTTAAAAATCCATTGTCGGTAATAAATTTATTTCTCATCAAATATATATATATATATATATATATATATATATATATATATAGCATAATGAGAAGCCACATATACTTTCTTAATATGTATATATAGAAAAAGTTGCAAATTAAATAAATAATAATGTTTTTTGTGAAAGTATTGTGAAAATATATATATAAATAAATAAATACATTCACAAAAAACATTATTTTTTTAATTTGCTACTTTTTCTACATATATATATATATAAGAGATTTTAAGACAATTTTATGTTTATACATTCTTTTTATAGATACAAATATTTAAATAAATGCTCTGTTTTATAATAATCAGTATTAAACAACATTTACCGGCCTGAATGTCCGACAAATTGTGAAACTGTGAAGAAATCCGTAAAAGCGTGTCAGTCTATATGACGGTTCCGTATAAGATACAGGTTCGATTCCTGTCGGAGGACGCATATTTTCTATGAAAATTTCTCAGACATTCAGGCCAGTAAATGTTATTAATACTGTTTATTATAAACAGAGCATTTACTTAAATATTTGTATCTATAAAAAGAATGTATAAACATAAAAATATATTAAAATAATTGTCAGACTTTGTCCATTTCATTTTTGATTTATTTTTATATATATATATATATATATATATATATATATATATATATATATATATATTACCATCAACACTTACTGTGCGTTATATGATATTTTCATTGCATCTCTGACTATGAAAAAGCGAATCCCAAATTTCTTTCTCTCTCTCTCTGAGTTTTGACTTTTTTACTGAATTAAACCATTTATTATTTTTTAACCCAAGTTCATCGAATTAGAATACAGGATATCCATTATTTTAAGAAAGTCAAAAAATGACTGCTATTATTAACAGTTGAGAATTTTTTCAACGTGCCGAAATGCGACGCTAGATTTTTGATATCTTAGTAACACATTTTTTAATAAAACATCTTTCGACAAGTATCACATTCATTTAAGTCTTGGAATTGTACCTGAAATTACCTGACATTGAAAAAAAAATAACATCTATGCCTGAGGATGGTAAATATTTTTACCAAAAGTACTTGCAAGCAATATGGTTCGAACATCTAATCCATTGTACAATTAATAGAATCAAGGATTGTATCGTTCATCGAGTCGTCAGTGAGTCAATGGCTTCTTAATCTGTTAGCGAAGTGATTTCGCCATTAAATACATCAATTTTATTGATTTCTTCTTTGAATGACTATTTTACAATATTAATTAAACTGCATCATTGAATATATATATATATATATATATATATATTTAAAGATATGTTTGGTGGTAAAATATTTATCACTGCCGTGAACAGACAAAAATTAGTTTTATTATTACCACTTATGATAATAAAAAGTAAAAATGAAAAGCTGTCTAGCTAAGTGGTTTCGTACCTCACCCAACAGAGCTAAATCGAGGTAAATAGAGTAAATTATATAATAATAATAATAAAAAGAACAATGAACAAAGTTTATTGGTGGTATAAAAAAAAATTAAATAGTAATTAGTTGGAGGCCTAATACAAAGTCCTGTTTTGTTTTGTTGTTAGGGTTTGTTTGTTTTTTGTTGTTTGTTTTTTTCTTCTTCCCACCAATAAACTTTTTCCATTGTTTATTATTATTATTATTATTATTATTATTATTATTATATAATTTACTCTATTTAACTCGATTTAGCTCTGTTGAGCGAGGGACGAAACCGGTTAGCTAACCCGTTTTTCATTTTTACTTTTTATTATCATGAGTGGTAATAATAAAACTAATTTTTGTCTGTTCATGACAGTGATATATATATATATATATATATATATATATATATATATATATATATATATATATATATATATATATATATATATATATAAAATATAAAATATTAGTGGTTAATACATACACACACGTATATATATATATTTCATCAAACCTACAAATTCATATATATATATATTAGGTTGGTGCAAAAATAATGTCGGTTTTTGATGTATTTTTTAACGTCAAAAACCGACATTATTTTTGCACCAACCTAATATATATATATATATATATATATATATATATATATTATCTCTGACGCGGTTGATTCCTAAATTCTCTCTCGCGATCTATCTATTTATCTATCTATCTATCTATCTATACATACATACATACATCCAGAGAGACAGACAGACAGACAGACGCATACACTATTTAATATTCATGTTCTCTGAGTTATACGAACTTCTAGGCCTGTATTTATCATGGCCTTGGTTGAAATACTTCCATGTAGACATATAAGTTTTGCTGTTTGTTCAATTCTTCTCTGATCTTTTTATATCGGGAGTAATTTTATTTTTACTAGGGGTTTCTTTTTTTTTTAAACTAATGTGTTACTGTTATTATTTTTTTATATACTCATATGTGTATGTATTCAAGATACATTTCGTCGTTGTTAGCCAGTAAGTCGACATGCGCAGAACAGCATTTTTTTGTCTGCGTGTCAGAAGGAGAGAAAAATGTGGACGTGTGGACGTGTTCATAATGAAACAGCAGATAGGATTAAGTTCAAATTGATGAGGAATTGTAGAAGTTCCAGTCGGAAACCCATGAAAAACTGAAACGCTATTAGTTATTTTCATATCTTAATCATATATCCTGATTTCCTATCCCAATTCATTTACGTTCCTCCCTGATGTTCGAGCAGCGACCGGACATCGATGGATTAGTTTACGAAATTAATCTCACCGGAAGGCAGTCAATTTAAATAGTAACCTCCCCTTACCGTGACAGCCATTAGATCATTGCCAGAGGGCAGTACTGTTCATTATCCAAATCTGATGCGAGCAGGCTTCTTTTCTGTTTTAAAGAATCGAAAACTCTTCTGAAATAATTTGGCTTTGAATTCTTGTAATATTGATGATTCAATGTAGTTCATCTTAAGGAATTAAGAGTGAGCCAACGGCTAACAGTATGGAAAATGGAATCAACAAACGGAGTTCAAATCCCGGTTGCTCACATTGCACTGATGCCCTTGGGAAAATTATGAATCCATCTCCTATTCTTTTACTCACCAAACTATGGGTAAAATAGTTGGGTAGACTGGGGTGTTTAGCTTTGATTAGAAACCGCTCGAAATTCAAAGGATAACTCCGAATTCTAAACCGCAGTGAAGTCAATTGAAATCCACTCTCTTTGCCTAGAACAATAACAGTAATGCTCAGTTTACAGATATTAAAGAATAAGGAAGCTGTGGAGAGCTCTACACTGATTACATAAACGGTTATAAATAAATGATTGATTTGCTTTTTACGGCTTATCAACCATTTCTAGGTTGTTAAAAGCTAGAAAAGATTTTGGGATTGTAAGAGTTTTTATGGATAATAATCCTTTATTTATATAATTCCCATTATGTAACCCATGGTTTGGGGAGAAGAGGTGGATTCCTACTTTTTTCAAGGGTATTTTTGCGTAAGTGAAAACGACTGGAATTGGAACTCGGTTCTCCGATCTCAAATTCCTAGCCGTTATCATCTACACCACCCGCACATACAAGCCAGAAGACTCGAGTTTTTTCAAGTGATCACCCATCTTGGTACCTACCAGGTTTAACATCTAAACTTTGGTGATCGGATGATAACCGGCTGTTTCAAGGTGATATGGCCGTCAACTTTTATCACCTGATGAGTTTTAATTCGTTTTTCAAAGTTGAATTCATGTACAAAATAATATTTAAATGTCTTTCTACATCAAGGCGCATATATTGATTTGTTTATATAATTTTTGTTAAATTAAAATCACCATATTTGAAATGTATGGGTGATATCGTCCACCGGTGGGCGATTTCAACTGTTGGGTGGGTGATTCGCAACTGAACAGAATATGGTGGGCAATTAGAAATTTTGGTGAGCGATATAGGATTTTAAATATTAAAAAGGTATTTCAACATATGCTATGCGAAAACAATATTCAAAAGAAACATGCAAAGAATCTGTATAAAAAAAACAGGAGGCTAAATGATGATAAGTGGATCATGTTCCTAGACAAGATATAAATAGCACCACAAACAAGGAATAATTTGCCATTGTTTATAGTTTTGAGAAAAGTCATTAACATTCAAATAGGTTTTCAGTATTAAACATAACACATATATTCGCTAAAATTTAATTAGTCGCTTGTGTATGTTATTTTTAATTTCATTTTTTTTTTTTAATTTTGTCAACACTAGCAACACTAAAATTGACTATAAAACTAAATTATATAGCGGGTGTAACAACAAAATTGTCCAAATCGGGTGACAGGAGGGGATAATTGTCCATCCCACAAAATGTTTAATATCTAAAAAATTAAAAAAAATAAAAAAAAAAACACTAAACTGATTGAGTTTCTTTTAGGTTTTCAGTCAAGACAATTCGCCATCTTGACACGATTTGTCGTAAGAATCACTGAAAAACCCTTTCAGACATTCAGCTAGAAAGAGAACAGTTTAAATTCATTTTGTGTCAGCCCCACACTGTCTTCCCAACTGAACAATGGTGAGAGCAAAAAGATCATTCCAGCCTTCAGTAAAGGTACTAGCATTTATACTCTGGCTTCTATCTTCAAAGTCCATCCAAGGGAACGGTGAATAAGTTTAAAAAAGAGGGAACAGTATAAAAACTGAATCAGAGATCATCTTTTCAACTTCGAGCTAAATACATTCTTCGTGTTCAAAGTAGTGTCCAACAGTGTTATTAAAATCTCGGAGAATTCCAGTTAGATATCTTTAATCATTTCTAAGATACAACTTTCCAAAGCTTAATCTAACGACTGGACAATTGTGCTGTTAACGATTTCGACAATTGTGCTGTTTCACCAGGTATATAGTTTTCAATGATCAAATTTGCTTTCGTTTGTTATACGGTAGTCTCAGTAGCAGTTGTGAACCTGTAACAGATTTTTGCCAGACAATTTTGGTATTTACTATACAGATAGGCGATGGAAAAAACATCTCCTATGTGAAAATGGGTGATTACGATAAGAAGGTTTGGAAACCTTGTTTTATAGGATCTAAAACATGTTACGAAAGAAGTCGTTTTCAGATTTTGTGAAAAAGTAAACTCGCTTGAAATACAAATAAAAAATGTCACACGAAAATAAGAACACTCTAAATCACTATTTTATTTTTATTTTTCCTCCTTTTTTTATTTTTCCTCCATTATTGGATCGTTTGATGCTTGACTTGCTTCAAAGAGTCAAGGATAATATTTGTGTCGCGTAGATAAATTGGCATTCTTGAGTCGTTGCGACTTGTAGAGTCTGGGTGGCATCTCTGGGTCGACTGACTGGATGCAGTTCAAGTTCATGTTTCGGAGTCAAAGGGCTATTGAAACATTTACCTTTTTATAACATTTAGGCGGCTCGTAATTTTTTTTTTTTTTTTTTGTTATTTTTAATTTATTTCAAATCAACTGCGATTCATTAAAATCTATTTCCATATAATGTTGCCTGCTCACGTCTACGTCCGTGCCAACTTCCATTTTTAGTGGCTTCTCTTTGAGCCTACTAAAGCGGTACAATTTTCGAAACGTTGCGATAATAACTACAAAGATTAGGATAATAGCCCGTGTGTAAGTAATGTACCCTTCCCAGAAATCATCCCCGAAATTCAAACAGAAATTACTTGAACCTATTTTTAACCAACCGCTTTTCTCGTCTAACCACTTCGAATAATTTGCCTACCATCACGCAGTAATTATTTGAAAAAGAGATGGATTTTTCTTTTAATTTGGTGTTGGAATGAGTGGGAGAATAGCGTTTGACACTTTAGACGGCAAACATGGACAGAAGTGCCGGCAAGAAGACGTAGTGTCAAAAGGGCGGTTTTTATTAACGGTTGGGGGTGATTATTAACTTTCAGCCATTGCTTTAACAATTTTGAACTGATGATTTTCGCGAAATACATAAACGGAAATGAATGCTTCTGTAGACATGCAGTGTAACCCGGATATAAGAGAAACCCGGATATAAGAGGCTTGTTCTCCGGTCCCGACAACTCTCTTATATCCGGGTTACACTGTACAAAGATAATTATCTGCGCTTACCTCGAGTGACAACACTTTGCAAGTGGAGAAATAAAGCTAGTCTACGCAGTTCCTGACAGAAAAACGAGTCGCATGTCCCCTTATTGCGTGACTCGGGTGATACTGGCTCCAAATTACTATCTCTAGTGAAACACGTGACATCCGAATAAGATACCTTTTCTTTCTTTCCTTCAAGTTATTTAAAGCCAGAGAACATTTTTAGATTGTAAGAATTTGTTTTGGAGATGATAATGATTTAGTCAAACAAGTCTTACTGATTAATCCTTGGCTGAGGTGAGAAGAGATGGATTCATAGCTAATCAGAATTCGATAAACAAACAAGAAATTATAATGTACATATAATGTGGGGGTTCAGTCCTATATTACAATCAGTATATAAACTGATCCCTCACTTTGTGTCTACGTTAGTTTCTATACATTTATATTCCAGAGAACGTAAATAAATCTAAAAGACATGCCTGGATAACTAATCAGTATTTCTGTATTATAACTATGTACGCATCCCGGTTTAAATTTTAAAATCGAAAAAATAAATTCATTTGATTGATTGATGGACTCGTTTTACGATTTATCGACCCTTTGCAGGTTATTTAAAGCCAGAAAGTATCTTTAGATTGAGAGATTTTTTTTCTTTTTTTTTTTTTTTGAGATAATTCTGATTTAGTGATACATAGCTTGAAGGAGAAGAGGTGAATTCATACCTAATCCGAATTTGATAAACAAACAAGAAATAATGTAGATATAAAGTAAAGGATCAGTTATAAATTATAATCAACATGTTAACTGATCCCTCACTTTGTGGTCACGATAGTTTCCATACATTAATATTCCAGAGAATTTAAATAAATCTAAAAGACATTCCCTGTGTAGCTAATCAGTATTTAATTGATTGATTCGTTTTCTACGGCTTATCAACACTTTGCAGGTTATTTAAAGCCAGAAAATAGTTTTAGATTTTAAGAACTGTTTTGGTGATAATAATATTTTAGTGATACACGTTTTACTAATTAACCCATATTTGGGGAGAGAAGAGGTAGCTAATCAGTATTTCATTGATTGATTTATTTTCTACAGCTTATCAACTCTTTGCAGATTATTTAAAGCCAGAAAATATTTTTAGATTTTAAGAACAGTTTAGCGATACACGTTTTACTAATTAACCCATATTTGGGGAGAGAAGAGGTAGAGTCATATCTTTCTCAAGAGTATTTGTGCGTAAGGGAATATAATGAACCTAGCTGGAATTGGAACTCGGTTCTCCGATTAACAATTCCGCAGAGTTCAATCATTTGAGTCGAGTTAAGAATTGATAAATGGAATATTCCTTTTCCCCTCAACAATTTTTGGTAATGGTAAAATTCGCTGTTTCCATGCAAACAACAATTGGAATTGATTGGTCTAATAGTTATTGTTAATGTCAGTTGAAATCTATAAAATGTTTTTTCTAAAAAGAAGTCTTTCGGGAAATTAGACTTATCAAGTTTAGTTATCACTCTTTTTTAGCATTGATAGGGGTTTCCTTCCAAACTTTTTGGTTTTGTACTACGGAAATTTAACGTCTTCATTGTTTTCTCTTTTAGTTACATAAGCCACTCATTTTTGTTGGTGATCCTGTCGGAGATGTTCAAGCGATGTTTTTTTGTTTTTGTTTTGTTTGTTTTTTGTTTTGTTTTTTGTTATTTGGTAATGCTCTTTATTTAAGACTTTGTAGCGCCAACCTATAGGGCTGATGAAGAACTGTTAACTGAAAATTAATAACATTTAACAATGTTCGCCAACCAATTGAATATAGTGTGTTATCAAAACTAAAAAGAGAACAGTTGCCACCTGCATTTTGGATTGCATAGAAGACAATCAAATTAGAATGATTGCATGGAAGATAATCGGAATTAATCAGTCGACTTGGGGATTTTCTTTTAGATTGAAAATTTCTTCAAATGAACTCCACCCCAAATTATTGACGCCATCCAAATTCAGGGATTATTCTCCAATATATAGTTAACAAGAATCAACCAATCAATATCCTTAACTACGATATTCCTTCAGGGTGTAAGCTCTTATGCCCCTACACAGATTCTTCTTTAATATCTGTTTACTAATCGATGCTATGATCGTTCTTTGGAAAGATATTGGAATGGTTTCATATTGCCTACTCTACGCTTTTGCATTCATACCCTACACGCAAGCCGCTAGTGGCCCGCTGGCGAGTTGCCGATGGCAACGCCGCCGGGCCACCAGTGGCAGATTGGTGGCTTGCGTGTAGGGAATGTACTATTCTATAGACCGGTCGGCAATCAAGGCAAGAGAATCGCGCCTGACTTAATTGATTTAAACCATTGCAACTGTTGGAGAATTAATTGATGTCTTTCCTGAAAGAGAAGTCGAGTTTGAACTCTCCCCGGCGAATCTATTTTTTCCACCTGCGCTAATCGTCACTACATCGCAACGACCCATCACTAACACGGGCTAAAAACGGTTGTAAATCCTATTTTGGTGATTCTGACGCTTCAATGAATTCCTTATATGACAATCGCCTGGAAATGCATGTTTTTAATAACACCGACCGACAATTCCAAAGAAGGGAGAGTCTGTGACTACTATTTGGGTCAATCTAAACAATTTAACCTGCACACCCTGGGGTTTTACGAACTGTTTCTTTTGGAGGTCATTGTAGTATCACACAGTGAAAAACGTCACCAAAAACAACCTAATAATTATCAATAATGTTATTATATATTCTTATTAATAAGAATTATTCGTATTATAAGAATGTTTCTGTCTATATTTCTGAGATGAGGTATTGTGTACACTATTTAAATTATTCGGACTATTGTCCTCATCTTTGTCACCATATTTATTACAACTTATTAATAAGAATTATTCGTATTATAAGAATGTTTCTGTCTATATTTCTGAGATGAGGTATTGTGTACACTATTTACATTATTCGGACTATTGTCCTCATCTTTGTCACCATATTTATTACAACGTTTCGGTGTTTCAGTATCTGTCTATATTTCTGAGATGAGCTATAATGTACACTATTTATATTATTCGGACTATTGTCCTCATCTCTGTCGCCATATTTATTACGACGTTTCGGCCTTTCAGTATCTGTCTATATTTCTGAGATGAGGTATTATGTACACTATTTACATTATTCGGACTATTGTCCTCATCTTTGTCGCTATATTTATTACAACGTTTCGGCCCTTCATTATCTGTTTATATTTCTGAGATGAGGTATTATGTACATTATTTACATTATTCGGACTATTGTTCTCATCTCTGTTGCCATATTTATTACAACGTTTCGGCCCTTCATTATCTGTCTATATTTCTGAGATGAGTTATCCGGTTTACGATGTGGATGCTTTTCTGCCTGAAACAGAAACCCTTAGAATGTTTCGATAAGAATGGATCTCCTGTCCTGTGTGGCCATCCAGGACATGGAATATTTATTAGATCACAGTTGGCAGTATCGAAACATCGTCAAAGCCTCGTGTCGAACATGCATAGTAACTTTCTGAAATAATTAAAATCCCACAAACCGACAGTTCTCAAACGCTTTTCGTTCAACAAAAACTGCTGACAAAACCTCATATACTGACGGAACACCGGTATGAGGTTTACTACATCAAAAAATAGCTATCGCCTTTAAATACTTGCAATCACTTCGTATTCATAAAATATTACCAGGTCAAAATGGCTGTGGCCTTCAATGTGCCAGTTAATGCAGGATAATGGTCGAACTACTCGTTTACCGAAGTACAAACGTCTGCTCGGGCGGCTAGCACATACCTGTTGCAAATGTCTGCTCCGGCACATTTAAGATAATCTCCCTAGACCGACAACATGCTTACCAAAATGGTCTTGATGAGATTAGAACCCAAGTCTCATGGTTGGAATGCGAGCAGTCTAACCACCTAGAGACGGGCCCATATACACTCAATATATTGAGTGATTTACTTAGAGTAGCTTATATATGGCGTAAGGCAGAAAGTATGAAGCACCTAGTTAAGAAAGAAAGAACAGTAAGATATATAATCATGTGAGTTTAAAACTCAGTAAATTTAAAAATAAGTTATTCCAATATTCGCTTGAAGATGAAACGGAACTAATGCTTTTAATTTAATTATATAATTAAATTTAAAGGTTTTAGCTTCCATTTTTGAAACATGGTTATTACTGTGTAGCGATAAAAAACATATTTTAAATCAGTTAATATATATATATATATATATATATATATATATATATATATATATATATATAATGCTATCAAAATATAAATATACGCCCCGGTTTCTTTCCAATCTCACCTTTCCTGAAAGAATTGCTACTTTACACAAGCCAAAATATCCGACCAGAAATATCTTAAAAACTTAAAATGAAAACAGTTAAATCTATCACCTCATGTTTTTGAAGATGTACAGCAAATACGTCCATCACACGCCATAACAATCTGATCATAATTTAAACAATATTTATTTTAAAAAATTAAAAAAAAATATTTCTTGAATATTACTCTCTTACTTTTTACCAAACTTTGAATTATGGCACTTTGTGTCCTCCATATGTTTTGACTGACCTTTCAACCACCTGATGAACATTCAAGGACGTTTTCAAATTGAAAAGCCTTGATAAACTAATGACATCCCCGCTTTTGTATATAAACACGTGCAACAAAATAAATCTATATTGGCTTGATAAATTCCCTCAGAGGACGAAATACATCAGCTAAGAAAAGGTTTTCCTCTTTTTATCCCTGTACTGATATATATATATATATATATATATATATATATATATATATATATATATATATGCACATATTAGCAAAAACAAGATAGCTCACAGGCACACCCTAGACAACATAGGAAGTTTGTTTGTGTGTGTGAGTGTGTGTGTATGTGTGTGTATGTATGTATGTGTGTATATATGTGTATACTAATTTCTTATAATAAATCAGTATGTATGTATGTATGTATGGAGAGGAATATACGTATACATACGCATGATGACAAAGACACATACAATACAAAAAATGGAAATATATTTAAAAACACTCAGGGAGCATTAAAAGATAAGAATACAGATATCTTTACTCACCCTTTCTCGGACCAACCTTAATTTTTTTATTCCCCTTCAAGCAGAAGAACATTCTCACTGTCTGTTCAAGGAAGACATTTGTGTCACTAATACACAAAACAGAGAATTTTTAACTTCGAGAATGTTTAACATTGAAAAATATAAGAAAAATTAATTCCTTTTAATAATATGCGAAAATATCTACTCTTTGCCTGAAGAAGGTCGCGAGACCCGAAACCCGTGTTACAAATTTCTTTTAAAAATCCACATTTCAACGAAAAACTTTTGCGATTTCTTTCTTGCTTTTAATATATATATATATATGTATGTATGTATGTATGTATATATATAGGCATAAATGTGTGTGTATATATATATATAATATGTAAAAGTGGACATTGTGGTCAAAGACCAGTGATAGCAGTCTGTTTAATGCTTAAATGAAATTGATGGCCTGATGATTGTGTTTAAGCATGAAACAGACAGTCGGACTGGATGTTGACCTCAATGTACACTTTTATATTTATATAGAGTCTATCCCAAATATTGAACAATTTAACCCATAAATATTGCATACCTTAAAACTATATTTTATCAAATATATATGTATCTCTTACTATCGTTCTCTCTCTTTTTCTATATATCTTCAGATACACTGTGTTGTATATTAATATTCTATCGTTTTTATTATTATTTCATTTAGATTCCTCGACTAGTTTCGGCCAATATGGCCATCATCAGGAGAAAAAAATGAACTACATAGGTGAATGTCTAAATGGAGAAAATGAACTTTATTCTGTAGTTTTTATTTGTTTTTTTTTGTTTGTTTTTTTTAACATGAATTTTGGTAAGACCTTGTGTTGGTCAAATGGTCTCTTTTAAGTTGTTATATATATATATATATATATATATATATATATATATATATATATATATATAGAGAGAGAGAGAGAGAGAGAGAGAGAGATGGGAAATATAAAAAATATTTCATAAAAATATAGTTTTAAGCTATATTTATTTATTATCGTTACTTTCAGCATTCCGACTCCAGAGTTTTGTAGGCATACCTGTCCGTCCACTCTTCCGTATGTATCTGCAATATATATATATATATATATATATATATATATATATATATATATATATATATGACGTCACACACTACGAAATAGACAGAGTCCGACAATTATTATAATATATTTTATTGTTATACGTTATTTATATAGAAACAAATATTTAAGTAAATGCACTGTTTATAATAAACAGTATTAAACAACATTTATATTAAACAACATTTCCGAGAAATTTTCATAGAAAATAATCGTCCTTCGACAGGAATCGTACCTGTATCCTACACGGAACCGTCATATAACCGGACGCGCTATACTAGTTTAGCTACAGAGGAAATCCCGGAAGGTTTTAGATTAAAAGCAGTAAAATCGACCTTGCTAATCATACGCGCCTGTGAGGCTTAAATAGTATTGCACGTCAGGCTATATGACAGTTCCGTGTAGGATACAGGTTCGATTCCTGTCGAAGGACGAATATTTTCTATGATAATTTCTCCAGGCTGGTAAATGTTGTTGATACTGTTTATTATAAACAGAGCATTTACTTAGATATTTGTGTTTATATATAAATGACGTATAACAATAAAATCTATTAAAATACATATGTGTGTGAAGGAAAAAAAATCAGATCTGACATGTTTCTCCGATGAACTAGTGATATCACTAGAAAAATAAGTTGATTTTATAAAATGATGCCTTTTCAAAATTTTAGCTTTCTTTTTTTGTTTTTGTTTTTTTTATTTTTGTGATCACACTAATGCTCTTACGAAAGGCATATATTCATTTTTTCTTCCTTGGAGCTATGGGTGAAGTAAAAGAGTAAATTGGCTTCTCTAACTTTGGTTAGCAGCCTAGGAGGGTAAGTGCGAACTAAAAACCATGGAGAAGGTTATACTATTACTTTAAAAGCTATGTCAATTCCCAGATATTAAAAAATAGATAAAGAAAGCCACGGAGAGTTATCATTACCACAGTCTCGAAGGTACATGACGTTTTTACATGTAGGTAAGTTTTTACTTTTTCTTTTTATTATTAACAACTGTTTTTACAAGTATAAAGAAATAGTAAATATTATCTGTGATATATACATTATCATTGATTGAAAAAAGTGACGTTAGAAAAGAGTTTGAATTAATAAGGATAACTAATACTAGAGTAGATGTGAATTAGTCACAATGTTATATCTGATGAAGTATGTGACCAATGCACCGTCGCAGCGTCTCTGTTTTTTTATACTGAAAGTCAAATCAGCTGTCTTTTTACCCGGATGAAGTTTATCTTGTAGTAATAAATATCACACCGCATATGGTCCGTATTGGCTACTTTTATTGTTCCCGATGGAGACATTTAGCTGATTAATAGTCAGTGATGGAGAGGGAGAAGTGAGTGATAGAGAGACCTCCCAATCCCTGCACGTGTTCCTACGAGACGAAAATTCTCACTGAAGAATTTGGGAGGGAAAAATGTCGCCTATTAGCAATTACTGATTCGCTAATTCACGTACCAGTGAAAAGACACTGCCATATCCTTCCTCTTTTGCCTTTATTGTGAGACTCGTGAGCGTCAATCGAACCTATCAAATATATCGTATCTCAAAAATACAATATATTTCTAATAACCTGTATGGCGTTTTTTTAGTTAGAATTTTTCCTCCTTTTTTTGTACTATGATGTTCATCCAGTACAAGACCCAAGAGCCACCCGAGGTAGAGGGTTACAGAGTAAAAGATACCAGACCAAGTAAGATGATAAGGCGCAAGGGGACACCAGAAGTGAAAGGGAAGGAAAATATTTCAGAAGAAACCGAAAACTGAATCCTGAACAGGAAACAAGAGATAAGCCTCTACTTCTGTTCAAATTACTGGGGAGGAGTGTGAAATGGACGATAGGAAAACCTATCTATTCCTACTGCGAAAAAAATAAATAAATAAAAGTCCAGAATTTTAGGCGGAGACGTTATAAGTATAAAGCTGAAGTAGATTTTAGAAGGAACCAGAAACCCAATCCTTAACAGAAAACAGGGGATAAACCTCTACTACTGTTCAAAACACCGGGGAGGAGTGTGAACCTGGCGATAAGTCCTTAACCTTGAATTATTCTCTTGTATTTTAAGTGCCCAGTGATACACAGAACCTTCTTTTTAAAATAAAAACGTTTCTTAAAAGAAAGAAACAGTTGTGTAAGGGCGATAGAAATAAAAAAGATTAAGTTTTTAAATAAAAGTAGCGTGTGGCCTATTGTTCTAACATCTGTCAGTCTCGAACTTTTAAATCTGAGACTGTCTAATGAAAATGTAAAACTTTTAAGGCCTTACTGTATATTATCGTCAAGAGACCACGAATGAAGACACACCTAAGAGACCATAAGTCCCTCTTGAAGTTTCGTCGTGGTATTTTGTCAAGTCTAAGCAAATTAGAAAGATTAATTCCAATAACATCTTCCAGACTGAAACAAAAAAAAACGTAATTAATAGTTTTGCAGATTTGTACTCATATTTCATTTCAAACGACGTCTTGTATTTCCAACTAAAATAACTTTAGATTAAACAGAAGATGGGCGTAATTGAGTTCAAGGCGTTTTCATTTGATGCAAACTACCAAATGTTTTTATTACTAAAGCCCACCCAATATAAGGCACAAGAGCCATTCATGTTAGGCTAATGGGCTTGGGTAATATGAATTAAAGAGGGGGTGAAAAGTGAAGATTATGAGAATATGGAGGATAGGATTGTAATGTAGAGGTTCAAGGTTAAAATGGTTATGATGAACGAGGTGTGTGCTATGAATGAAAGAATAGATAGAAAGAAGTGAAGATTATGAGAATAGGGAGGATAGATAATGATTGATCCTTGACTTAAAGAGATTAGGATTATAGTGTAGAGGGTTGCTTTTAAAATGGTTATGATGAATGAGGTGTGTGCTATGAATGAAAGAATTGGTAGAAAGAAGTGAAGATTATGAGAATAGGGAGGATAGATAATGATTGACCCTTGACTTGAAGAAGTGAAGATTGTAGTTTAGATGTTCACTGTTAAAATACAGTTTCTTAGATTGGTTTGGTTTATTTTGTTTTACGGCATATCAACCTCAATGGGTTATTTAATGCCGACAACGATTTTAGAATAGATTCGTATGAAAAGAATATGTATTCTTTGGATTAGATTAGATTGGTTTGGTTTATTTTGTTTAACGGCATATCAACCTCAATGGGTTATATAATGCCGACAACATTTTTAGGATAGATTCGTATGAATAGAATATGTATTCTTTGGTTTAGATTGGTTTGGTTTATTTTGTTTTACGGCATATCAACCTCAATGGGTTATTTAATACTGAGAAAATTTTTTATTGCTGGTAATATTTTGTTTTGTCAAAAATTTATTTCTGGTAATATATTTCCTTCAAAATTTTATTGCTGGTAATATTTTTTTTTCAAAAATGTATCGATGATAATAGTTAACTATTTGCCCATAGCTGGTTCCCTAACATGTGCTACCACCCCAGGTTAGGGTGGACCTGGGAATACCAGCAATTAAAGGTGGTTCCACGCTCCTCAAAACCTTCTGATCAGAGGCCTTGCTGCTGGACGTAGTTTAACGTCTTACCCGGGACGCGGATGTAGTTTAACGTCTTACCCAGGACGCGGATGTAGTTTAACGTCTTACTCAGGACGCGGATGTAGTTTAAAGTCTTACCCAGAACGCGATATCACCCTGGCTGGGAAACGCTATTTTAGAGGTATTGAAAGTAACCAACCGTTTTTGAACTGCTAGAGCTAGTTCAGAGGAATGATCAGTTGCAAGCTTCGGAAATTCTTGATTTTCGGAGCTGCTTCTGTAAACATCATCAACATTTATGCTCAGTAATGATCTGAGAATGTCCTTTGACAGTAGGAGGGTAGGACAGACGATAAATCAACTGATATTTACAAATTTTTATTTCCTTTTATTATTGCCGGCAAGCACTAAGAGCGACTGAAAGAAAATGAATGTGACAATTTTACTTTTAAACAAAGTTCGACTGAGTCTCTTCGATTTCATACGAAATAAAAAAGATTAGTTTTTTATTTAAATATTAATACATAGTTTATTCGCATTAAACTTTAAAGTAATCTGTCTGTCCGTCGATGTGTCTGAAACTCCTCTAAATCGAACCACATTTACTCTACATAAACATATTATACCTTTTTGAAATCAGGATGATCCCGGGATTAAAAATCTGCCCTTCATCTGGTACTTGAATATCCAGTATTGGGATTTGTGTCCGGTTTAGGAGAGAACAGTTGAACATTTATATTTTAAAATAACTGAAATAAATAAAGAAGTATAAACAGTCAATTGTTGATACCCCTTGACGAGTGGACGGAGTGATTGTTTGAGGGTCCGTCTACGAAACTCGGGATCCTAAAGGTAACATCAATGAGCTAAGTGACAAATCTTTTACTTGTATTAATTCTCTCTCTCTCTCTCTCTCTCTCTCTCTCTATATATATATATATATATATATATATATATATATATATATATATATATATATATATATATATATATTCAATTAAAAGGTGCAATTATAATTTATAAATTCATGAATCATTCATACAAAAAAACAAATATAGAGGTTAATGATTTAAATGGCGAGAATACATCGTCTCAAACAATATAAATAAGATACATCAACCCCGAACCTGTATATGAATGATATGATCCCCGTTTATAAATTCCAGTTGCATAAAATCTTTTTAATTTTTTACAAGCTTTCGTCTGTTCCTACAGACATCATCAGGTATAGAAGTAGATTTTGATCTTGTTTTTACTTCTCAGTAATAAGAGGACAACGAAAATAGAGATGTAATCCGAAAAAATGCTATGAAAAATGTTATCGTTTTGGAACGTGCGGTCGCAACGCTGAGTTTGAATTTCAGTTTTAAGGTTGTGCGTTTTTGTACACATATAGCAATAAGAGATTTCTTTTTTACTGGTAGATTTTCCGTGAATATGGCATGAACTATATTGTTCAATAATTACAGTAATGTCACACTTATTATCCGAGAGTTGCATGTTGGATCAGTTATCTTAATTTCAATTAAAAGGTGCAAATATAATTTATAAATTCATGAATCATTCACACAAATATATATATATATATATATATATATATATATATATATATATATGCACACACACACATACATATATATGTATGACAGTGTGTGTTTGTGTGTGTATGTGTATGCGTGTGTATGTCTGTTTTGTATGTCTGCGTATGTGCCTCTGTGTGTGTGTGTGCCCGCGCATGCGTATGTGCCTGTTTCTGTTTGCATATGTTTCTCTGTGTATATTGAAGGAGATGGATAGATATATATTTACACGCATTAGTAATTCCACACTTATTCATTTAATATATAAAATCTGTGCGTACATCCGCTCAAAACCTTGAAAATTAAGACAGTGACATCAGATAAATGCGGTTTGGTATGCTCATTCGAACAGACTTGACGCATGACCGAGATTAAAATCTTTTGCGACAATTACGCGAGATTGAAAAAAAAACAAAAGCGCTCAGTTCTTTCGAAAGTTGCCCATTGATAGTTCTCAGTGCCAGCTCAGATTTTCAGGATATTTTTATATTTATATGATAAATATAGTATGTTAATTTTACTTTGATATATTTCGATTTTTGTTTTACTAATAGTTACAATAACTTATTTAAAGGTGCGTGTCTTCGCCATGAAACTTGAGGTTGGTTGATCAGAGTGCAAGAAAAAATCATATAACATCGATATTTGCCTTTTTTCATTTCAGATATATAAAGAAATATATAATCACAAAAACGAGACAAGTTAATGTAAAGTTGTTGAATGCGGGAAACATTACGTTGGAAATTGCGAAAAAAAGATTGAACAGAGATCAAACTAACAGTCGAAATAAAAGTCAAGCTAACAGTCAAAATAAAAGTCAAACTAACAGTGAAAATAAGACATTGAAAAACTGGCGTTATGAATTTCACGAAAGGCAGTCTTTAAGAAAGATTGAAAAGGTAATAAACAAGAAAGTGGATTTTCTAACAAGGAAATATTTGAAAGAATTAGTATTGCAAATGTAAACAGAGAGAAAAGGTATATAATATTTATTAAAAACATTAGCTAAAAAAACGTGAAAACAAATAACCTCCCACTTTTAAGTAAATATCACAAAGGGAGATAATTAAGTAATTAGTATTTTTTTGGTGATTTATATAGAGCTACATTAACCTTATGAGTAGACGAGTGCTTGTGTTCTTAATGGAAATAGTCAATCAACACCACTTAGAAGACAACATTCGGATAAAGCAATGATTTTGTATTACAAGCAACGAAATGAGAGGCTCATTTAAATCTTAATGATAGAGTCAAGAGAATTGCTTCAACTTCTCAAACCATACATTTTGTTATTATTTTTTAATTGTATTTTATTTATTTACTGGAGTGGTGCAGGCCACAACGAAGAAACTTTAAACTAATGTGTATATTTAAGGTAAAGAGTATATTTAAGGCAAGGTGTATACTTAAGGTAAGGAGTATATTCATGCCAGACAATACTCCTCCAATTCAAAGATACCAAATTAATGAAATGCTTCTTAACTGTGTAGTGGGTAGCCATGGTCAAAAGCAAAATAAGTGACAGAAATGTCCAACAAACAGAATTGACAAAATTTGCAATAAGCATTAAGAAGAAAAAGAAAAGAACAGATAAGTTAACAATAATAAGACAAAAAGTTTACAAACTAAGAATTGGCGTCGACACACAAAAGCAAGTTGGGGCAAGGGAACATAGCGTTCTGACTTCAAGACAAAACAGATCGGGACTGAGTCGTATAAAACCAAGAATCAGTCTATTTTATTAACTCGGAAAAAATCCCAGCATTCATTTGTGTACTTCTGCCTATAAACGGAGAGGAGAAAGTGTTTTTCCGTCATTCCTAGTAAATGGGGGGGCACCTCGACGTGGTGTAATGTTTAGCAAGCTTCTCTCGCGTGGAAAATTACGATTGAATAGTGAGATTGATACTCACTGGGTGCTCCATACTTTCGGCCTTGTGCCACATCTAAGCTAAGCTTGGAAAATCATTTGACATCTGTTTAGTTTTAGTTTGAATATTTTGCTGCATTCTTTACTTTTTTTTTTTTTAGTTCATTCCCTCCTCACCCCACACCTTCATTGCATCCATTATGAAAATTTTTATATATTTTTGTAAAAAAAAAAAAAGACATTTTGAGCATTTATTGAATTCTTATGTGTCATGGGTTTTTTTGTAGGACCCTGGTATATCTGTGGTATTGTGGTATATGTTGGATTGGGAGGAGATGGACAAGTTCTTCTGGTGAATGAGCATATTGTATTGAATGAATGGGTCATGATTGTGATTAACTAAGACTTGGATAGTCAGTGATGACCAGCCTTTTCCCGACTTCCCCTTCGGCCATGAGCCAAAATTTCTGTATTTAATCAGAAATAAATATACATTCCTAGTAAAGATTGAAACCAACACTAACTTATGAAGATATTAATCCAATAGAAACATTTGACCTATCATTAAAAGAGTCATGAAAATGGAAATCAATATCCAAGCAGAGAAGATCTTTGGGAGAAAACAACAACTACTGAAAAGTTTACATTATTTACATTATTCGGACTATTGTCCTCATCTGTCGCCATATTTATTACAACATTTCGTTGTAAGCTCTGGTGGACGGAATGTAGAACTGAATCCTTTATTTCGTTCACTGAGGTAGACTGTTCTAGTTCCATGTGCCAAGTCTAATGGATGTCAGTTATCAGTTATCTCCTGTTAATTCCCCTCTCCAAGTTCTCCACCGCCTTAACCAGGTATTGAACTCACACTCTTTGGTCCTGTCACTGGATCTAACTAATGCCATTATCCACTGTGTCATGTATCCTTGAGGACATCTGTGTATGAATTTATGGGGATTATAAACTTAATGTCTCAGCAACCATTTTTTACGGCCGAAACGTTATAATAAATATAGCGATAAAGATGAGGACAATAATCCGAATAATGTAAATAATGTACATAATACCGCATCTCAGAAATATAGACAGATACTGAAAGGCCGAAACGTTGTAATAAATATGGCAACAAAGATGAGGACAATAGTTCGAATAATGTAAATAGTGTACATAATACCTCATCTCAGAAATATAGACAGATACTGAAAGGCCGAAACGTTGTAATAAATATGGCAACAAAGATGAGGACAATAGTTCGAATAATGTAAATAGTGTACATAATACCTCATCTCAGAAATATAGACAGATACTGAAAGGCCGAAACGTTGTAATAAATATGGCGGCCAACATGAGGACAATAGTCCGAATAATGTAAATAGTGTACATAATACATCATCTCAGAAATATAGACAGATACTGAAAGGCCGAAACGTTGTAATAAATATGGCGGCCAACATGAGGACAATAGTCCAAATAATGTAAATAGTGTACATAATACCTCATCTCAGAAATATAGACAGATACTGAAAGGCCGAAACGTTGTAATAAATATGGCGGCCAACATGAGGACAATAGTCCGAATAATGTAAATAGTGTACATAATACCTCATCTCAGAAATATAGACAGATATTGAAAGGCCGAAACGTTGTTATAAATATGGCAACAAAGATGAGGACAATAGTCCGAATAATGTAATTAGTGTACATAATACCTCATCTCAGAAATATAGACAGATACTGAAGGGGCCGAAACGTTGTAATAAATATGGCGACAAGGATGAGGACAATAGTCCGAATAATGTAAATAGTGTACATAATACCTCATCTCAGAAATATAGACAGATACTGAAAGGCCGAAACGTTGTAATAAATATGGCGACAAAGATGAGGACAATAGTCCAAATAATGTAAATAGTGTACATAATACCTCATCTCAGAAATATAGACAGATACTGAAAGGCCGAAACGTTGCAATAAATATGGCGACCAAGATGAGGACAATAGTCCGAATAATGTAAATAGTGTACATAATACCTCATCTCAGAAATATAGACAGATACTGAAAAGTTTAACCAGCCGAAAAGTCGAAATCAATGAGGAAGCATATAGAACATCAAGAAATCTAGCTTAACCTGTAAAATAATAAGACAATTTATTCAATAAACGGAATATTATGTTCATCACATACAGTCTGTTTTCATGTAGTGGAAGAGATTCTTTTTTCATTACTCCAGGAGGCTAACTGATCGCGCCTTCTCAGGTAACGTTTTCTCTTGACATGGATTTAAATGATTATATTAAATCAGTTGCTATATCTACTGCTATGAAAATTAGGCAGACTGTCATGCTAGACCATTTTTTCTTGCAAGAATCTACCTTACAGATTTATAAGTCTACCATTTGTCCATACACTGAATGTTGCTGTCACATCCGGTCTGGCGCTTCTGGTATGCATCTAGAGATCCTTGATGAA
>OZ010599.1:79888663-79936163 GCA_963932145.1 Acanthosepion lycidas | reverse complement strand
ATATTACGTAGCAGTTCAGTACTCTTTTCTTGGTTTCTAACGAAATTTTCCCATTTCTTAATACTTTGTTTAGTTTGTGGAAGGCATCTTTCTCTATTCTAATGTAAAAAAATTAGATATTACGCAACAGTTCATTACGCTTTTCTGGGTTTCTAACGAAATTTCCCATTTCTTAATACTTTGTTTATTTTCTGGAAGGCATCTTTCTCTATTCTAATGTAAAATTAGATATTTAGCAGCAGTTCAATAATCTTTTCTTGATTTCTAACGAAATTTTCCTGTTTCTTAATACTTTCTCTATTTCAATGTCGCACTTTCCAACTTCTAAATTCTTCCAAAATATTTAAATTTTGCCCTCATTTAATTTTTGTATCTCTAATTGGCTGTTCCTTTTTCTGACAAACATACTTTCTGGCTTCTTGAAATTGGTGTTTAGTCCTTTCCTTTACTACGTTCTCTAGGAGTTCTTGCAGTTTCCTTTGTATGTCTGTTATCAACACTGTTTTATCTACATATCTCGTGTTGTTAAGAGTGTGGCCGCCAATAATGGATGACACTACTTCTAATTATAGTTTGGAGGCTCTCTCTAGAAAACGGATTCTTTGTCAGTAGGCTATAGTTTCTTATTCACATGTCTTGTTCGAATCACGATGCTTAGGAATTGCAGATGAGCGGGAACCAGATATCGCAAGACATTGAAAGTAAGTATGACACCTGTCGGTAGCCAACGGTTGTAGCTTGTTTCAGAAGTAGGATCATTGAGTTAAATATCCAATAGCAGATTAAACACATTACCTGATTATATATTTTAATCAATTCACCCCAAACAAGGTGATAATGCTACTAGGACGCAGGGGAAAACAAAGAGTGAAAGAGAATTAGAAGACTTTTGTGAGAAGAAAGGACAATAAAAGAAAAGGTTTCAGCAAGACAGAATATGGTGATAATGCCACTAAGATAAAAGGGATTAGTGAGAGTGAAATAGAATGAGAATATTTTAGTAAGAAGAAAGGACAATTAAAAAAGATCAGGTTTCAGGAAGACAGAAGATGGTGATAATGCCACTAAGACGCAAGGGGTTATTGGGAGTGAAATAAAATCAGAAGACTTTAGTGAGGAGAAAGGACAATAAAAGAACAGGTTTCAGGAAGACAGAAGATGGCGATAATGCCACTAAGATGCAAGGTGTTACTGGGAGTGAAATAAAATCAGAAGACTTTAGTGAGGAGAAAGGACAAGAAAAGAACAGGTTTCAGGAAGACAGAAGATGGCGATAATGCCACTAAGATGCAAGGGGTTAGTGGGTGTGAAAGAGAATGAGAAGACTTTAGGGAGGAGAAAGGACAATAAAAGAACAGGATTCAGAAAAACGGAAGATATCAGTTGTCGTTACATTTAAATTTTTGGAGATTTTAAGTGGCAGGGAATCAAGAAATCGGACTGGGAGTTCCACAGGTAAGAAGTGTGAGAAAAGAAACCATTAAAATAAACCTGATGGATGGATTTATTTTTATTTTATTCAATTATTTTATATTTCAGTTTTTATAACACAACAGGACAAGAGTCAAATAGAGATATAAATGTGTGTAATAAAACAATCGGTTGTTGGGTTCATGGTTAGATTTGAGCAGCGTCTGAATTTGAACCCTGAAATAATTGCGAATTGAATACTATAATTTAGTAGCGAAAGTTTCGTGTATTCTGTGGGATTGATAGATGACTATTAAGGACAATCTATGTTTTTAATGTTGTTGTTGCTTGTTTGTTAGTATGGCCTTCGTTAATAATTTTGCTCTTTTGGTAGGAGTCTTTTTTGTTTTTTGTTTCTTATTGTTTTCTTTGTTCGTTTTCTTTGGTTTTTGTTTTTTGTGGGATGTTTTTTTTTTTTTTTTTTTTCATAATTGAGGCGGGATTGAAAGAAAAATATTTTTCACCTAAATGTGACTCGGCGGTTCAAATATCCTTAGAAGTTCAGTCAGAAGCTTTCTGTTTAAGCTTTCTTTCAAAACAAGGCATTTCCTAGACAAAATTACAGATCTTGTAGTAAAGAGAACACAAGCAACCTATGTTTTAAAATTTGTTATTTTTTGGATTGGTTTGGTTTATTTTGTTTAACGGAATATCAACCTCAATGGGTTATTTAATGCCGATAACATTTTAAGGATAGATTCGTATGAATAGAGTATGTATTCTTTGGTTTAGATTGGTTTGGTTTATTTTGTTTAACGGCATATCAACCTCAATGGGTTATTTATTGTTGACAAAAAATCTTATTACAGGTAATATTTTGTTTTGTCAAGAATCTGTTTCTGGTAATATATTTCCTTCAAAATTGTATTGCTGGTAATATTTTTTCAAAAAAGTATTGCTGCTAATAGTCAACTATTTGCCCATAGCTGGGACCCTAACAGGTGCTACCACCCAGGGTCAGGGTGGACCTGGGAATACCAGCAATTAAATGGTGGTTCCACGCTCCTCAAAACCTCCTGATCAGAGGCCTTGCTGCTGGACGTAGTTTAACGTCTTACCCAGGACGGGTTATTTTTTTGGAGTTCTTCACAATTATAGTGTGGCTGAAAAGGGTCAAATTCTCTGAAAACTGACTAGGCTAATCCGACGTCCTTAGAATATCATCCGCAGGACAAATACTGTCAAAAATTCAGAGCCTTTGTCTATCAGAATAACAATACCTAAGTTAAGCAAATTCGGAATGTTATTTATCCTTGCCTTCCTGCGATATAGGGACACAGAAACAATCGATGTATTTTCGAGGAAATAAGATCAAGATTAAAAGGGCTTCATGCATCAATTCATTATCTGATCCCAGAAGGAATTCCCCTTGAGAAGACAAGGTCTAAGATCATTGTAGTATAGGCAATTATTCATTTTATAAACTCTCACTGAACACGAATCACCTCAACCGAACGAGACAGATTGATACCAGAAGTATTAGCTATTGCACCGGCTCTCAGTGTAATTACTTATTCCGCGTTGAGCGGTGCAATCTATTTGCACACGTCACTCAATATGGCCTCGATCACAAAACCTGCTGATTATAAAATCACATCTTATGGCACTCTTTACATATACCGACTTTCAAAAAGCAAGAAAATTTCGTTTAAAGCAAAAGTTATGATCAGGTGTAGCGTTCTGAAAACGATCATTTAGAATAATGGCTAAAAAATTGGAAAAGGTCCAGGAATACATCTACTAAGAATGAAATAAAAAGTCGTTGGAAAGCATTTAAAAAAATAGAGGTGCAATGAAATGCGCATTGCCAGTATGCTTAAAATATAAAATATATAATTAATGTATAATACCTGCTGTGACATTTGAGATAGAAACATGAAAAGAATTAACAAAAGCACTCGAAAACAAACTTAGGAAGGCACAATTATTAATGGAAAGTACTATGCTTGAGATAACGGTAAGAGACTTAGAAAGTTGAACTTGGAACAGAGACGAGATCAAAATAAGTGACGAGGACCGTATATAGAGACAAGAAAAGATCCCTAATGGAGCAGAAGGTTGCTTAATTGGTGCCACAAAAGATAGCAAAATCATATTCTCTCACACTCAGTACTCTCTTGAGTCTTAGTAGTTTTATTGCCTTTCTTTCGGTGGAATGATTAAAAAAATTATGACTAGGATTCATCACGGAACCGACCCTGAATTTTTTTCCTTTCCTGATGAACATTTGGATTCTTAGTGTCTTCATTGCCTCGAACATCTACTGGGACTAAAATTCACTCCAGACCTCATGTGGAACGCATATATAAGATCCATCGCTAAAGATGCTGGTAAAATGTCCGCTTCCTTTTACTGCTTCAGAAGTAACGGACTCCTCCTGCCATGCTCTATCTTTACAAGAGCCAGAACAGATAAAAAATTGATACTCTGCAATAAGTAGACTTTCGTCCCTACTTTCCAAGCTGGGTATAGTTCAAAATCGTCTACGCGACCTTGTGGGGGATGAATTATTTTTCACTCTATGAACCCCTTTTCTACAGACAAAACGTGCCGAGCCTCTCGCTAATCTATTGTTATTTTCATGGCAAATGTTCTAATGACTTACCTTCATTAATTTCCCTAGTTCACTTACCCATCCACTCACATTCCCTTCATATTCAACTACTAAAAAGTTTCATTCGGACAACTACTTTATAGAACAGACAACATCCTAACCCACCCCCACCGCCGAGTGGATGCTTCTCCGATCGTTACAATCTAAACCTATTCAAGACTAGGGTTAGCCGTTATCGTTCCTACATATCCTCGTCTGGTGAACAATTACGTAGAAGCAAGCGTGTGAGAGTGGCTTGCTCCTGGTGCAAAGGAAAAATAAGTTCCTTATCTCAATACACGACACATAGCATATTGCTATTCCTAATACTATTAAAACAAAACAAGTATGGTAGAAAGATCGCGGAATAGATTGAATAATTTAAGGTTAGATTTGATCTTCTACGAATCGTATGCTACTTGTAGCTCAGTTGGTGTTTTCAATCAGGTTTCATAGTGAAAAAGAACAAGTATTCGAATCTAACCAAGAAACTACCCTAATCAAAATTAATAATATGGTTGGCAATGTTTCAGCTAATAATAATAATGACCTTGCTGTTGACGCTTCTAGTGTAAAAAAATAAATATGGCGTCAAGAGATATTGTGGAATGGAAAGATGGGTTTTGTTGTGTTGAGTTTCTCTCGCGGTTAAAGCAGTTGGTGCGTTCAACTAAGTTTCCCTGAAAGCTTGCCTTTGATTTCCGATTTACTTACGGTGTAGATCGACGGTCTGAGTAAAGTTGTGAAAAAAAGCAACTGAAATTAGGATGAAAATAGTACTAGTGAATTGTAATGCTTTGTCTAAGGACAAATGAAAATCATACAGTTGTTACTAATAAGGCTTTTGTATTATAAGAGCCATACAATATTAATTTTGAGCGTAGTAACATCAACTGCAAGTTTGACAGCTGAAGGAAACGTTCCTCAGAAATTGCGATAACAGAAAAACGAAACTTAACGTTAATTTTTAAAAGATAAGGATAAGAGGTAATTGGACATTCTTCTAAATATGTCATGAACATTCTTATTTTTCATGATCACTTGATTGCAATTTATATCATCTTGTTTTTGTTTTTGTTTTTAATTACTACCATTTTTAATTAGAATCATTTTAATTGCTATCATTTTTAATTGCTATAATTTTAAAATTGGAAATAAACGGGACAAACAGACTGAAAGATAGGCATTCCAGCCTCGATCAACTCCGTTCGCCAAGAGATCTTCGAGATTAGTAAAGCTGGCATTAATTGGTTCGCTCTTCAACAAAAAAAGGTAAGTTTTTTTTAGCAACTTTCGTTGATTAGTATTCATTACGCAACATAATTTGTCAGAAAAGAAAAAAATATCGATTTTTTTAATCATTTTAGAAATGGGGTTCCTGCTTGTAATATAAATACAGTGTCAAATCGATCCCTGTCTATTTTAAAGTTATCTGTACTTTGTTTTAATCTATAAATGTCAAGGCTTACGGCCATATCATGTTGAAACACCGGTTCGCATATGATTACCGAAGTTAAGCAATGTCGAACCTGCTCAATGCCTGGATGGGTGACCGCTTAGGAATACCTGTTGCTGTCAGTTTGGATGTGCGAGTGGTGTAATGAATAACGGCGCAGAATTGGAAATCGGAGAGACAAGTTCCAATTCCAGTCGGGTTCGTTATATTCAATTACGCGCAAATATCCTTGGGAAATGTAAAGATCCATCCCTCACCATGTCCGTTATAGTTGAATTAGTAGGACTTGTACCAGAAAATCATTATTATCTCCCCACCCCAAATTCTTACAATCTAAAAATATTTTCTGTCTTTAAATAACCTGTATAAGGTTGATAAACCGTAAAAAGTAAATCAATCGACAAATGTCAAATCAGAAACTGTGTTTACGCCATTTGTGTCCTACTGATGTTGTTTTTTCCCAATTTGTAACAGTAGGCATCTTGTATTGGGAACATAAAACCAATGAGTTTGTGCGGAAAAGGGTTGAATGTTTTGTGGGACACCAAGAACCTCTTCTCGCCGCTGTCAAACAAGGAAATATGGCGTGGTTTGCACACATTATAAAGCACAACATTCTGTGCAAGACCATCATGCAAGGCACCGTTGAAGGTGGACGTAGGGGAGGATGCTAACACAAAAACTGGTTGGACAATGTCAAACAATGGACAGGTATGATTGTACCAGAATTGCTGATGGTTGCCGTTGATATTACGTTATGGAGAAGATTCAATATGGCTTCTGCTTTCGGATCCGCCCTTCGATTACAAAAGTCAAGGGGATGGTGATGATGATGATGATGATGATGATGATGATGATGATGATATAAAGACGGGGGATGCAATTCGGTTTTAGTTGCTTTTTGTAGCTGGATGTTTATTCGGTTTCGTTTTTATACCTTGAGGTAAAGTTTCGTTACTTTTAAGAATTCTAGAAGTTGGTAATTTTACTATAAAATGCACTTTTATTTTTTATTTTTTTTAATGTTGTATTGATTATCATTTTGATATAAAAATGCACTCATTTTTTCTTTTCTTTTTTTTTTGTTTGTTGTTTTCACTATTTGCTAATAGCTGGGACCCTAACAGTAGAGTTACACAGCTAAATCTAGCGTATTGTTTTTACGAATGTAAACAAATGTCAATCAGCCGAAGTGCTCCATTCATTTTACTGAAGAGCTTTGCATTATATTGTGGGTTGAAAGTTTTGTGGGACACCAGGAACCTCTTCTCGCCACTGTCAAACGGAGAAAAATGGTGTGGTTTGGGGACATTACAATGCACGAAATCCTGTGCAAGACCATCATGCAGGGCGCGGTTGAGGTGGACGTAGGAGAGGACGATAACGCAAAAACTGGTTGGACAATGTCAAACGATGAAAAGGTATGACTGTACCAGAACTGCTGATGGCTGCCGTTGATATCCCGTTGTGGAGGAGATTCAATATGGCTTCTGCATTCGGATCCGCCTTACGATTACAAAAGTCAAGGGGATGATGATGTTGGTGATGATGGTGTAATAGTAGGCTGTTATCAATGACGTGAATTTGTGATAAAAAAAACAAGTGAAATTAAGATGAAAATATATACTGATCAAAATCAATAATGGTTGATAATGCTTTGTCTAACATAATGCTGTTCTTAAAGGTTTTTTGCATTATGGAAGGCATACAACATTATTGTGAGCTCAGTAACATCGAATTTGAGGACCGAAAAAAATCATTTGAAAGCGAGACATTAGAAAAACTGAAACAAATTTTAAAATAAAGTCAAATTGGACATTCTCCCAAAAATAGCATTAACATTTTTATTTCTAAAAAAATCGCATTATCATCTATTAATTGCAATTTATGTTATCGTCTTTCTTTTCTTACCTTTTTAATTACTATCCTTTTAATCCATCGGGTTAATTGTTTCATCATAATGACCAGGATAAGAAGCCAAATTGATTAAAATGCTTCAAAGTCTATTTGTCGTCTCTTAACTGTGGAATTTTCCATTTGTGTTATTAGTGAATCGTGTGTGGAAATTTCCATGTTATTCATCTTTTAGTGTGAGTGGAAATTTCCGTTCAATCAAGTCCTCGCCACCACATTCCCGTCATGTCTAGTCAAAACGTGATACTTTAACGAATTAGGTCGTTTCAATTGGAAGCCAATGAATGTGTCAGAGAAATCGTCGTTGTTTGCTTCTTTGTCTTTCAATGTTCCTATTTTATTTTTTTCCTTTTTTTTTTTTCTATTCTTTCTTTCCCGTTTTTTTTTTCTTCTTTTTTCATTTTATTCTTTCCCGCCTATTTTTTTTAGTTTTAATTTCGTTCTCTTTTCTTTTTCACGTTCTGTTTTTTTCATTTTCCGATTCATTTCACTTCTTTTATTTCAATCTCTGTTTCTTTCTTGTTCGCTCTTCAAACGTCTCAGTATTTGTTCAATTTTTAGATTATTTTTTTTCATCTGTGCTTTGATTTTTTATTTCGATTGCTTTTTTTCTTTTTTGATCTGTCTTTTTGATCTGTTACTCTTCCAGATGTTTTTCTTTTGTTTGATTTTTTTTTTTCTTTTTTTTTTCTTTTTTGGTTTATACACCTTTTCACCTTTTTTCAAAGGTTTTGTTTCTCTATTTCATTTCGTTAGTGTGACTTTCACTGTCTTTTTTTTTTATTTCGTCTGCATTTAATGTTTTAAATCTTTTGTTTTTCTTTTTGCTTAAGTTCTTTAACGCTTTCTTTTCTTTCTTTTTTTTTTTCTTTCGCTTTCTTTGTTTTGGCTTTCGTTTTTTATTATTTCTTAATCTTTATTTTTTTCTTTCTTTTCGCTTGAGTTCTCTCTTTCTATTTCTTTTCTTCTTTTTCCCTTTTGATTTGATTTATTTTGTACTGATTTCTTTCTTTTATTTTTCCACTTTCGTTTTTTTCTTTCTATTTATCTTTCTTTCTATCTTTCTTTGTTTCCTCTTTTCGCTTGCGCTCTCTCTTGCTATTTCTTTCTATTTGTTTATCATAGTTTAGCTTTGAAAACACTTTAATTAAAGAGAATGAACATATTCTACCCAGTGCAGCAAAGCCAAATTTACACACTTTGTAGAACGTCAGGCAAAATCAACTCTCGGTAAAATGAATGTTAAACCTAGGTAAAAAAAAAAAAGACAGATGAAAGGACTCTTTGCAAACGACCGGCACATGTACCGTTAGAATTCTACGGCACTTTGGTATACATCTAAACAGACATAAACTAAATCAAACCACCAGAAATAAATCTGAAACCGGCTTGGATTGATTCCTGAAAAAAAAAAATTCTAAAAAACAAAACAAAAAACAAAAAAAAAACAAAAAACAATGGAACTGTTTTTCAGTTATCTTGGAATGTGGGTGCACTTGTAGCGTAACGGCTATCGTCGCAGAAACCGGAAGTGGTATGTTGCCTTCCAATTCTAATTCGATGCTTTCGTTGGTTTTCCCAGAAATGCCCTTCGGAAAGATAATGATCATTCCCCCACCCACTCACAGCCATGAGTAAAATAGCAAGGTAGAATGGGTACTTTAGCTTTGGTTGGAAACCAGCTTAGTAGAAGTACAACTCTGGATTCGTAACCGATTGAGGGTAAGGCGAGCAATTCCACCCTGTAAACATTGCTTTGCCACGGAAACTAAAGCACCAACACCTAGCGTAGTGAGGCTGTGTTTCTACCATGGCGAGCCTGTGGCCACATACTCCACAGAATAGTCAACAAAACATGCAATTTTGAATACGTCTTTTTTAACAAACCCCTTTTCTTCTTTTGTTTTTCTTTCTTAATTCATTCTTATTTTTTTCTTTCTTTCTTTTTTTTTTCTTTAGTTATTTATTTTTCTTTTGGTTTATTTTACTTCTTTTTCTAATTTTTCTTTCTTTTTGCTTTCTTTCTTCCTTTTTTTCTTTCTTTCCTTCGTTTTTCTTTCCAATTAGTGTCTTACTGGTCGTACCCATGAAAATTTTTCGGTTTTCGTATTTGAATTTCCTCGTGAGTCGTAATTCTTAAGTTAACGATTGAATAAGCTCCTTGCACGACCCACAGCTATAGAGTACCCGTGCAAATTTCCCATCGTGCATTGTTGAATATTTCAGATTGTCATCTTTAAGCGAATAACAACCATAAGTCTTACTGCAGAACATTTTTTTAAAGAAGTAAGAGGGTACAAATGAAAAGATTTAAAATTGACGACAAACACATGATAGTGTTATCGTTTTCGCCTCTCTAACTATGTCTGTCTGTCTGTCTCTTTCTTTCTTTTTCTCACGGAAACCAAACATCGACCCTCATAGCTCTTTCCCGTCTTTCTACGCAATCAAAACGGAATAGACCATTATTCATGGGGTATTGGCATGGGAGAAATGAACAAGCAGAATTACAATAAAACATTTGTTTTCCATGCTTCTTTATTCTCTTTTCCATTTTAAAGGCACGTAGCGTTTTCACGGCCGCTCTCTTTCTCTCTCGCTACCCAATTTATCGTTCCGCGCATTCGAATAGGCCTTTGTGCAAGTTTACTGTAATAGAATCACCTGTTTATACAAATAATTGACTCGGCTATCTTACGGATACGTCTCAAGGTAAAAGAAAGCAAATAACGGAGCATATATTCATAGAATAGCACGATTGGTTAAGAGAAAAAGCCTTGAGCTCTTTCTCGAGACCTCTAAAAGAGTCAGTGAAATGTTATCATTGTTTTGAAATGCATGGCTCCAAGAACAAACGCACAAGCAATCGAAAAATATAATTGCTTTAAGAATATTTTTTCCTGCATACGTGTGCTCTCGTCAGCCGCCAACCAGGTGAGGTAACACAGTTTCGGTGGCTAAGGTAGTACTGCCACCCCTGGTGCCACCACCAGCTTTTGCCAGCCGACAAGTCATTTTTTATGTAGAATGTCAGTCTCTTGCGATTTGTTTGCTGCAACTGCTAGTTAGATTTTCAACTTTGTGTTAAAAGCGTTTGCTTTTGATCGTTAATCAATACACAACGCGATCATAGTGACCGTTGTCGATGACGTAGAATGGAAGCTAAACAGATGTGAGTAACATTGGGTTGCGTCCGGTTGATCTTGGCCGATATTGCCGTGAAAAGTGGTTCATTCTGAGTCGTTGCGGTTTATGCGCCCAACGACCGAGAGGAGAGGGTCTCGTTATTTTGGGGTTTTTTTTTTTTTTGGCGGTTAGGGCCGTGCCTGGTGGATTCAAAGAGCCTAGTTTTAATGGGGGACTGGAATACCATCCTGGACCCCAAGTTAGATAGGGAGTGGGTAGCTAGCGGGGGAAGGGGCGATTATAGCTTGGTGGTTCTGATCGACGAATTTAGTCTCGCCGATAGATACCGGGTCGATCACCCCGGGGGTGGGGAATGTGGACGTGGACACTTGGCCGTCTACCCAGGAGTTTAGCTACCTGGATAGAATGTTAGTTAGAGGAGCCAACGTAGACTTGCTTGATTGTCCCGCGTTTCACTTGGTAGGCTATTCGGACCACAAACTTGTTCGTGCCCGGGTGGTGTTAGATTGTAGGCCTAGAATGGCTGGTTACTGGAACTTCAATCTGTCTTTACTGGACAGGCGGGACTTCCAGGAGCAGCTAACTAGCTTAGTGCAGCGGGAGCTAGTAGGGGCAGTTATCGGGAATAGATGGGGAGAAAGACTTAAGTGTAGGATTAGGTCTTTCACCACCGAGTTTAGTAAACGGCTCGCCCTAGATAAAGCTAACAAGGTGAAGGCTCTTAAGGATAGTTATTGCCGGGCGGTGGCTGAAGGTGGGTCCCTTAGAGATAGCCTTAGATAAGGAGGCCCTGGTCCCTTTGACTAGCGAGCGCTACATGGGCCAGGTAATTAGACATAGGTTAAGCAAGATGGCGTCCGAAGCTGTGAACATGGGCGCAGAATTGCGCAAGAAAGAGATCCGTCTGGGTTCAGGTCGTTACATTCGTGAAGTCAAAACCCCGGAGGGGCATACTCTTCGGGCCAGTGACGAAATGTGAGAGGCGTTACGGCGGCATTTCGAGAGCCGGTTTACCAAGGAGCCTGGTCTCCTAGATGACGAGTTTCGTAGCTATTTGGCTGACTTTCCTCGGCTTTCGCTGACTGAAGCGGCAAGCTGCGAGGAAGAGATCGCAAAGGGCGAAGTCTACGCGACATTGAAGAAGGTCGGCAAGGGCAAGTCGTCCTGTCTGGATGATTTGCCCTATGAATTGTACTTGAGGTTGTCGCACATCTTTGTTCCGATTTTGACTGTTGTGTTCAGCAACTGTTTCCGGCAGGGCTCCGTCCTCGACCGGTTAACCAGAGGTGTGATCACGCTGTTGAAAAAGGGCAAGGGTGTTTGGGTGGATTTAGATGGTTATAAGCCTATAACACTGCTAAACACGGAGAAAGATTTTAGCCAAGATCCTGCAGGAGAGTTTGCAGTCAGTTGCCGAGTCTCTTTTGGATCCTAAGTAGACTTGCGCTGTGAAGGACCGAACAATTCAGAGGAACCTGCATCTCATCCGCACGATTATAGAGGGTGTAAAAGACGACGAGCAAACCGCGCTGATCAATTTAAATCAGTCTAAGGCATTTAATAGGGTTGACCATCGCTAATTTGTTGCTGTCCTGCAGGCCGCCGGATTCGAACCTGACTTGGATTAGCCTGCTGTATCGTTCCCCCAGCGCTGTGGTACAGGTGAACGGGAAGCTGTCGGACACTTTTGCACTGTCTCGGTCGGTTGTTCAGGGTTGTCCACTGTCGCCTCTACTTTACGCTTTGACGTTGGAGCCTCTCCTTCGCCGGCTAAGGGACAGGCTGTGCAGTCCGGCCCTACGTGGAATCGCTGTTTTTGGAGGGGCTCTTACCAGGGTTTCCGCGTACGCCGATGACATTGGTACTGAAGGCGCTTGATCGGTACGAAAAGGTGACAGGGGCCAGGATTAACCGCGACTTCAAAACCTGCAGACAAATCACTTGATTTTTTTTAGGTCTTGGAAATTGAACGCTGCTTTTATTTTATTTTATTTTTTTTTTTTGAGCTCTCATGAAATAAAAATTATATATATATATCCACACTCTTCAATGAATTCAACAAAATATTATCTCTCTTTATTTTTATTTTTTGTTTTTATTTTTTTTTGTTTTTTATCAAATTCATCCCATGCAAGGCAGTAAAGCTACTAAGACAGAAGGGGTTACTGGGTACGAAAGAATTAGAAAGCAGAAACTTTATTCAGGAGCGGGAACAATAGAAGAATAATCAGGAAGACAGTAGATAATAATTGACACTGCATTTAAATTTTTGAAGATTTAAGTTGGCTGGAAAACATGGAACCGGATGAGTGTTCCACAAGCGAGAAGTACGAGAAAAGAATCTGCTATCATAGAACTTACGGCTACACCTAGTCAATTCAACTTGTAAATTGATGAGACCTTACCACCAAACTACAGCTGCGTTTAAATTAATAAAGTCTAGATGCCATAGCAGATATCTCAACCGAACAATTACCATGAAAATATTTATAGAAATGGCAAAGGGAGACAACTTTATGGCGGTGAGAAAGTGATTAAAACCGAGACTCCAGAACAAAACAAAAAAAAATGGAAGAGTTACTAAAATAACACATGGTTCAGTGGTAGACAGTTGATATTTAGCTAAGTTGAAAAACACCTTATCGTTGGAAATAGATAAGCTACCAAACTATTTACTCATTAGGAATTGTAACTTCTTTTGATGACTAACTTGTTAAATAGTATACATAACGTATTCAACAAAAAAAAAGAAAATTTCTTTTTTTCACTATTTACATTTGGTATTTAAGTTTGTATTATATTTTTACTTAATATTTTTTATTTTTTTAAAGTATATATTATTTTTGTTTTATTTATGTTTATTTGTTTTTTTTTAGTTTGCAGTGTAAATATTTATTTATATGCCTACATGTACCCATTATTTCAGTTTTCTTGTTTAGGAGTTTATTTTGGTTCTTAAAACTAATTATTGCTAATTTTTCCTCTAAGCATAATTTAGAATTTTTGTTGTTAATTCTGTATAGAGCTGCTCTTTTTTTTAATTTTCCATTTGATTTTAATGGGGATATTGTTTTCTTTTTGGCTCCAGATATATTTTGATAGGGTTTTACTGATTGTTTCTTTTTTCTTTCGAATGACATTTTGTGATTATAATAGCTTGCATTAAAAAAAATTTCTGTGTCCTTTATGTAAATCTTTTCGTCTGTGGTAATGTTAATATTTACGATAGCTTTGTATATTATATCAGTGATTAAATATTTATTGTTAAGTGGGTAATTTTCTTTGTTTCTGAAGTTACATTTACTGGCGTTCTTTTGATGACTAGTATACATAAAATATTCAACAAAAAAAAAAAATTTTCTTTTTTTCACTATTTACATTGTTCGGACTATCGTCCTCATCTTCATTATCATATTTATCACATACTGAGGACATGGCACAGAGGATAAAGGCGTTGGTTAGATCCAGTGACAGGACCCAAAGAGTGTGAATCCAATACCTAGTTAAGGCAGTGGAGAACATGGAGAGGGGAATTAACAGGAGGTAACTGATAACTGACATCCATTAGACATGCACGTGGAACTAGAACAGTCTACCCCAGTGAGCGAAATTAAGGGTTCAGTTCGACATTCCAACCACCTGAAGAAGGCTGGAGGGTACAACGGCCGAAACGTTGTGATAAATATGGCAACAAAGATGAGGACGATAGTCCGAACAATGTAAATAGTGTACATAATACCTCATCTCAGAAATATAGACAGATTCTTTTTTTTTTCATTGCAAATTATTGATTATATCACATCCAAGTATTTTACAAAAAATTAGAGCCGATCACACAATATTTCAAGCTCAATTTAGGTTTATAGTCTGTAACTATGCAATGAGATGACGTAACATAAAGCGTAGATTTGTCTGCGGAATATCATTACATTATCGTTAGTGAAATCATTAAAGTTTTTTGTCAAAAGCATTTCTGGTCGTATATATTGGGTGGAAAACTTCAAGACTTAAAGAGGAACACTTGCTTACTTCAAACACATACATTTCATTTTATAGAAAAAGAACTTAAATCTTTTAGAACAGAGGATAGTTTAGCATATTGCTGCGACACTTTTGGTTTGTTCAAGAAGATGGGGAGATGGAGTTCTACGATGCAATTGATTGGCGCTTGTTTTTAAACAGTTCGAAAAGAAGTTTTAAGTTTTCTTTTTTTTTCTTCATTTCCTTCTTTCTGTCTACTCCAGTTTTCATTCTTTTCTTTTCTTCATTTCCTTCTTTCTCAATTTTCTCTTTTCTATAAAATTTTACTTTATTATTCAGAGCAAAGCGCCATATTCAAAATTCGACGCATTATCACGTATAATTTTTTTTAATAATCTCTTTCGTAATATAATCCGATATCGAGCTTTGAATTTAAAACTTTTCTTTTTTGAGATAAATATTTCGTCACATGCGTCATCGGAGGCGGGTGTATAATTCTTATTTACAATCTTTGGAGCATAAAATGCTTAATTCCAAACTTAAGTATTAGCTCATTATGAAAGCGTCAGACATCGTTCTCAAAACCTAAATGAATCTTATTGAAAATTTTAAGTCGAAAATCGAAGTTAGGACCAATACTTTACAAGATCAGTGCCGTAATTTCGGGCCTATAAAATGGAAATGTCATTTCGGAATTTGGACGTATGCTTGATTGATTGTTTTGTACTTCACGGTTTATCAACCTTCTGTGTGTTATTTAAAGCCAAAACATATCTGGGGATTTTAAAAATGATCCTTTTTTTTGTTTTTGGCGAGGGGATTATTGCATTATATTTCTTCTAGATACACGTTCTACTGGTCAACACATAACTGGATGAAAAGAGATGAGTATTTGCTCCTAAGTGAATGCAACGATGTATAAAAATACTAATATTCGTACAGAAAAACTGAACATTTTCAGATCTGAAATATGATGCATTAACAAAAAGATTATGTCTTATTTATAATTCCCTGGCAGAATGGGCCACTCATATGCTTTACATTCTTTTCTGGTAACAAAAAGATTATGTCTTATTTATAATTCCCTGGCAGAATGGGCCACTCATATGCTTTACATTCTTTTCTGGTAACAAAAACATTATGTCTTATTTATAATTCCCTGGCAGAATGGGCCACTCATATGCTTTACATTCTTTTCTGGTAACAAAAAACATAAGCATTTTAGATCGAAAAATCGGCAAAATTATGAGAAAGATTCCCAAACAGTATTTGATTTTTCTCAGAACTCTTAAATAACTGGAATTTACTAAACCATTATCTTCGAGTTCCCGATTAGGATAGAAGTTATTACACCAACAATTATCTCGGGAATAATTTTGCAACTGTCATCGTAAGCGCCAGATGCCATAAACTCAATTATCAAAAGCTATTGTGACTAATGGATGGTTTAAAACCTGTAAAAAACGTTTCGCAAGAGATAGTGATTTAGGCGGGAAAGATTTTCTCATATCTCGATTGACTGGCTTCATTTTCCAGGACTTAACGTGTCACTTGTGTTCATTATTGTTGCATCAGCATTGTATCTATAAAAAAAATAAAGTTATTATTCATACATGTATTACACCAATACATCAAAAAATCAAAGTGTCTCTTCCTGAGATGTCTGCCTTGGATTAGAGTGTAGTTTCTGTTTCATTTCCTCTGCCGTCTTCTCGGGTTACCGTGCACGCTGTGTTTCTCCGTTGGGGCATGTCATGAATTAAGAATAAACTAGCCTAGTCCTGGGGGGTCCCAGTCCTTCAGAACCACCCCCCTCACTGCACTCAAACCCTCAAACTTGTGACTTCGTGTTAGCACAGCTATCGACAGCCCCAAGTGTTCCGTCGACCCAATTTCACTCACAAGGATTGGGTCAACCCGTGGTATGGTTTTCAAGTATTTTCCAACAATGCTCTCCAGACCGATAACATCAGGAAGTCTCCTTCCTGACAAATCAACAGTGGTGAGATTCGAACCCGGGTTCTGACCATTCTGACTATGAGGGTCAGAATGTGAACGTTCTTAACCAATCGGCCACGAGCCCCAAATCAGAAATTTATTAAATTAACAAGATTGTACATATAAACAACCACGGGCAAAAACACAACCAATTTAAGCCACAGCTGCACTAGTAATTTAAATAATAAATAGAGAAAACGCCAGAAATTTCAAAACTAACGTACGACAAAATATAGTTAACACTCGGAATTTATGCAACTGTAGAATTAAAAATAGATGTACATTAGATGGAGCTCGTAAAACCGAAACAATAATCTATAAAGCAGAAGTTATAGATATTAATGGTCAGAATAAAACGTACATAGAATGTACTGAAGGTTCTTTCAAATAAAAATGGTACAGTCATAGGTTGTCATTCAAGCTAGTGAGAGCTTTACCAAACTAGCTAACCATGTATGGAATTTAAAAGAAGAAAACAGCAGGGATCCAATTGTAAGATGGAAAAATTAAAAAAAAAAAAGCAAAGCCTTACAACAATCAAAATAAAATTTGCAACCTTTGCCAACAGGAAAAATTAGCCAAAGTGATATTTCCGGATCTAAAAATCCTTTTGAACAAGAAATTCGAAGTCATGAGCGGTTGCATTCTTACAAAAAATCCTCTTAAGCTCATATGAGGCTAGTTAAAAATGTATGCACACACACACACACACACACACACACCGATACAGTTATAATAGCCTTGCTTTTCTCCTCTTCACCTTTCTCTTTCTTTCTTTCTTTGCATCCCCTCCTCCCTTTCTATCACAGCCAACGCCGTGTGCTTATTTATTCACTTTTTAAAATAATATAGCGTTCATTTTTTTTTTTTGGGGGGGGGTAAATAAAGCGTTAAGAGGTCAAATGATAAAAATACCGCTAAGTTTAAACCAAGGTAGGGAACTCAACTGATCTCCTAATTTTTATAGCTATATATAGGATTAATGTAAGTAAAAGTATGTCACTTAGCTGATTGATATTACCTTCAGCATCCTGACTCCAGAAATTCGTCGGCGGACCTGTCCGTCTACCCTTCAGGGGATATCAGCAATTTACTGCTTATATTTTTTCAACTTTTTCCTTTTATACACATTTAACAACTGTGTAAGTTTTCTTTTACATACGCTATGTTCGTGTGTGCGCGTGTGCGGTCATGCTCGCGTCTCTGTGAATCTACGTTTGTTCGCGTGCGCCCGTCTGCGCGGATGTGCGTACGTGTAGGAAGACGTGATCATTTTGCCCCTTTCTTTTTTCTTTTTTTTTTTTTTTTGTTTTCTTTTTTTTTTTTTCTTCGCTTTACACTCGTATATTTAGTCTTTTTTTTACTTTTTCTTTTTCCGACTGTAGCTGATTTTGTCTGGGTTTGTTCCGTCTCTAGAAATGTGACCGATTTTGATTTTATTTATTTTTACTTAAAGTCATTCTGGTTATTTTTGCTTGACAAGTTGTATTTTGTTTTTACGAGTTTTTGTCATAAATAATTGATATTAATCTTTAAATGAATAATTCTATACACACACACACCTATATATATATATATATATATATATATATATATATATATATATATATATATATATATATATATATATATATATATATATATATATATATATATATATATATATATATATGATACTAAGAGCACCTCCGCGTGGTGTAATGGTTAGCAAGCTTGTCTCGCTAAAACACAGTTACGGCTGAATAGTGAGTTATATCCTCATTGGGTGTCCCATATTTTTGGCCTTGTGCCACATCTAAGCTACGCTTAGAAAATCATTTTGGGCACCTCGACGTAGTGTAATGGTTAGAAAGCGTGTCTTGCTAGATCAATTACGACTGCGTAGTGAGTTCGATCCTCATTGGATGTCCCATACTTTCGGCCTTGTGCCACATCTAAGCCGGGCTTAGAAAATCACTATATATATGATACTAATGATATTAATGCATAAATGGAAAAATCCTGTATATACACATGCACATATACATACATATAAATATATATACGCATGCATATACGCACATCCACTCATATACATACACGCACGCATACACATATATTTATATATCTTCGCAGGGCTATTATTTCGTTTTTTATTTAGTTTGGTGTTATCATAAGTATTAAGTGAAGGAGGTTAGATCTATAATTAAGTTAAATTAGTATTGTTAGAATATAAGTGCATATGCCTGTGTTTATACGCCTATGTATACGCACACGTACACATCTATTAAGGCGCGCATATAGGTATACGTATGTGTTCATATGTACACATAAACGTGTATACACATGTATATGTACACTTATGTCTGTGCTTTGTAAGCTAGTGTTTAAATGGTGAATTTTTAATACTATTTTTACATTTATGTATATATATATATATATATATATATATATATAAATATATATATATATATATATATATATATATATATCTAGAGAGAGAAAGAAAAAGAGAAAGGGAATCTTCTAACGTATTATATACGTGATGTATACAAACGCCAAATATGTAGCTAGGAGAGCTCAATTCATAACTGAAGAGCGATGCGTTAATAGCAGGAGCAGCCACAGAATTTCCCTTCTCTATAGTGCTCAGTCGGTGAAGGTAAGCATACACACACACACACACACACACACACACACATATATATATATATATATATATATATATATATATATATATATATATACCCCTGCATACTAAAGCATGGACCGTACGCACGTTACACATACGCACGTATATGTAACTGTTAAATGATGTATATGTAATTAAAATAAGTGTATGATTATATCATGTTATTGTTTATCGTTTATTTAAAGTTTTATTTTTATTTTTGCTTATATTTAATGTTTAGTAGTTTATTTGTTTTTTCCTTGCTGTTCCATGTTGAGGTATTACTTTTGGGGTTAGATTTTTTCATTTTTTGGTGTTTGTTTATGTATCTATGAGTATACATCTATATGCGCTTATATGTGTGTATGTTTAATATTTGTTCGTTCATTTGTTTATTAATAAATTAAGTTTATATTATATTTGTTTCTTTTATTTATTTAAAGTTTGTATTATATTTTTACTTAATATTTTTTATTTATTTAAAATATATATTATTTTTGTTTTATTTATGTTTATTTGTTTGTTTGTTTTTTAGTTTGCAGTGTAAATATTTATTTATATGCCTACATGTACCCATTATTTCAGTTTTCTTGTTTAGGAGTTTATTTTGGTTCTTAAAACTAATTATTGCTAATTTTTCTCTAAGCATAATTTAGAATTTTTGTTGTTAATTCTGTATAGAGCTGCTCTTTTTTTTAATTTTCCATTTGATTTTAGTGGGGATATTGTTTTCTTTTTGGCTCCAGATATATTTTGATAGGGTTGTACTGATTGTTTCTTTTTTCTTTCGAATGATATTTTATGATTATAATAGCTTGCATTAAAAAAATTTCCTGTGTCCTTTATGTAAATCTTTTCGTCTGTGGTAATGTTAATATTTACGATAGCTTTGTATATTATATCATTGATTAAATATTTATTGTTAAGTGGGTAATTTTCTTTGTTTCTGAAATTACATTTATTGGCGTTCTTTTGCTGTATGATATCGTTTTAATTGTTATTGGTTTTGTTGAGTATTAGTTATTATTTTCTCTCTGTTATCCATGCAGGTGTAACTAATTTTGATTGTATTTTTGTTGATAATTTGCTGTTTTAGGGAAGTTTTTGTCTATTATTTTGAAAAATATTTTTTTATTGTATTGTTGTGGGGGGGGGGATCAAATTTTATTTCTTTTTCTGTTGTTTTGTTTGAATTGTTTTTGTTTTTGTATTCCAGTCTGTTTGAATATCCGCGGTTTCGTAGAGTTGATTCATATGTTTTTTTTATTATTATTATTTTCACCGAATATTTTTAGGATACTAGAATTTGTTGAAATTCTTTTTTTATAGAATTTTTGTTAATGTCTATTGGGTTGTTTGGTTTTCTGAATGGTTTGTAAGTTCCGTTGTTTAGGTTGAATGATACGTGTAAGAAATTTACTATTTGTGATTTGATTTTATATCAATTTTAAATCCGAGAATTTTGAAGGTTTTTATTCATTCTTGTTTTATTTTTCTCTAGTTTTGCAGTTGCATTTCTTACTGTTAATAGACCGTCGTCCCGGTATAGACCAATATCTTTTTGTTAATAATGTTTGTCAGTTTAATGAATATGTATATGCATATGATTTCCTCGCACAATCATAGCTGCCCATTGTAACATCAAAATTATTATTATTATTATTATTATTATTATTGTTGTTGTTTTGGCCTTTTTTCGTCCATATGTTTTTACTGTGGTATAATATTGATTTTCGGTAGTATTTAATTATATTTATGTCCTCGTTGAGGATAGTGATGTATTGTATTTCTATGTTTAATGCGTTGTTTAGTGTATGCACATTAATAGACAGGAAGAAATCTTTTATGTCTAATTGCGTGAGGGAGCACTTTTCATTATTACTAATGTTATTAAACCAATTGATTGTAGCTTTAGTTTTTTGTTGTTTTTTTTTTTTTGCCATTTGGTTTACCGTGCTTCTTAGTTTTTAGCATATTTTTTCAAATATTTGTTTGCTTATTTTCCTAATGTTACTTTTAGTGGGGTTTAGTAATTTGCATGTTGGTTTGGTCGTGAATTTGTCTTTATGGTCTTTTAATTTAATAAATGATTCTACTTTTGCTAATTGCTTTATTCTAATTTTAGTTTAGTCGCTATGTTTTTACCTTCTCATATATATATATATATATATATATTCATACATGTTTTATTAAATAATATAGACAAGTGTTGTCTATTTATTTTATGTAAATTCTTTTCATAACGTCTGATAAGTTTAATAACATTATCGTTGAACGAAGAAAGAAATTCACAATATTGATCCATATTTTTTAATACAATCTAAGCTTTCGGCTTATATAAGCAATTATCAAAGATGTCAATTACAACATATTAAGCAATATAAGGAACAGGACAGTGATGATAGTCTGTCATTGTTTACATAGATGATTTCTAAGCAACGATAAACACGCGCATATAAGACGCTAGAAGCGAAAATCGCACCGCATCTCATGACGTCACACATGACCACACGAGAGTGAATTGGAGAAGTATGAAGTATGGGAAGCCATTGGTATAAACCAATGGCTTCTGTTACCAATTATAGATATTTAAGGATATTTGTAGAGATTCCATAATTGATTTGTTTAGGTTGGGTTTCAACTGTTTGATGTATAATGCTTCAAGGATTTTTAGTTTTTGTTTATTGTTTTCATGTCGAAGTTTAATTGTGTTTTCGACAAGTATTTTACGGAATTGTGTGTGCGAGCAGGCATGTTGTTTTAAATGCCTAAAAATGTTAGAGTTTTCATTCAAATGTAGTGTCAAGCGTCGTGAAAGCGAGTTTGTGGTGTGACCAACATAAATATTATTTAATTCGTTGGAGATACAATCTCCCAAGTATATATATATATAGTATCAAAAATACTTTTACAAATTTTGAGGAAAAAGTTCATATAAACATATATCCGCAAATCCTTCTTTATTAAGTTTAATATTTACGGTAGACGCTGTTTAATGTACAATCCAAGATACAATCCAAAAATGCTTTTACAAACTTTGGGGGCGGAATCCTTTCTCCAAAACAAGATAAAATGTCCATATAAACATATGTCCAAAAGGCCATCGCTTTACCTCAACACAGCAACTCATAGCAAATGTTGAAAATGTCCTCCGCTTGCTTCTACACACGCATGCACCCGTCGGATCATTGACTGGCGGACCCTTTCAAATACACCCACGCAGTGTCGAATGGTTTTGCAGTCCCCCATGACACATTGTTGAGGTGTCTCTGAATTATTAATGTTTGCTGCATAAACCATTTGTTTTAGGTCGCCCCACAGATAAAAATCCATATTGGGGGAACGTGTAGGCCATGGGTCCTCCCCTGCCTACCCATCTTTCGTGGTAGATATCAGCCAGTGCATTGCGAAAAATGTGACAAAAAGGTGCTAGAACACCATCATGCCCGAATGACATTCGTTTTCGTATTAGCAGGGATACATCCTCTAGCAGGGCTGGAAGTGTGTTCGAAATAAAGTCACTGTAGACAGCTCCTGTAAGTTGTGCCGGAAGAAAATATGAACCTATCAGGCAGTCAGCTACAATTCCAGCCAACACATTAATCGTAAACTGATGCTAGTGTCTAGCCTGTATTGTGCCACGGGGATACCGATCCTCCCACAAATGTTGGTTGTTGTACATTTGTTATTATATCTCTTCCAAATGGATCATCTCCGATAGCCTGTCGGATGTGTTCTTTGTGGTCAGGTGTACGAGCGGATCTCGTCTTCTTGCATTTAGAGTTTGTAGTGCCACGGATCCTGTCTCATCATCGCGACGATAAACAGCAGCAAAGGTTGGATGACTCGGCTGCCTTCGATGTGGAAACGCAATCTGATACAGCCGTACAGCCTTGCGGCCATTAATATTCGCGCGGCCGTCTGTAAAAATCATATCTCATGCTCACGATATTAATATCCTGCATTGTTAAAGCGAACACTTCTCAGTTAACGCACTAATAAATACGTTAAACGCTGAAGATATATTAGCCATAAATGTACACGAATTACAAATGTTTCCATGGCAACACGGCGCCATCTTCCATAAACTTTGTTTAAACTTAATAGTTTAAATATAAAAGATTTATATGGACTTTTGTCCTAGTTTTGGTGTGAGGAACCCGCTCCTAATATTGGTAAAAGTATTTTTTATACACCATGCATATATATATATATATATATATATATATATATATATATATATATATATATATATATATATATAGGAGGTACGGTGGAGTAATGGAAAGCAGAAATCGAAATCGGAAAGTCAAGTTTGAATTCATGTCGAATCCATTTCATTCACTTATGTGCTAATACCCTTGGGAAAGGTATGAATTCTCTTCTTCTCTCCCACCCACCCCCAGCTATAAGTAAATATCAGAACAGACTGTGTTCTATAGCCTCGGATGGCAACTTGTCTAGGAGAAGGACAACTCTGAGTTCAAATCCTGCGGAGGGTTGTTTGGGGACCTTGTGGCACTTAGTGCACCAGGTCTCTGTATTGTACCCTTCAAAAAGTGTGAATGGTCCTGCACGAAACCTTCACCACTGTAATCAAATCTCATGTGCTGGTGTCTGGGCTGTCCGTTCCTGGGAACTGAGTTGCCTGGCCCTCATACGTCGAAAAAACGACGGGATAGTCCTACATATATATATATATATATATATATATATATATATATATATATATATATATACATGATGAAAAAGTATCCCGGACATAAATAAAAACAATTTTTAGCGCCAAAATCTTTATGTTATTATTAAGGAATTTTATAGTTATTAAATTACTTTTTTTTTAAATCCATTTAAAACCTTAAAAAATTTTGTTTAAAAATTTCTTTTTTCATGTGTCAGCGTGTAACCATAAATTACGATATTAGCGTGTTTTTTTTTAGGGCGAAAAACAGTGATTTGGAAATTCTTGCAAAAATGAAATAATTGCTAGATTTTAATAACATTTTCAGGTCTTATTAACAAATGAATTAAATTATTTTAGAAATGTGTTTTAGAAAATCATAGTAAAATACATTTTACATCTGTTATCCCCAAATAGGAGTAACGTTTAATTTTATAACATTTCGAAAAAATCATTTTTGTAGGGCTTAATGTTTCCATTATTTTTAAAATCCTTTTCTAGGACTCAATATTTCCATTAACTATAAGCACAAGTCTTGCAGAATTTAAATCACCATTTTTTTTTCTATTAATAAAACAGTATCTCCAGTTATCGAAAATCTGTTCTGAATCGTAAAATTTAAAATATGCAATAAAATTAAGAATTATTTAATTAGAAAAACTTTTTTATGAATAAAATTTATTATAGACACTATTGCCTTAAGAAATTGTCTTCGATGAATAATGAATTTTTACAAGAATTGACTTCATTTTTTAAATTTTAATTATAATAATTTATTAAGTTTTAAATCTATTAAAATTCAGTATTAATTTGTAACAGTTAGATGATATTGTCATTAAATAAAAACCATATTTACTAATCATAAATGGAAAAGTTTAGGACAATTTAGTGAACCCCAATATTTTAAAAAGAATTTTGAATTTTTTTATGTGTGTATGAACAACCGATTTTTGTAAATACGAACGTTCATACAAAAAAATAAGAGCGATGAATATAGTAAATTTATATTTATTGGTAATTATATAGCATTTCCTCAACAAGGGCCTGCGCAAGTTAGATTATAAAGTTAAAATACCTTAAATTCAATAAAATATTAGATTACTTAGAATATTTTCCAAATTTACTTAAAAATAATATAAAACGGCGTTCATGTTTATATTCGTCAAGTAATTGTTACAGTAATTGTCACTCTTGGAAAAAATTCCCAAACATAAGTCTAGTGAGAAAGTTGTCAACACCTCATTAAACCATTCACGTCTGTTTCTAAAAAAATGCTTTTCTGTGACATGTTCAGCTAAATCTAAGTTATATTTCTTTTCAAATCACACACACACACACACACATACACACACATATATATATATATATATATATATATATATATATATATATATATATATAATTATTTATTTTAAAAAAATATATATGTATATATATATATTACTGAGTTTCGTGCTATGTAATATATCGCATTTTTTAATTTATTTTTTTTTTATTTTAAATATGACATTTATTTTATAAAAAGATGATATCCAGATGTCGATGTGAGACACGATTTTTTCTTGTCACAGTCTATATAGTTATGTGTCTTGTCACAAGTAAAATGCAAGAAAGAAAAAACTTAGGTTTGAAAGTTAAAGGCAACAGAAGTTTCTCTTTTATGTCAACACGAAAATGCTTCTTTTTTTTAATATCAAATAACAAACAGTCTGTAAACCGGAAGTTATTTCTCTAACGGAAAAAATCGGGACGATTTCGTCAACAGATTCTAATCGAAGTCGTGACATAGAAGCGTGTAGACGTCAGGCTCTGAGCAAAAGAAGGCGAATAAAAAAAAAGAAAAAAAGAAAAAGGTCTTGTACAGTCGTGACGGATCCGAAAACTGACGCGTTCCGTTAGAGTGAATTTGATCCATTATTGTATTTTGTCTCAGTCACAAGGTTACTATTGAAAAACACAAAAAAAAAATCCCAGTTGCAATGAACGATAACAAAGTATTAAAGACATTTTCGTAAAAGATACCAATTTTCTTTTTAAAAAGATTAGCAATTGATAATTAATTGAAAATCAGTTTTTCGCTGTAAAAAATATTGCACAAACCTCATATATTAACCCCTGTTATTGAATAAAAGCCGTTCCTTCTCCCCCTACTCACGTAGCTAAGATTTTACAAGGTTACAGTAGAAACCTATTTTCGTTTATTAAAAAATCCCGTACGATCACCGAAGTTAAGCAACGTCGAGCGTAGATGGGTGATTGCTTGGAACTCTCTTCCGGCTTCTTGCTTTCCAGTCAACTTAGATCTTCAAAAGATTATATGCAAAATCGATTGTAATATTTTGTCTTCTTAATTCCTGTTCTTTTATTCTTCTCTCCTCTTAATAGTGTTTTTTATCTCATGTTCTCTAATACTCAGCAACGACTTGCGTCTTAGTGGCTTTATTGCCTTTCTTGAGGTGAAATGTTAAAAAAAAACTAAAGAAAGAGAAAGTAATGCCAGCTTATTGCAAACCTCAAAATGCCTGCTCAATGTCGCCAATAGATACTAATCTAAAGATATGCCTTTACAACATTATTGGGGGACGAACAGCTATTTATCCCCGTGAAACATCGTAAACAACTTCAAATGTCTAAATAATTAAATATATTCCACCAGAAATGGTTTCGAATAATCTTGAAGATCTATTATCGTGACTACTTCCCAGGAGAAACGCTGGATGCAAAACATTGTAGCTGAGGACAAACTAAGATTTGTTGCAAAATCCTTCGCCTAACATTTACCCTCTATGCAAAGATTGCTATGAATTGGAAACCACCAGAAGTAGGACGTAAAAGGAAGACGTCACGAATAATATGACATCACCACTTTTTCTGCCAAAGGACTTCTCCTAACGCCCGCTAGATGGCGTTGCCATAAAATCAGAAAAAAATAAAAGTGCAAAAAACTCTTTCGTCTTCTTCTTGGTTTACGGCTGACAGCGAAACACCAAGCAACATCGAGACTGGCCAGATAGGTAAACATTTGGAAATACCAGTTACTGTAAGTTTGGGTGTGCGTGTGGTGTATTGGATAACAACTGGAAATTGTAAAATTGGGGAGTCGAGTTCTAATTCCAGTCGGAGTCGTTATAATCACTTTCGGGCAAATATCCTCAGGAAAGATATGAATCCACCACTTCTTCCCTTAGCTAGGGCTAATCAGTAGAGCTTGTATCAGTCAAAAAAATTGTTTCCAAAACAATTTTTACAATCTAAAAATATTCTCTTTCTGCAAATAACCTGCAAAATAGACCGGAAAAACAAATGAATAAAAAAAAAATCTTCTTTCACAATGTCGCAGGCACAAGAGAAGTAATTTTCCGCTCTGTAACACTTCTTACTTCCCAGCGAACCACGTGTCGCATCGTACTCAAAACAACATAATCTAAGCTGGGAGATACCAAATCAAGAAAAAACTCTTTCTAATGTAAATATATTTATAACATGTTTGATAGGACTTCACACACACCACACGTACGAATTAGGACACTTCAATATACATACCATACGTACGTATAAAGACACCTCAATATACACATCACACGTACAAATAATGACACCTCAATATACACATCACACGTACGAATAAGGACACCTCAATATACACACTGATATTCAACTCTTTTTAAAACTTCCTGTTGACTTTGTACATTCTTTTTATTTATGTGACGTGTCTATTCAGGACGAAGGCGACCACGGCTCTCCACAATTCCCTGTTCTTCATAGCTCTTAATAAATTTTGTCGTTCTGCTATTTCTCCTAAACCCTGTTCTGTCATCCATTTACTCAAAGTTATGCGTTGTTTTCCTCTGTCCCTCTTGCCTTAAATCTGTCCTGTGAGTATCCAAGCCCTTTTTTTCTCATGTGCCCTAGAAATTTAAACTTTCTATTCCCGATGGATATATTCATATATGTATAAATTTCCTTTTTCTTTCTATTTTCTCGAAAACTTCGTCGTTGCTCACATGTTCAGACCATGGTATCCTTCTGTAGAGCCGCATTTCTGCTATTTCAAGTCTTTTCGTACAATATTGTTTGTAATTTCATTCCTATCTCCTCTTAGATAAAATATCCCATGCGACCACATCGATTAATACTTACTACATTATCATCATCATTCCCTTGACTTTTCTAATCGTAAGGGAATCCGAATGCAGAAGCCATATTGAATTTCCAACGGTCTAACAACAGCAGTCATCTGCAATTCTGGTATAGTCACACTTCTCCATTGTTTGAGATTGTCCAACCAGTTTTTGTTAGCGTCCTCTCCTACGTCCACCTTCAAAAGTGTCTTGCATGATGGTCTTACATAGGCTGGTGTGCCATTTTTCTCCGCTTGACAATGGTGAGAAGTTCCTGGTGTCCCACACAACTTTCAAACCTTTTCCGCATAAACTCATTGATTTTATGTTACCAATTGATGATTCCAAAGAGTTTTCTCGTGCATTTGTCCTCAAATTACAGGATTATGAAAGGATTATGAAGCGAGAGAATTACTTCTGGTAAATCGCGCAACAGGCAAATGTCCATTTCGTTCCATAGAAAGACAGACAGCGTTCGTTTTGAGTTTATTTCGAGATTCCAAAACGTCATTTCTCTTTCACAGCTACAACAGGGTCGATATTAGAGCATTGACCTTGTAAAGCGGTGATTGTAAGTTCGATTCACGTTTTCAAGTGCTGAATCATATGGAATTTTCATTTGTTTCTGAGCACAACTTTCGACGCCTTCCGAACGAACTATCTAATTTCGTTACTATCTATCTATCTATCTATCTATTATTTCCCTATCTATCTATCTATCTATCTATCTATCTATGTATCTCGGTGTCTTCATATCTATATATCGATAATATGTTAGATTCATAATTGGTGTCAGCTAATTAACGTTGGTAAAAAAAAACAGCAAATATTGGCTGAAATTGAAAAAAGCTATTGAAAATGTTGTCAATTTTATGGAAAGAAAACCAGCATTCAGCTATGACGATTGCAATAACGCACGCAGAGTTTTTTAAAAAAAAGGTGTCTTTCGTTTAAAAAAATTCAAGAACAAAAGCAAAACAAAATTCGAGATATTTGCATGCGGCAACAATTGTAAAGTAAAACCGTACACTCCTGCTGGCTCTCATGATTTTGTATTTGTTTCGAAGACAAGAATTGGTTTTCCAAAATATTTGCTCCAAATATGATCCATTTTTACAGCGATTGTAAATTATTGTTTTATTTTGTTGCTTCATAATATATTTCTTATATAGTTTCGTTGCTTTGTAATAGATTTCTTATATTATTTTAAGAAAATTAGAAAGTTTTCATTGCACTCAATATTCCTTACGATTTATATTAGAGAAGCAATAAAAACATTCAACGCGTGGCATTCCAAGTATTTTCATCTTTAATATTATTTATGTTAATAGTTTTAAAAATTTGGTAGTGTTTATACTAGAGTCTATACGTAAACATTGGTCGTGTTTATATTTCAGTCTATAGGTAAACATTGGTAATGTTTATACTTGGTTGTGATCAAAAATTGCACAGAAAATAGAGATATTCCCCTCCTCTCTCTCTCTCACTCTCTCTCTCTCTCTCTCTCTCTCTCTCTCTTAACTAAAGAAAGTCAAGATAAGATGTTACCTTGAATTTAAAAAAGAAAATAATAATAATGTAGTTTACAACTTTAAGTTAAAACTTATATGTTCGTATATAAGAAATCTATTGTCGGATAGTCGGTGACTAAACCGGTATCCCTACTGCAATTTCTTGCAGATGAGACATGTTGTTGCAACTCTCTAGAATGAAAAATAGTACCTACCAAAGGGCGGAAGAACTTTTCACGAGTCAACAGACAGCTAATGAGGTAGTGTCTCAATAAAATCACCATGGAGTAGGCAACGGATATTTTTTTGTTTTTATGATGGATTATTGCGTTTTCTACGGCTTATCAACATTTTTCAAGTTATTTCATTTTATCTGCCAGAAAATATTTTTTCAATAATAATGATTTATTGATGAAAGTATTACTAATAAACTCATAGCTGGGGCAAGAAGAGGTAAACTTATAAGAATATTTGCGCGTAATATAACGAACACAACGAAATCTAGAACTCGCTTTCCGATTGACAATTCCTAACCATTATCCATTACTAACCCGCACATCTAAGATTACAGCACCTTGTTTTGGCAAACGGTTACCCAGCTAGGTAGTGATCGGGTTCGACGTTGCTTAACTTCGGTAATCGTACGAGAGTTTTCAACGGGATATAACCGTAAGACTCAGTGGGAGCATAAACCGCTCCACAAGAAAATACATGGCTCTTAACAATCAAATTATGAAAGGTAACAGCGTGAAAGGTATTAATTCTGTTGAAATTAACACGTTACTCGTAAGGAGGGACATGTGCAACAGGTGTCACCTGGCCGTCGGGCAGTGACTGTTAGCAAAAACAACGGTGTAAAGGGGGTCAAACTCTATGAAATTGATCGCTCGCCCAGTAAGGAAAAACATGAACGACCGTCATCCAGCGATTGTTCTCATAAAACAAAGATCAAATTTAGGGACAGTAAATGTCAGAACAGTAAATCAATGTGGTCAGCTAGAGAATATAAAGCAAGAAATGAACAGCTTAAAGGTTAATATTTCAGGCGTAACCGATAAAGATGTGACAAAAACATGATCATATATGCAGGTGGACAGAAAAATGAAAGAGGAGTAGGACTGATATTAGATTAAGACAAAAACAAATATGTTCGAGGATATTATCAACTTCTTGAAAAAAGATCTTGTAGTTAAACTGAAAGGGGAGCACTATTTACATTATTCGGACTATTTTCCTCATCTTTTTCACCATATTTATTACAACGTTTCGCCCGTTGTACGCTCCGGACTTCTTCAGGTGGTTGGAATGCCGACTGAACCCTTTATTTCGTTCACTGGTGCATACTCTTCTGTTCCATGTTTAATGGATGTCAGTTATCAGTTATCTCCTGTTAATTCACCTCTCCAAGTTCTCCACTGCCTTAACCGGGTATTGAACTCACACTGTTTGGGTCCTGTCACTGGATCTAACCAACGCCTTTATCCATTGTGCCATGTGTCCTTGATGACATCTGTGTATGAATTTCAGGGTAAATATAGACAGATACTGAAAGGGAAGCCTTTAAACGTATCCATCATATTTGTATATGCACCAACAAAACATAAAGTACAGAAGAAATATATATATATATATATATGATATATATATGATATATATATATGATATATATATATATATGATATATATATGGTATATATATATATGATATTTATATATGTTATAAATGATATATATATGATATATATATGATATATATATATATGATATATATATGATATATATATGATATATATATATGTTATAAATAATATATATATGATATATATATATGGTATATATATATATATATATATACATATATATATATATATACATATATATATATATATATATATATATATATATATATATATATATATATATATGGTATATATATATATATATATATATATATATATATATATATATATATATATATATACATATATATATATATATTTATATATATATATGGTATATATATATATATATATATATATATATATATATATATTAGGTATGTTCATGAGATCAATAAAAAAAATACCATACCATGAATAAAAAAGGCCTTAAACTTGATTAAAATAATTTTTTATCGTCTAAATGTTAATGTTATTATCAAGAGGAATGACCAAAGTATTTTTTGAATATTTTTTTAGATTTTTTAATAATTTCTAGCACGTTCAAAATTTTCGTTAAAAATCTTTAATTTTTTGAATTGGAAAAATTGACAGAAAATCGATAATCTCCCGTTTTTTTAACTTTTGTTTACAAAAGTGAATGTTGCCGTTTAAAATTTATTTAAAAAATCAATTATGATTTTCTTTTAAATAATTTTTTAAAAATTATAAATTATAAAGTTTATTTAATATATTTTGAAACAAAGATTGCTTATTTTCTGTGATGAAAACATGTTTTTTCAAATGGGAGAAAGCCGGTCTGAACTGCGGTGTTGATTGACAAATGACATGTGCCTGTTTTTCATCACGCACTGACAAATTACGTGCGGAAATTTATAGTACGGAAGGTCAGAAGTGACAATTTATCTTTACGTTAACAACTTATTTACCTCGTTAGTTTTAAGTAGTCATAGCATGAAAAAAAGGCCTTAAACTTGACGAAAGCAGAATTTTATTACTAAAATGTTTATGTTACTATTAAGGGGAAAGAACAAAGTAATTTTTCATTATTTTTTAAACTTTTTCTGTCTTTATTAGAACGTTTTAACTTTTGATTGAAAAATCTTATTTCTCGTCATCACCGAAACTCTAGTAAATAACATGGCAATTTTTTTATTCATTTTTTTCTTATGACACACATTAATTTTGAAAATCTTGCAAGAATAGGAATAATTGTCAGATTTTAATGAAAGTTTCAGGAATGATGGAAATTATTATAATTTTTTTAAAGTAATTTTATATAAATGTAAAGGCCGTTAACAGTGCCGTACAAATCAAGTCACGTGATGTTTTTATTGTATCATGTTTATTCCGGGCCTCCGTACATTTGATTTAACTTCTTTTTTTCCCCACATAGGATAAAGAACAATAAGATTATTCTCACTGCTGGTTCGTTGACTGTATAAACCTTGTGCTATTTATAATCTGTACAGATACAGGCACCTAAAAAAACATTATATAAAGGATTCACCAGTACCGCTAATTTTAGAATATTTAACAACTTTTAGTAACTTTATGTAAAAATAATAAAATAATTTATGAAATAACAATTTAATTCATTTAAAAATTCATTTTTCATCGAAAAAGTTTTTTGCCTTCAGACAATATTATGCATATTGATAAAAACAAATAAAAGCAACTAAAAGCATTTAAAATTAAATAGTATCTTTGTTTTATTGGGTTTTGTATGTTACAATTCAGAGCTGATTGTAGGTTTACGAGGTCAGATTTTTTAAAAAATAAAACATGATTTACTTTCCTCAAAGCCTTGTCTTTTTAACTAATATAATGACTTGCGTGCTTCGTCCATAAATTTTTAGAGTTTTTATTAATTTATTTATGGGGGTGTAATATATATATAAAAAATATATTTTTATAATGACTTAAAAAAAAACAACATATTTATAATAATTTCCATCATTCCTGAATAGTTTCTGAAAGTTTCATTAAAATTTGACAATTATTTCTATTTTTGCAAGATTTTCAAAATTAATGTGTGTCATAAGAAAAAAATGTACAAAAAATTCGCTATGTTATTTTTACTAGACTTCCGGTGATGACGAGAAACAAGTTTTTCAATCGAAAGTTAGAATGTTGTAATAAAGACAGAAAAAATTTAAAAAATAATTAAAAATTACTTTGTTCTTTACTCTTAATAGTAACATAAACATTTTGGCGATAAAATTTTGTTTTCATCAAGTTTGACGTCTTTTTCATCAGACTATGCGCTTTTTTAGCGATCTCATGGAGGTACCTAATATATATATATATATATATATATATATATATATATATATATATATATATATATATTAGCATACTCCACGAAATCGCTAAAAAAAAGAGCATAGTCTGATGAAAAAGACGCCAAACTTTATGATAACAAAAGTTTATCGTCTAAATGCTTATGTTTTTATGAAGAGGATAGACCAAATTTTTTTAATTATTTTTCAAAATTTTTTCCATCTTTTTAGAATATTCTAAATTTTGATTTAAAAACTTTGTTTATCTTTGTTGCAACAAGGGGTAGTAAATAACATAGATAATTTTTAGCGCGTTTTTTTGTATTTACACACATTAATTTGGAAAATCTTGCAAAAATAAAAATAATTGTCAGATATTAATGAAACTTTCAGAAACTATTCACAGATGATCGAAATTATTATAAATATGTTTTTTATAAAAGTCATGGCAGAAATTTTTTTTTTTCATTTTTATTAACACCCCATAACTAATTTTATGAAAAACTCTAGAAATTCGATCTCACCGCCCCTTACAGATTGCAATAGTTAAAAGCACAAGGCTTTGAAGAATGCAAATCATGTATTTTTTTTTTAATTGGAGCCAACGTAACTGAAAATCAGCTCTGAATTGTAACATACAAAACTCAATAAAACAAATATATTATTTAATTTCAAATGCTTTTATTTGTTTTTATGAATATGGACAATATTTTCTGAAAGCAAAAAATTTTTTCAATGAAAATTGAATTTTTAATACAATTATTTGTTATTTCTTTTAATTATAATAGATTTTTACATTAAGTATTTAAAAATATTATAAAATTAGTTAAAAGCAGCACCGAGCTTTCAATTGTGTCCAGATGAGTTCGCCATTGTCTAGCGCGTTGAAAATTGTATCGTTTGGACCAATCGGATTAACCAACGTAATTAAAAAATGTAACTTTTGTGCTTATAATAGAGCGGTAATTATAAAGTACGGAAGATCAACCAGGATACAATTTAGTTGCATTATTTGAGTTCAGCATTGTTCTCTGCTCTTAAGGCCTTTACTTTTGCGAAACACGTATGGAGAAGTTAATTTGATTTTTCAATTTCAACTGAGAAGGGTACCTATAAGTATCAGTATCATCTTATGAAATTTAACTACTGCTAAACTTTAATTTATATGATCTTATTTTGATTTTAATCTCAGTTATGTCATTTTTCCATAAATGAAATATCAAAATTAATAACAAAATAAATGGAAATACAAATAACACAGTAAAATGTAATAAATGTACATAAAATTATAGTATTTTATGTACACTTCTGATAAAAATTCATAAGGTACGTATAAATTAATTAGATACCTCTTTCTTATGAAATTTAATCTCACTCTTAACAGTCTTATTTTTTAATTTCTTTATATTTTCCATAAAGCATCGTAAACGTAAAGATGAAAGCTAAGTAAAAAAAAAAAAAAAAAATGAAAATTAGAGCGCTGAAAGTTTTTCTTAAAAGTAACGAGGTAAATAATTTGTTCATTTAAATCTAAATAATTTCACTTCCTTCCATCCGTAGAAAGAATTATCCTCCCGTAAGTTATCTAAACGTCATGAATCACAGCTGTCATCAGCTGTCAACAACGCGAAAGGTTATGACCTGCTTTGTTTTATTTTCAAATTACATTTTTTCGGCGCAGAAGCTAAGTTAAGCTTGGTTCAAAATATTTTAAATAAACATTATAATTTCTGATTTTCTTAAAATCAGTTTGGAAAAAATAATAATTGATTTTTAAAAGAATATCAAAGTTAGATTTTCATCTTTTTATCAAATGATTGAAAATGATTGAAAATGATTGATTATCTGTCCTTTTTTTTTTTTGACAAAAAAAAACAAAATTTTTAACGAAAATTTCTGACGTGCTAGGAACGATTAAAAAATGTAAAAAAATACCCAAAAAATACTTTGATCTTTCCTCTTTAATAATAATTTGAACATTAGACGATAAAAAATTGTTTTCGTCAAGTTCGGCGTCTTTTTCATCATGCTATCACTGTTTGTTTACATTTTCGTGGAGGTACCTATATATATATATATATATTGTTGTGGATTCCGGGTTGAAATCTGGTACCAATAAATAACAAACGCCAGGAATGAATAAATAATGTATTAACGTAATAATACAAACTGGTAAATCAGGTTAGTAGCTCCAGGAATACGGGTTAGTAGCAATATATATATATATATATATATATATATATATATATATATATATATATATATATATATATATATATATACAGTCTTTGGTATTGAAGTATCGCTGTATGACTTCTTACTGAGTCTATGTGCTCGCTCACTGTGACTCCTACAACGTTGTTACCTCACCCCTCACTCTTCGCTCTTCCGGTTACCTACAACCTTTTACTCGGTCTTGCTCTCGTCTTCCTCTCGGGTCTTCCCGTAGCCGTAGTATATGTATATACTGGGTGAGTCCATTTGTATAAAAAGGGGTGGACCCCTCAACAGAAATTGAACAGGTTTACTGTACATTTGATAACACCAGGACTCAATGCAAATTGCGAAAAATTAGAATCGTCCTGAGAGACTTGCATGTCAGTATAATCTAAGGGAGAGATGATGAAATAGTTGAAAAATTCAGACTATGAACTCGGAAAGAAGGCGGAGAAAAGTGGATCCAATGCTGCGAGGCGAATGGTCAGGTAGTAGCCAACACTTAGTTTCAAAAACACCTACGAGGGATATGAACGTGAAAAAAATTAAATAGACTATATAACTATCAATAAGAGATTCAAGAATGCAGTTTTACAGTGTAAAACATACCAAAGTGCCGACTGCGGGAGCGACTACCTTCCAGTGATGTGTAAACTTAGAGAGAAACCACAGAAATTGAAGAGTGCCAAAGCAGCACCCAAATCGCAGTAGCTGGGATTATTGAATTGCCGGAATGTGAAGGAGAAATGTATGGACAATATGAAAAGCTGATATGAATGACAAAATGAAAATGGAAACTCGAAGTGGGACAAATTAAGTGCAGCTTTAGTAACATCAACAATCGAGATCATACCAAAGAAAACTATCAAAGGAAAAAGGAATTGATGACACATGAAATTCTCGACATGATGAATAGAAGACAGAAAACAATGCCAAGATACGGCACAGAATATAAGATATTAGGAAGAAATGGCTAAAGAGGAGTGGCTCAACGAAAAGTGTTCAGAATGAATAAGAATGAGTATCACAGGAAATATGCATAAAAATGAGAAAACTAAAAGACATGCGCATTAACAGGATGTATAAAATCCAAAGAAGGAAGGTTGATATTAGAAAAAGAAAAATACTTCAGAGATGGAACGAATACATTGGAGAACTCTTCTACGACGAAAATGGACAACGAAATACACAGAAATATCAACAGACCAGAAATATTAAACCCAAAAGTGAAATCAGCACTGGCCAAATTGAACAGAAACAAAGCGGCAGGGTCAGAGAGAACTGTAAAAGAGATGCTGGCAGACTTAGATGATTTCGGCATTGATAAGATTACAGACATTATTTCTATAGTACTGTCTAATAAGTTAGGTGCAAATGAGTGTGTATTCCATCGGACAACCAGCCTCGTGAGCCATATAACAAAATTTACTCTAATTATGATGAATAGAGTGTGCTGCAGAATTAGACCGTAAATAGGACAAGAACAGCGCGGGTTTGTTACAGACACTGGAACAAGGAATATGATATTTATACTCAGAATGATATCAGAAAGAGCAATAAAAATGCAAAACCTATGTTTTATAGATTATGAAATAGAGTTACGTGACAAAGACCTGTTGGAACTGCTAGGTAACCTTGCCATTGTGAAGCATATTGAAATAATCCAGAACCTATACTGGTAGTAACCTGACTACATACGGATAGAAAATGAATAATTATAGAAAAGAGAAAGGTGTGTAAGACAAGGATGTGTCGTCTCACCGGACTTATTCAACCTAGACAGTGAGGTGATTCTTAGAGAATTAGACTTCCGACTAGGATTCATTGTTGGCGAACACAGTCTTAACAACATAAGATATACAGATGAAACAGTGTTGATAGCAGACAAAGAAAGGAAACTACAAGAACTCCTACAAACGTTAGTGAAGGAAAGCAAGAAGAAAGGACTAAACATCAATTGCAAGAAAGCAGAAAGCATGGCTGTTAACAAAAGAAACAGTCCAACATGCAAATTATTAATTGGTGCTACCAACATCAAGTTTCAAATTTCTGGGTAGGGTTCTAACAAACAACGGGAAGGGTAACACCGAAACACGAAGGGGGCATTGAGATACAGAAAGGTACCTTCTAAAAGCTAAACAAAGTATCAAGGAGCAGGAAAATGTCATTCAAGACAAAGAAAAGACTGCTAAGCCGTTATCTATAGAGCAGTGAAGAAGAGGCTTTAAGCGACAGAAATATGGTTCTACAGAAGGATCCTGAGAATACTATGTACCGAACATGTCAGCCACGACGAAGTTTTAGAGTAAAGGGTAACAAAAAAGATAGTTATACTTGACATCAGAAAGTGACAATTGAAATTTCTAGAAGACGTAATGAGAAAAGAGGGATTCGAAAATTTGACACTCACACGACCCGAAAGTAAGAGGGACAAAGGAAAACAACGCATAACTTATGTAGCGAGATTATGTAAATGGATGGCAGAACCGAATTTAGGAGAAACATCAAAAATACAACATTTATTATTTATTATTAGGAAATTATGGGGAGCCATGATCGCCAACGTCTTGAAGGGGCACGGTTCACGGAAGAAGTCTATTTTCCAGTAAGAAACATCTTTTTTTTAATGTGTAACAAGAGGTAGCAGAAATGACTTACTGTTTGCTGAAGTATAATTAATCTGGGCTCCTTGACATCTAAGCTGTAGCTGAGTAATGAGTGTTGCTGAGACAGACAGACAGAGCGAGACAGAGAATCTTTTACCTGGTCTCTGGATATTTAAAGTTTTGCACTTTCTTGGTTTCACGCTTTCCACTGACATGAAATGGAATGATTATAATTGTTAAGTATGCTGCTTGGAAAGTCGGTTTATTAAGTCGTTCGAAACAATTTTTCTCCTCATAATCTATCTTGCATCCTCATCAGTCTACCATTTGTCTATGCATTCACATTCCTCCTCGGTTTATTGAACAGGAGTAGAGGTCTGTTTCTTGTTTCCTGTTCAGGACTGGGCTTCCGGTTACTTGTAAAGTCTTTTCCTTTTCTTTTACTTCCAGTAGCCCATTGCGTCTTAGTGGCATTATCGCCTTGCATGGAATGAATTGTAACTTGTAATGAACTGTTTGGTTATTTATTGCGCATTTTTGTGAAGGTTTTCCGGAACTACGATCTGTAGAGTATTGACAGAAGTTGTTCGTCCTGATCGAGGGGACAAACCATCGTTGGCATATCCGGACAGTAAATGCTATTGAATTGAACACCAAATAATAATCTGAAGAGCCTTTTTAAGAGGTTGGAATGAAGGCAACTGTTTTTATTAATTTTTCTTTTTACTAAAGTTCATCCAAGACAAGGCCCGAAAGCCACTCAAGGTAAACAGGTAGAGTCAACAAAATAGTGAGAAGGTAACAGAAAATTAAAATTAGGAGATTGGGGGGAGATGACAACTGAACCTCGACTTAAAAAAAAAACATCTGACCTTTGACTTAAAAAGGTCAGGACGCCTGGATTAAAGTAAAGTGATTGAGTTATGAACAAAGTAGCGTTTACAATTATTAAGATTCAATGTTTACTGATTTCTTTCAAAAGAAAACATCGAAGCTATGTTCCATATTTGAATCTTGAATATATTTCAGATAAAACTATGTAGAATTTTAATTTGGAATTTAGTTAAATTCAGTTAGATAAGAATGCATTGTTTGTCGAAGACATTAGGACACTTAACGGACAACAAGATTTTGAATGAAGGAAAAAAAGAAGATTGGATAGATAGCAACAAGTCCACTTTATAATAATGTGAAAAGATAGATGTACACATTCACAGTGAATATTCGTACACATAAAGTTAGTTAAAATATAACTGTTCAGTCTCGTAGAAAAGAAAGTCTCTTTTTTTAGTTCAATAGAGTCGTTTTCAGTAAGAAACGTCTTTTGTCTATATATAAGGAGAGGTAGTAGAAATGACTTACTGGCTGTTGAAAGGTTCTCTTTTTGTGGTTCGTAGTGTACGAAGGTGAATTTGGATAGTGAAAGATTCCTTCCAAAATCTAATCAGAAAAAAAGTAGTGAGCTCATACGTAATATCAGTCCTTCTATACGGCAATGAATACTGTTCAAAGATGAAGAAGAAATTTGAAGCAATAAAAATGCGGTTCCACAGAAGTATACTGAGAATACCATGGACAAGAACATGAGCAACGACGGGGTTTTAGAGAAAATGTAAATAAAAAGGACACTTACACTTATTCCTACCAAAATCTAAACAAAGAAAAGAATACTGAACTCATATGTAATATGATATTTGGATTAAGAAAAGGCTCAAGGATATATGACCCAGTGGATAAAGACGTTGGTTAGATCCAGTGACTAGACCCAAAGAGTTGTGAGTTCACTTCCAGGCTACAGCATAGGTTAGCTAAAGCTTGGAGAGTTGAGTTAAACGAAAATAACTGAGACATCTGGAAGAGGCACAGCACGTGGAATTAGAACAATCTACCTCGGTAGACGAAATAAAGGGTTCGGTTCAAAATTTCAATCACCTAAAGAAGGAGCGTACAACGGCCGAAACTTTGTTAATATGCTCCGAATAATGTAAATAATGTAAGAAAGAAAAGGTTTTTAACAACAGAAGTGGCAAGAAATATTCGTTCTGTCTGTGAAAATGAAGCATTTACTGTCCGGATATGCCAACGATGGTTTGTCCCCTCGATCAGGACGAACAAGTTCTGTCAATATTGTAGTTCCGGAAAACCTTCACAAAAATGCGCAATAAATAACCAAACAGTTCATTATTAAAACGCCTTCATGAACTCTGAAAAGAGTCTAAAGTTGGTCGATAGGTTTCTCATCATTTGACTTCTTCTCAGTTTAACCAGATTTAACCTCTGTTCGTCCTTGTAAGGTAGACTTGCTACAAACCCTTTCCGGGAACGGCTTCTTCATAACCATATCCGATGTAAACGGAAAACAGTTAGCATCTACGGAAAAAGGAAAGATCATTACCAAACCGGGACTACGACCGAAAGAATATTATGCTCTATGTTTGGTAGCATATGAGGGGTAGCGTCTCTCATGAATTGTTAAAACAAATCGAAAAAATGCGGCGAAGTACTGTAGTCAATTGGAAAGTATTTCACGAACATTTCAAGAAAATGCGCCCTCATTAATTAATGGTAAAAGCTTGTTGACCACATATTTTCCAAGTCAATCAGAAAAAGATGGTATGGAGGTTTTACCCCGTCCTCCTTACGCTTCTAACATTGCTCCATCTGACTATCATTTTAAAAATAATTACAACTAATATTAGAGGGAAGACAGTTTAATAATTTTGAAGAGGTTAAAAGTGATATTGGGTGTTTCTTTCAATCAAATTAAAACCAAAGAAGAATGTGTTTTTCCCCAACTCCAAATGCAAAAGGATTTTCTATCACCTTTATTTGACAATCTGTTCTGAGATTGCGCCAAAGATTCAACCCTCGAACACAATCTCTCATTTGAATCTAGACATTATTTCACGCAAAGGCGTTAAGGTCTTTTAACAAAAGTTTCATCTTAAAGCGACTTGTTGCGTTCCGTATCGTGACTGATCGCAGCCGCTATAACACTAACGCCACTTCATAGATTATATCAATGAAACGGTTTATAGGAATAGACGTGGTAGCATCGATTCTAGGAGGCAGGGAGAGTAAAAACGTTAAAGGAACACACACCAATTCATTGGCCTAGCATCCCGCCACGTGCGACCTTAGCCTGCCTATGGAATCTGGGAGTGGAAAACGTGTCGACGCTTGAAAATACTTGCCGTCCTCTCTCAACTTCACAATGCCAGGGAATGACAAATAGAGGTAAATAGCGCATCTAACGAAGAAATTTAAATAGATGACAAAACATGAACTAAGGTAGAAAGGAAAGAAATACATCTAAGAGCTCCAAACGGATAGGATAGTGGATAAAGGCGTTATTTAGATCCAGTGACAGGACCCAAAGAGTGTGAGTTCAATACCTGGTTAAGGCGGTGGAGAACTTACAGAGGGAAATTAACAGGAGATAACTGACATCCATTAGATATGGCACGTGGAACTAGATCAGTCTACCCCGGTGTGCGAAAGAAAGGGCTCAGTTCGAGATTCCAACCACCTGAAGAAGGCCGGAGCGTACAACGGCCAAAACGTTGTGATAAACATGGCAACAAAGATGAGGAAAATAGTCCGAATAATGTAAATAGTGTACATAATACCTCATCTCGGAAACATAGACAGATACTGAAGGGTCAAAACGTTGAAATAAATATGGCGACAAAGATGAGGACAATAGTCCGAATAATGTAAATAGTGTACATAATACCTCATCTCAGAAATATAGACAGATACTGAAGAAAATTGTCTGTCTTAAATTTAGTTGGTGATCAAAAGATTCAAGACGGCAAACATATGAAGTTGAAATAATTTCTATTGCTCAAAAATATGACAATAATAATAATCAAGCAGACAATTGTGAAAGATTATGTTGAAAACACCTGTCTTCTCATAGGTTTGGTGCTTCTTATATATATTTAAAGATTCTTGTTAAAATCCAAAGAAGAATTTGCATTTTATCCTGACCTGGCATCTCAAATTCAAATAAATAAATCTTATACTTAATTCAATAAGCTAAAGTTATTCCAAGCAAATATTTCTTTAAATTTAAACCGACAGCCACAGCGAACTACCACAAACTAAATTGAGTCGCTTCTAGTCGAACAACGATCATTTGAAATAGGCCTCCAGTTCTGATTGGTAGTTGCACCATGAGTAGGCCTGTAGTATAGAACGCCATAATACAAGGCTCTTAGGAGACTTTCTCTTGACCTATTTATAACGTGTTATGCCCGTGACGATTTAACCTAATAACAAAAATCGCAAACATTTTCAACCTCATATTTTCGATGCACCAGCATTAAATGCTTTCAAATTACTTGGTGAAATCCGTATTATCGATCTGGTAATGTTAATGTTTACATGTTGGCGGGGGGGTACATTTTATAATTATTCATTATTTCAGGTAATATTATATCTGAGGAAGTCATTAAATCTGATCGAATAGCTCATATATTTTTCTGTTTTTTTTTTTTTTTATGTCGACAGAAGATAAATATTTGCCTGTTTAATAAGCTATATCTCTCCTCTAGTAAATAATTTATGATTTGATATTTCAGCGTCTTTTTATGCAAATAATGGCAGCTGTCGCAAGACTGAAGACCATCTGGAAAGACAAAAATACGCCTGCCTGAAATCAAAGATCAGACTGTTGGGGCCTCTCGATATTTCTGTACGTTTTTGAATCTTAGACAGCAACGTCAGAATTACAGTGAAAAATCAAAGTATTAGAAATGAGATGTTACATAACCATGTTCGGCATCTCCCACGTAGACAGAATCACAATTGACTCACTGCGAGCCAACATCAGGCATGAAATAGGCCCGTTGGGAGATCTCATAACAACTGTCAAATTTGAAATGACATGAATACATCATAAAAGCTAACAATCTTGCCACCCAAAAACGTACTTCCTTAAGCAAAAGAAGACGAGGCAGATAAAAGAAAACTGTGGGCTGACAACGCCACTAACTGGACGGGAAGATATTTCAGAGAGACTTAGACATTAGAACGCAACCGAGACATATGCAGGGAGCTAGTCAGATGCTCTGGCTATGTAACTGCTGCTGATGATGCATTTTAAAAATTTACATCCCCTTTATAACATACGAGGTGCATTCCAGACATTTCGAGACTTTTTCAGGAGTGACGTTTAATAATTTCAAAGCAGTACAAAACTCTAATCTCCTTCAAAGTGGGACCCTCAAACTTCAAAGCACTTGGAGAACTCCAGTCATTTCTTTGAAGATCCCTTGGAAGCCATCCAAAGTGAAGACATCCAGGACACTTGTCAAAAACATCCTTCATCTTCTCAACTGTCCAGGATGCATAGATAGGTTGAGGGACAGTTTTAATGCCCTTTTCTGACAACACATACATACATAAATACACATATATATCTCTCTCTCTCTTTCTCTCTCCGCCTCTCTCTCTCTCTCTCTCTCTCTATATATATATATATATATATATATATATATATATATATATATATAAATTTGTAACCTCTGTCTATTTATCAAACTCCTCCTAAGGTTTTGGGGATAAACTCACATAAACATATATATTATGAATCTCGGGTTACTTGGATAAGTATATCTAATTTTAATCAAAAGGGGGTACACCCCCAATACTGAAGTTTTCCCCTCTGATTCAAATTAAATTTATTCGTTTCTAAGCAGTACAAAACTCTAATCTTCTTCAAAGTGGAACACTCAGATATCAAAGTACTTGTAGAACTCCAGCCATTCTGTGAAGACCCCATAGAAGTCATCCAAAGTAAGGCCATCCAGGACACTTCTCAAAAACCTCCATCTTCTCAAATGTCCAGGATCTGTAGAGAGGTTGAGGAACAATCCCGGATGCCATAGTTTAATTAAACTTTATAGACGGTGCATTCCAAAGGTTTAGAGTCTTTTTCAGGAGAGGCATTTATATGTTTCAAAGCAGTACAAAACTCTAATCTCCTTCAAAGTGGGACCCTCAAACTTCAAAGCACTTGTTGTAGCACTCCAGCCATTCTGTGAAGACCACCTGGAAGCCATCCAAAGTGAAGGCATCCAGGACACTTGTCAAAAACATCCTTCATCTTCTCAACTGTCCTAGGTTCTCTTTCAGCTTGAGGAAAAACCAAAAGTTACAGGCAGCAATGTCAGAACCATAGAGAGGGTGAGAGACAGTTTTGATGACCATCCCTAAAACACACACACACACACACACACACACATATATATATATATATATATATATATATACACGTTACATTAAATAATATAGACAAGTGTTGTCTATTTATTTTATGTAAATTTTTTCGTAACATCTGATAAGTTTAATAACATTATCGTTGAACGAAGAAAGAAATTCACAATAGTGATCCATATTTTTTTTTAATCTAAACTCTAATCTCCGTCAAATTAGGATCCTCTGACTTCTATGAACTTGTTGGAATGTCCCAGCCAATCTGGTGAAGACATCCAGGACCCTTGTCACAACCTACTTCATTTTTTTAATGTCTTCAAAACAACTGCTCCTGAGGTTCTTCTCTAGCTTGGGTAGCAACCAAAAGTCACAGATAGTAAGTTTTCAGGAAAAAAAATCATTTATTAATTGCAAAGAAACACAAAACTAATCTCCTTCAAAGTAGGATCCTCTGACTTCTATGCCCTGGTTGTAGTGTCTCCGCCACTCTGTAAAGACCCTATGGAAGCCATCCAAAGTGAAGACATCCAGGACCCTTGTCGAAATCTCCTTCATCTTCTCAATGTCTTCAAAACAACTGCCCTTGAGGTTCTTCTCCAGGTTGGGGAACAATCAAGTCACAGGGAGTACGTTTTTGATTGTAGTGGAGGTTTTGATGCTCATCAACCATCTCCTCAATGCGTCTTTCCTTCTGTTTGTAACTGAGCACCTTGGGAACAAACTTGGCACAAATTTTGAGATCTCCATAAATAATTCTGTGTACAGTTGGCACACCAACTCCAAACATTATACCTATTGTCTTTAGAGACACACGACGATCTTCATCCAGAAAATTGCGAATTTTCTCCACCAGCTCTGATGTTCTGACGCCCCCCGTTCACATCTCTCCTTGTCTTTCACCTCATCTGTACCGTCTTTGAACCACTCGTGCCAGTGAAAAACAGATACTCGGCATTCGTAAACGGTCTGGAGCATTTCAAAGGCATTATTGTGAAATTAACGCAACAGATTCGACTGGAATTTGAACTTGGGTCTCCGCTTCGACTTTCTGCACCACCAGTATATCCTATTCCCAAAATGAGAGAAACCTCGCATCTGAGTTATACTGTGTTAGAATTTTATTATTTTACAGACTTCGATTTGTACTGAGCGCTGACACTTGTTACTTTGTGCCAGACATAGCTGATACTTCCCTGTCCGAGGGCTCCGTCCCTGAGTTGGTTATATCACGGCTACGACTAGCTTGGACCGGCTCTGACCAGTTTGGACCAGCTACGACAAGCCAAGACTAGCTATGACTAGCTTAGACCAGCTATGACCAGCTTGGACAAGCTATGACCAGCTTAGACCAGCTTAGACCAGCAGCCCGGGTGAAAACACTCGGGTCCCCATGTTAAAAACTGACCTTGTGTCACAACCTGACTCAGTGGGGGGGGGGTCAAGTAAATATCCATAGCTGTACTTATGTGGAATCGATATGCTGAGCTCACATTCCAGCCGAGTCTGTTGCGTCCACTTCACAATTCTGTTCTTGTGGACCCATTTCTTTTCTCGCCAGCAAATAGCAAAGTAGAATGGGATCTCTACCTTTGAGTGGCAACGAGCCTGAGAAGGAAAACTAGCCGAAGTACCCATCGTTGCCAGGGTGTACATGGCTGCAATTGTATATCGCACCATCTGTATACCCGCGCCCATCTGTATACCCGCACCCACCTGTGTAGAAATGCCTGCCTGACTGCGTCTTCGCTTGCATGCATCCTCCGTTGGTACACTAAACTACTCCCCACTCATCTTTTTTACGGTATGTTCTTCGCAAGTGTTTGATTGCTTTTAATAAAAGAATTCCATTGATAAAATCTTCTTGTGTGGTCGTTGCTCGGGGTTAAACTGTTTCGATGTTTTAGATATTCAGTAAATTTCCTATGAACTTTCAAATAGTTTGGCGTTGTTCACAAATCTAATAATCAAACAAAAACGAGAATGAAGCATCAGAGCTTGATTCGGCTGAAAGTGAAAAACGCATGAACGCCCCCCTCCACCTTCGCACGTTTACTGTAAATCTGGGGTTAATAAGAGGTTTTTTCCTTTCAACGCTTCCATAATACTTCTCAAATAATCATGACATCAAATGTTATTCAAATGCCAACTTAGGATGGAATCAAATGAAGAAACTATTGGCTAAATGGCAAAAGCCGATTTTGGACCTAGTTTGTCGCCGATTTCGTCCACTTAACGGAAATAATCTAAAGTAAAGATTCACAAAAGACAATTTGTGTGCCACATGTAATTTACATGGCAAATTTGGAAAGCATCAGATGAAAAATCAGGGAGTTATGGCCGAAAACCGGGCTTTTTGAACCGTTTTTCGTGGTTTTGCGTTAAACGCGGAGAAGCGAACAAGTCTAAAACTACACTGTCTTATTTCTTGCATGATGGCAATTTTTTTTTCGACATGTTTGAAGAAACTCGGATCAAAATGAGGAAGTTATTCAAGTTTTAATTTAAGTAGTACGAAAAACCTGATTTTGTCACAGTTTTTTGCATTTTTTCGGTAAAGACAATTTAGCCGGAAAGCTATCAAGCACTCTATATAAACCTCGTAACATGAGCTGATGTTTTGCATTTAAGTGCAAACATCAGCACATCCAATAAAAATTTTGTTTTGGTGTAACTTTGCTTTTGTTTTTGCAAAAAGTCGTACCGACCTTCAGTTTTATCGATTTTTCTGCTAAACTCAGGTGGGATGGCGTCTGAAGTGAAATGTTGCTCTTGACTTAATTTGATAAATTTGCAACATGTGTGTAAAATTTCACCAAAATCGGTCGTGAAATGTGAACTTACATAAATAGTACACACACACAGACATCTTGTTTTATAGATATAGATATATAACACAAGACTCGGAAGACAGTCGTATAATCATCGAGATCCACATGAAACTTTAAATCACGGAATGGCGGTCATATCCGAAT
>OZ010599.1:79773663-79886163 GCA_963932145.1 Acanthosepion lycidas | reverse complement strand
ACCAGCACATATGATTATAGTGGTGAAAGTTTTATGCAGAACCACCCGCACTTTTTGTAGAGCCGAATATAGGGACCTGGTACCACGAGGTCCTCAAACGACCCTCCGCAGGTTTTGAATTCAGAGTTGTCCTCCTTCTAGACAAGTTGCCATCCAAGGCTATAGAACCCAGTCTGTTCTGCTATCTACCCATAGCTGGAGGGAGAAGAGGATTCTTAACTTTCTCAATGGTATTAGCACGTAAGTGAATGTAATTGATTCGACTGGAATTCAAACTCAGTGGCCTGACGATTGCGTTTAACATGAAACAGTCTGTCGCCTCTGTGTGTTGACTTCAATGTCCACTTTTATATTTACATACTCTCTGTCTCTGATATTTAGCACTTTCTCCCATAAATATTGTATACCTTAAAAATATATTTCTCCATATATATATATATATATATATATATATATATATATATATCAGTGTCGATGGAGTCTGTGTATGCAACGCATGCACTGCAGGCCTTACATTGTTTTATAGGATAAATAATTTATGCAATATAGAATTAATTATTGATAATAATCATATTCACAGATGGTTGGAGGGGGGTCAAATAATTTTCGTGCTTGAGAGCGCAGAGTGAGGTTCTCTTTTTCCCCCTCTTCACCTTGGCAATTAGCCTGTATAATGTACTGTAGACCCTGGTTTCCAAGTCACCCTTCGCCACTGGTATATCTATCTATCTATCTATCTATCTATCTATCTATATATATATATATATATATATATATATATATATATACATATATATATATGACATATATATATACATATATACATAAACTAGTATGATTATGGTTAGTGACTGATAGATGTTCACTGGCTCGAGTGATCTTTATAATAAAATAAAAAAATGAAAATAATGAAAAAAAAAGAAAAGAAAAGAGGATGAATCTCTCCAAACCCATCAAACGGACGATTTTCTATTTGATCTTTAAAGATGAGCCAGAGTCAAACCCTTCTTTCTGGATGGTCGATTTATCACTGATGCAAACAATTATTAAACTTATAATTAACTTTTAACCTCTAAAGGCAAATAGAAATTTTTATGAAGCCATATAATTCATAAACTAGTCTTGTTGCACAATTTTATTCATTTATTTTTTACTATTGTTCCCTCAATACACGGCCCAAGAACCACTCAATGTAGAGGGTTACTGAATAAGATTTTTTTAAGGGCGTAAAGTGACTGGTCCATATTATGATGATATGCAAGATCCGTTGACCTAGACTTGGAGGGACTAAGATTGTAGTGATTAGGGAAGCGGGCCCTCGGAATCTTTACATCAAAATCAGTTCATTACTACTGAATAGCGAGTTCGATTCTCACTGGGCGCCCTATACTTGTGACGTTGTACCTAAACTAAGCTACACTTAGGTAATGACCCTTTAATTTTAAACAGGTGGGTATAGAAGCCCTACTCGTTACATCGTAAATGATTTTTATATAGTCTACAAAATCCTTCCTATCTTATCAGGTGATCTGTCTCGTGATACAGATAATGAATGGATAAAAAATAATTTTAAATAAAGCATACACTTAAAATTAAATGTTTTGTTTCACTTGATTGAGTTAGCATTTGTAAATTCTAGGATTTTTAAGTTAAAGCAATGTTAAATTATAGTCACACGTAAAACGACGTTATTTGCAGATTAAATGAAAATTTTAATCTTATTGCAAATATAACTTCGTTTTAAATTATAATTTCAACATTGCTTTAACTTAAAAATCCTAGAATTTACAAATGCTAACTCAATCAACTGAAACAAAACATGTTTAATTTTAAGAAAAAATATATCAACTTAAAGACTTAATACGACAGTTTAAAAAAATAATATATTTCCGTTATTTTTTTTTAAATTTAAATCATTAAAAAATTTTTTTAAATCAAGAAAATAAGGAGCCTTTTTATATTATTTTCTTTAACTGTCATGTAAGTTGATGTAATATTTTTTTCTTAAAATCGCTTTACTATTGATGACATGATATTAAAATGAAATTAGCATAACATGACAATGTTGATACACGTGCGATGCGATACAAGCTTTTGTCAGTGGCCAAAGGGAGACAACAAGCGCAAAAAGTTGTTTCTTTTCCCGGTGACTGCGTAAATCCGAAGAGAAAGAGAGAGAGAGAGAGAAAGAAGCAAGGGAAAAAGAAGTAAGTCAGGCGCGTTTAGCTTGAAAAGGCAAGGGCCGGGTGCTATAGCTGTAGTGTAATTACTCAGTACAAGGCAAAAGAGGATAAAGAAAGCAGCGTGCACGAAATCCGCTTTTTTTGTGCGCCTGATTTTCTTCCTTCCTCGGCCGACTTTTACACAATTCACTTTATTTTGCATTGTTAATCAAGAAACAACTTTGTCAATTTGCATTCCAAGGGAGATAACCAGATTATACGGCGGCCTTCATTAGTAGCAATTTTTTTTTTCTGTCACTCCTCCCCGCAAACAGACACCACCACCCTTACATCAGCAGCCGTGGCTAAATGGTTACAACGGCGGTCTTTAAACTTCTCTCTCTTTTTTTCTTTTTGCAACTCTGTGCCGACAAACCACGAGTAAAGTTTTCTTACAAATACGACGGAAAAACGCGTTTTGTCTTATAAATGGCGTTAGTATGAATGACAACGGTTATCGGCACAAAAGATTGTCTCAACAAAGCGAGTTCAAATCTTGGTTGCGGCTATTAATAACACTCATTTTTTTTTTTTTTTTTCGGTAATACCTTTTTGGGTGGAGTTTGAGACATAAATCTACATCCCTATGATCTACCCAATCACCTGATTTTTTTTTTTTTTTTTTTTTTTACAATGATGCTCATCTTGTACAAGACCCAAGAGCCACTCGAGGTAGAGGGTTACAGAGTAAGAGCACCACTCCAAGCAAGTTGATAATACCAGCAAGTCGCAAGGGGCCACCGGAAGTAAAAGAGAAGGCTTTAGAAGGAACCGGAAAGCAAATCCTAAAGAGGGAACAAGAAAAAAACTTCTATTCCTGTTTAAATAAAAAAAAAAAAAAAAAAAACGAGGATGAGTGTGAACCGGACACTTATTGAAAAAAGCAAAAAAAAACAAAAAAACTTGGAACTAAAAATAAATAAAATTTCAGGTGGAGATTTTAGAAGTATTGACTCGAAGTAGATTTTTAGAAGGAACCGGAAAGTTAATCCTAAACAGGAAACAAGGGACGGACCTCTACTCCTGTTCAAAAGACCGAGGAGGAGTGTGAACCGGGCGATATCTTGTAATAAAATGTCTCGTTGCTTGTGTGCTACAATGGTTGACAAAGAATGTTCGAATGTAAGCAGTTGAGAAAATCACTTTCCGATATTTGCCTTACTTACCAGGCAGAAGTAACGGCAGAAAAGAAAATGTTACCCTCGTTGTCAGCCTTGACAGGATCCAGTCATACATGCAGTTTACATTTTTTGGTTGATTGTTTTTGTTTAGTGGTATATTTTGTACGTAAGTTTTTTTTTTTTGTTTTGTTTTTTTTTTGAGACAATAATGGTTTAGTGATACAAATTTTACTAATTAACCCATAGCTGCGGAGAGAAGAGGTTGATTCACACATTTCTTAAGGCTATTTGCGCGTAAGTGAATATAACGAACCCAACGGGAAATGGAACTTCTCTGTGATAAACAATTCCCAGCTGTCATCCATTACACCACCCGCACATCCAAGCACCTGGTATTCACAGGCGATCGAATTCATATTGAAGATGTTAATATTCCAATTCAATAAAATGTTGTTGAAAATTTCATTTCATTTCTTGCTAATGTGCCCTGACTTTACGAATAACCTGTACTAGCATTTTTTTTTTAAATAAAAGTGAGGTGAGTTTTAATTACCAGGACATTTTTTGGAAAAGAAGAATTTTAGTACATTTCATCATCCATTGTTTTTGTTGTTTTTCAAAGAGTGACATCTGCACAGAGTAAAATCATAATAACTACAAAGAAATCTACTGCTTTCAGTGAACACTGGTACACATGGTAATAGGCAAAAAAAACCCCAGAAATATCGTACTTGTTAGTAAATGAAGTCCCATAGCATACAAGTAAAAGCGCAAATTCCAGAACCTGTATATCAGCAAAAACACACATCATACAAGCAGCAATATACCAGTCAAAGCAAATATTTCTGCAAAATCTGGTATTTCTACACAACAAGCTGCAAAATATTGTACAATTCCATTAATTTCTTAATTTCCTTTTCATCGGCGAATTTTTTAGGCATGTTTTTATTGCTTACATTATTTACAATATTCGGACTGTTATCCTCATCTTCATTGGCATATTTACGACGTTTCGGCCATTATACGCTCCGGCCTTCTTCAGATGATTGGAATTTCGAACCGAACCCTTTATTTCGTCGACCGGAGTAGACTGTTCTAGTTCCACATGCCATGCCCCTTCAGGATGTATCAGTTATTTCCTTTTAACTGAACTCTCCAAGTTTTTTGGTTCACCACTGCTGTGGCCTGATATTGAACTCACAACTCTTTGGGTCTAGTCACTGGAACTAACCAACGTCTTTATCCACTGGATCATGTGTCCTTGAGGAAGAGGCACGGCGCGTGGAATCTACCCGGTGGACGAAATGAAGGGTTCGCATTAAAATTCCAATCACCTGAAGAAGGCCAAAGCGTACAACGTCTGAAATGTTGTGAATATGACAATGAAGATGAGGATAAGAGTTCGAATAATGTAAATAATGTAAGTAATCATAATACCTTATCTCAGAGACATAGACAGATCCTGAAGAAGGCCGGGGCATACAAAGGCTGAAACGTTGTGGATATGGCAACGAAGATGAGGATAACAGTCCGAATAATGTAAATAATGCCTGTAATGATATCTCATGTCCGAGATATAGACAGATACTGAAGAAGGCCGGAGCGTACAACGGCTGAAACGTTGTGAATATGGCAATGAAGATGAGGATAAAAGCCCGAATAATGTAAATAATCCCAGTAATCATAATAATTTATCTCAGAGATATAGACAGATGTTTTTATTGATATCATATCTGTTCACTTCCAGGAATCCTAGTTTCCGAGGTAAGTTCTAGGCATGCACTGATTCTTGGTGAACCCCACTTTTTTCGCGTTCTTCATGTCCCCCTCATTTACATGATATTGCTGTATTGGACGCAGGGTAAGTTGGGGAGAGAAATCCGCGTTCATTGGACCGGCAAATACGGTAATATAATTAATAATTATTTTTGTTTAATTTTCAGTTTCCTTTTTTCTTTTTTCTTTTCTTTTTTTTTTTTGCTTTTCTTTACTTTTAACTTATTTATTAAATTGCATAAGCCGCACTGACGTCAGTTGCTTGACATTTAGTCAAATTTGAATATTGAGCTTAGAAAAGAATTGCTTATACAAAAGCAATATAATTACCGTACCAATTTTATTATTCGGTCCGTTTCTATTACACGCCAAAAACAATTATGTGGGCTGCCCTGCCGGCGTTGCAAGTAATCAATTTTAGATAAGATCACCAGTTAAAATACAAGGGTAGCTTCGAATGCAGCTACTCCAATTATATTATATTGGCTCACGTCAGAAGTGGACGTTGGTGGCAGGATAGTAGAATTTGAACCAACCTGCAGTTAACCCATTTTTTTTTTTTTTTTTTTTTTTTTGGTGGGGAAACGTTATATATAGAAGCTGAGTGGCACACTGACAAAATGGTGTGGCATGAAAGCGTACGATGTAAAGTTGCATCAGTGAATTCTTCCATGATATTTATCGGCGCTTGCTGAACATCTACGGTGACCAAACAGGGGATGTGAACACAAGCAGGGTATTGTGTTTCAAATCTGGTAACAACGTTTGTGCCGATGAAAGATGAACTACATAAATGTAGTAAATAAAAAGTTTTTCCAACAACATCAATATTGCTCTAAAAAAATGTGAGCAAAATAAAGTGTTGCAGCCAAAAACTTGCTCTGTCCTTTGGTGTTATTATGCTCGCTGTATCTGTTGCAGTTTCCATGGTAATAAATAGAAGGTATTATTAGGTTGGTGCAAAAATAATGACGTAATAATGTCGTTTTTTGACGTATTTTTAACGTCAAAAAACGACATTATTACGTCATTATTTTTGCATCAACCTAATACTTGCAGAGCTGTTATAATGACGCTGGAAAATAAAAGCCCAACTTGAATAATTTATCGGCACTTAAAAGTGTCTTTACACACACACACACACACACACACACACACATATGCATATATATATATATATATATATATATAGATAGATAGATAGATAGATAGATAGATAGATATTACTCGACTCTCCCGTCGAATTCGACGTATGAGGGTCAAGCAGATCAGTTCCTAGGAAACCGACAGCCTGACAACAGCACATGAGATTTGATTATAGTGGTGAAGGTTTCGTGCAGAACCATCAACACTTTTTGAAGGGCCGAATACAGAGACCTAATGCACTACGTGCCACAAGGTCCCCAAACGCAGGTTTTGAATTCAGAGTTGTCCTTCTCCTAGACCAGTTGCCATCCTGCTATTTACCCATAACTGGAGGGAGAAGAAGAGGATTCACACCTTTGCCAATATATATATATATATATATATATATATATATATATATGAAAAACTTGGTAATCCGTATGGGTAATCCCAAGGAGGATGAAATCCTGAGAGCTCAATGTAAATCCAGAGCTAATATTTTAAAGAAAAACAGACCACTTTAAGGTTCCATCATAATAATTTATTTCACCAGAGCCCATTTAAAAGAACTCCGGATCATCAGATAGCACTTCCAAAAATGAAACGGAAAATGAAATGAAATTTGATGGGTAGTGTAAGTTTTTGTAATTCAACAGAGAGTAGTTAGAGAGACATGGTAGAGTTTAGAGAGGGTTTAATTTAATTTAATATCTCTCTCAATCATACTTAGTATTGGTGGAGGAGGAGTGACCAGACCTTGACCTATTTAAACGGTTAGCTTAACGGAAGTGATATATTGAAATGGGAGGGGAGAAGAGAGAAAAGAAAAAGGGAAAAGGAAAAAGAAAGAAGAGGGAGAGGGAAGTAAAGAGAAAGAGGCTGTAAATGGGTTTTACATGTTTAGGAGATGGTTGGTAAATATTAGCAATTTATGTAAAAAATAGATTTTAATGTTTGATAGTAATTTAGATGCTATCTGATGATTCGGAGTTCTTTTAAAAGAGCTCTGGTGAAATAAATTATTATAATGGAGCTTTAAAGTGATCTGCTTTTCTTCAATATATATATATATATATATATATATATATATATATATATATATATATCATCGGATGTTAACTCTGACTTTCTTATCGAAAGTCCGAATGAGTGAGATATTACAAAACTCAGGGTTGACAATAATATTTAAGCGTTTATTCAGGGCTTCCCTTGCTCGATCTGGGTAGAGAGGTAGGTGACACTTGGGACTTCTGCCATGTCAGATCACCTCTTCTCCTCAATGCTTCCTTCTATCAACTCTCTGTCCATTCTCACGTCATGGCGCACGGCGAGCAACTCGAACGGGCGGAACTACTCGGACAGTCTACCCCCATCTACTACTTCCGTCCAAAATGTAACTGTTGATATCGACCTGCGACCGGATGTTCTAAATGCCTGATTCTCTGTCGCTTAACCCATGGCTACTTTTTTTTTTTTTTTTACTTCAAGTCAACTCATGATGCAACGGAGGGTCGGAACTGGAGGCCTATTTCACATCACGCCGTTCCACTGATAGCGGGAATTTTTAGTGTCGGTTTGGGTCTGCAATAGTTCGCTGCAGTAGAAATTCAAAGAAAAAATGGTAGAGATTAAGAGCATAATTAATTTGGCTCAAAAATTTTATCTTGGTATATTTATTCTTTTCTAAGGATTAATATATAATCTGATGGAGCTTCGGATCCATCATTTCCCACTCCGTTAACAAGGATGTACGAAATGTCATATGTATTTCAATCTTTAAATTACACACCTTAAAACTCTCTATCGGAACTATGAATTCTGGGATAAAAAAATATGGCATGAAATAAAATAAAAATGAATAACTTATTTTATTTTATCGTTTAGAAAAAAAAAACTTTTTATGCTGGTTTATTTTGTTATAAATATACTTTTAAGGATGAGAGTACCTCGAAATCATATACAATGCAACCTTGGTTCTCGAACGTCTCACATGTTGAACAAATCGGTTTTTCGAACAGAAAATTCGAGATGAAAATGCCTCGGTTATCGAACAAAATTTCGGTTCTCGAACAACATTGCCGAACAGAGTTAACCCGAACGGAATAATTTCTGAGTCGACCGCCATGTTGTATACATTCGTGTGTTGTGGTGTGTTTTTCTTTTCCAATTTTATTGTACTGTGACTTTTTTTCTTGACATTGATTCCTATTGAGAAAGCAGTTTAGGCTTACGAACATTTCGGATTATGAATGGCCTTCAGGAACGAATTAAATTCGTAAACCGAGGTTCCACTGTACTTTTAAAAATTCTTGGTTTAGCAATAGGTTTACGGTTAACGCTTTGTACACCTCGTTTACGATATTTAACGATATCGGATTAAATTTATTGAGTCAGCTTTCTTCTTTCCCTATGGCCGTATTTATTTTATCCTTCCCTCTCCCTTAATAAGAGAGCATCTTGATTTTGTTTAAAGGCACAATACAACGGCCTCCCTGAATTCTTTTGAGGGTTTGATGGCTCCAACTAACATCAGTTATCCTTTTATTTTGTGTATTTGTTTTGATATTTTAGTTTGTTTTGGGGTTCATTCCCCCCGCCTCCCTCATTACGTATCATCTACAGATTTTCATATATAGAATTTTATAATCGTTAATTTTTATGTCGTGGGGTGTTTTTGTAAGTCCTCCTGAGAGTATGCGGTATTGTGGTTTATGGAGGATTGAATGATGATGGATATGTTCTTTTAGTTGAGGTGCAAATTGTAATGCGTGAATGGGTCGTGAATCTAATTAGTTCGGTATGATAGAAAGTAATGACCAGCCTCAGACCATACCCCCCTATTTTCTGCCTTGTGCCACAATTGTATTTTATACACAATAAATCTAGACAATAATGTAACGTAAGAACATTTTTAATAAATGACTTTTTCATTTATTTATAGCATAAACATACAGCGTTGTTGTTATCCATGTTCGCCATAGTCTATGAATATAGAATCCAGCGCAGTACGTAATCTGTTCAATGAAACAACGTTAAAGATTAACACTCACGAGTCAGACACTCTACTAAATACGCCTATATCGCCAATACCACCAGCAGCTGTTCTGTAATTCTTCAGCCTTCGATATCAAAGGCTGGCTCTCAGTGAATATTCGGGAAAAAAAACATGGCTGCCTTTATACAAGTCGCATTGAATATTTTGAGCCTCCTGATTGGTTAACCCTTCTATTGGTGAACTATAAAATGAGTCAGTTCATTTTGGCTGGCTCACTAGTACATCAGGGTACCCAAAAATTCTAACAACATTTGATCCCAGTATCTGTTTATATTTCTGAGATGAGGTATTATGAACACTATTTATATTGTTCGGACTATTGTCCTTATCTTTGTTGCCATATTTATCACAACGCTTCGGCCGTTGTACGTTGCGACCTTCTTCAGGTGGTTGGAATGTCGAACTGAACCCTTTATTTCGTTCGCTGGGGTAAACTGTTCTAGTTCCACGTGCCATGTCTAATGGATGTCAGTTAAGGCGGTGGATAATTTGGAGAGGGGAATTGACAGGAGATAACTGATAACTGACATCCATTAAATATGGCACATGGAACTAGAACAGCCTACCCTAGCGAGCGAAATAAAGGGTTCAGTTCGACATTCCAATCACCTGAAGAAGGTTGGGGCATACAATGGGCGAAACGCTGTGATAAATATGGCAACAAAGATAAGATCGATATTCTGAACAATGTAAATAGTGTACATTTGCTACTACTTTACGTTTTTTAGGGTAAACAAAACTAAAATTCAGCATATGTTTTTAAAAATACCTTTTAAGAAGAAAAGCACAAATTATTCATAAAAAAATTAATGTTATTATCAATATATATGTTGTTATGAATAATAATATAATCGAGAACAATATTAAATTGAATTTATCTGACATAAAATACATTTTTAAATAGATGTTGCAATGCAAAACAGAGCCGAGAAAAAAATCTCCGTTAAAAATGAAATAAAACAAAATATTATTAAAATTAATTTTCTTTAGAGAGACTTGTAACATTTGTAAGAAAGATGATTTCTTTAAATTAGACACCTCCAAAAATTTCTCTAAAAAAAAGGATACATGATAAAAAAAATGGCCCTAAAATGATTAAAAAGTCAAGTTTATCGTCAAATTTTTTTACGTCATTCTTAAATCAACGGATTTTGGGATATCAATATATTTTTAATTATTTCTGAACACTGGACATTTTGGCCAACAAATATTGTTTTTTTCTTTGTTATTGTTTTATTTTTTGTGTGTGTTTTTCTTTGTTCTTTGCATTTTTGTTTTGTCTTTTTTCCTTGTTTTTGCTTTTTTTTTTTTTTTTGCTTTTTTTTTGAAGGACGGGGATCTTTTTTCTTCTTGTTTTTTTTTTTTTTTTAATTTATTTATCTGTTTTTGGACATCCAGGCGGAACCTTAAATTTGTAGGGGAAATTTGAGTGTCTTTTTTTTTTTAATTTTTATTTTGTTTTTCTTTTTTCTTTATTGTTTTTTTCAGTCTTTCTTTTTTATTTTTTGTTATTTTGCTTTTTCGTTTTTATGTTTTTTTAGCTTTTTTGTTTTTTGTTTCTTTATGTTTTGTTTTGTTTTTTTTACGTTGAACAATATCGATTTGGAAATTCATTCAAAAATCAGATAATTGTCTGATTTTAATGAAACCATCAGGACTTATTCAGAAATTAATTAAATCATTTTAAAATGTTTCTTTTTTTAGAAAATCTTTTTAATTTTTATTTAATCTTTTGCCCCCACAACTCATTTAATTTTATGAAAATTAAAGAAATAATTTTTTTTTTTTTTTTGTATTGCATGATGTTTATATTTGTTTTAAGTACAATTAATCGGAGAATTTAAATCAAAATGTCTTGTCAAACAGGACCCCAAGTTGTCTAAAATCTACCTTGAATCGTAAAATAAAAAATGCGGTAAAACTAAGGCCTTTTTAATTAGAGAAAGTTTTTATTCGCTTTTATGAATTAAATGAACACTATTGTCTTAAGAAAAATAATCGATGAATAATGAATTTTTAGAAGAATTGTTTTCATTTTTTTACTTTTAATTAGAAGAATTTATAAACTTTTAAATGTTTTATAATTCTGTTATGTCTGTGAGTATATACATTTTTTGCGAGTTCCGAACAGATATTATAATATGGTCGACAGTTCCATCATATTTCCCGAAAATCCTGCATTTTGGGTTAGTCCGCTCCTTGATTATGTGACAGTGATAGGATCTGGTTGCGAGGCTTTGGTTTGAGCTGTAATATTTAACCCTTCTGTCTCAGCTTACAACCCAGTGCTCCATGGTCACTGACATGTTGGTTCACATTTGATTTTTTAATTCTTTTTGCATATTTGCCATGCAGCGCCTTGTCTTCTAATAATAATAATAATAATAATAATAATAATAATAATAATAATAATAATAATAATAATTATTATTATTATTATTATTATTATTATTATTACCGGTTATCTCAAGCATATCTTTAATGACCGGGAGCGAGTCATATCAAATGATCCTGGGTCCCATCATTTCTTCACCTACCTTGTCGATGCTGAGAGATGAAGAATTCGGAATTCTGGCTGTTTTCGGGTACACTGCAGTCCGAATCACGGACCCAATTTTGCCTACAGCAACACGAAAAATTTCTGATTTCTGAAGTTCACTCAAGTATGCTCACTCGTGTTTCAAATCTTGGTACAATTCTCCCTTTTTCTTTTCTTTCTTTCTCAACTTCCCTTACGTGCCCTCATGCCGTTATATCGAAGATCGAACACCCTTTGTCGTCCTTCATGGTAGTAACGATGTCTGGTCTTTTTGCTTCAAGTACAGTATCACTTCACACAGTGTAATCCCACAACAGCTTTACACGCCCATTTTCTTGTTAACTGGCACTTAAAAATTAAGAAAAAAGTTAAGAAGAAAATCTTTTCTTTTTTTTTTTTTTTTTCTAACAAAATTTTATCAAGAATGGAATTTTGTTGAAAGCAAACCCTTTCCCTAAGACGGGTTATTTTAATGGTAACTGGGCTTACTAAGTTCAAGTCTTTCAAAATTCAAAACACCTCCTGTTTATTTTTTTGGCTTCCGTAGTCGGTCTCCACATTGAAAGTCACTGCGAAATGATGAGTTCAAAGAATGTCACAATTCACAACATCAGCATAACTTGCATTTGATTTACAGCATCCTACCTAAAGGTCAAATGCCAGGTGAAATCAAATAGGGGATTTTTTGGTTCATCCTCCTCGGATCTAAATAACGATTGGTCGGCCAATAAGAATGTAATAAATAAAAGCAGTGCCGAATCAGGAATTTAGAAGGGGATTCCCCCCCACTTCCGTAAATTATAACCCGAACTATGGTTGGCTGGCCAATGAGAATCTGACACGAAATGGTCTGCAATTGGATCACCAATTAGAAGCCTTTTTGGTCAGAAAATTTCGTCTATAAAAAATGAAGCACTGAGTTCTACAACAAGTAGACCTGAGACTAAAAGTCAAGAAGCATGTCTTCCCATCCGGCACCAGATTCTCTTCAGCTAGTCGAAGACATTGTGAAGATCCAGCTCACTGAAGAAAATTCCAGACTTTGAACCAATGATTCAAATTACGATAATCACGTGCAGATTACCCCAAGTCCGTAGTGCCGACAAAACTTCTAACCGTATCTTTTTTTTTCTTCCCTCCCAATTGGCGATATTATCGCCTCTTGAAAAAGAACTGTCTTCTTTCAATGACTAACTGGCAGAAATTAACATTTTCTATTCTCTATGGATTGTTTCAAAATCGAGTTACAATAAATATTTTTATTTATTAACGGAGAGTTGCTTGGCCCTTGAAATTGCTTGGCTCTTGAAGTTGCTTGGCCCGTGAAGTTGCTTGGCCCTTGAAGTTGCTTGACCCTTCTAGCAAATCGTATCGACTATTATGTCCGTCAGAAGAAGTTCCGACAGAATTGTGTCATCTCCCTTCGGTGGATCTTTCAAATACAACGTAAGCGCAAAAGAAGTTGACAGAACGACTAACCAGAAACGCGTGTGGTAATCACGGAACTAAGACCACACACCTATTGCCGTGACTAGCATAGGACTGCACCACTACTGAGTTTAATTGTGTTCATATCACTTCTCTGCTCTCTGCAATGTTCATTTGCCACATAGCATCCATTTGTGTCTCAGTTTGTACTCTTGTTGCGTCAACATATGATATTCACTTACTAGGGGACCGCATTATTATTATTATTATTATTATTATTATTATTATTATTATTATTTCCTTTGATTTCTGGCGTTTACACATTTCTTTCCGGGTCCCGCCCAGAGACCTAAGGTTAGAAATGGCATCATGACACTTTCCACTGACAAAAAAAAATATATACATAGTTAAAGCCCTTCGTCAAGTGTGTGCTGTACTTGTCAGAACAATTTTTTGTATCTCTTTGAGGCATGGACTTCCAGGAATCCCTTCAATTAGTCTACTGGAATCTTTACCAACCAACCCTAGGGCTCCAACTACAACAAGGATTGTTGATGTTCCCATGTGCCACATTTTTAAGATTTCGATTTCAGGGTCCTTATATTTTGACAGCTTTTTGAAGATATTCAAAGATACATTGCAGTGTGCAGTGACTGCCATATCAATAAGGAGGCCCCTTTTCTTTTCTTTTTCTTTTTTTTTGGTCTCTAATAACAATGTCTGGGCGTTTGGCTTTCATTGTTCTGTCAGTGTGTATTGTGTAGTCCGATAGAATTGTAACAGGTCCTATCTCCGTAATCGGGTCTGGGTGGTGTTCATATCAGTTTCTTACAATTTCCTTCCAGTAGAAGTTGCAAATTTTTCAGTTCAGATTTCTGGTTTTTACTCATTTCTTTCCGGGTCCCAACCAGAGAGCTAAGGTCAGAAATGGCATCATGACATTTTCAACTTAGCATTTTTTTAAAAATCACACATATTTTACTCTACTTGTTAGAACATTTTTTTTGTATTTCTTTAAGGCATGGGCTACCAGGAATCCCTTCAATCGTTTTCAATCAATCCAAGGGTTTCAACTAGAACTGGAATTTTTCATGTCCTCATGTACCACATTTTTAACATTTCTACTTCATCATTCTTGTATTTTGAAGACCTCCAGATACATTACTGTCTGCGTGGAACTGCTATGTCAATAAGAAAGCACATTTCGTATTTGCGGTCTCTAACCACACTGTCAAGGCGATTAACTTTGATTGTTCTATATATATGTATTGTAAAGTCCCATAAAATTTTTACAGGACCTATCTCCGTAACCGGGTCTGGGTGATGTTCATACCAATTTCTTTCAGTTTCTTTTCCGTAGAAGTTGCAGATTTTCCAATGCAGAAATTGGCCCACTCCGTCATGCCGGGTTTTATATTTCGTGGGTGCCAATAGCGTGTAACCTGATGCAAGATGGTCAATTATTTCTGGAAATTTACTTCTTTCATATTCTTTGACACAGGTCATCATCCACTCTTCTGTAGTTTCTAGGTGTCTTTGAATACCGATTTTTGTGGTTTTGTAAGACAGATCTAGTTGAACTAATCCTCTGCCTCCTTCAGATCTGGGTATATACAGACGATCAATGTCAACCTTGGAATGATGCATGCGGTGGCAGGTGAGAAGCTTTCTCGTTTTGGTGTCCATTCGCTTAATGTTATCTATGGTCCAATTAAGGATGTTGAAACTGTATTGCACCTCAGGGACAGCCAAGGTGTTTATGGCTAATAGTTTGTTTTTTTAATTCAGCTCGGTATTCAGTACCGGACGCACACGCCTGTCGTACTCCTTTCTTACATTCTTCATTTGAGTATGCTGTGCTTATCATTATTATTATTATTATTATTATATTGGTTCCGCAATGAAAATTCTGATGACTAAAACATGAATGTTAATGAATATATATATATATATATATATATATATATATATATATATATATATATATATATATATATAAAGCTCTGAATTCAAACAGTGATGTCGATAGGCTGTGTATTTCAAAAAAGGGAGGAGGCTGAGGGTTAATAAGTGTTTAAGAATTCGTGTCATTGGCTATTTTGGAACTTGAGAATTATGGCAAGAATTCTCTGGAAATGCTTCTGAGAGCGGTGCGGAATCTGGAAGCGCGAGATGTTGAGCCAGTAACTGTAACAAAAAAAGAAGCATGGTGAGTTAAAAGAAAACAACCCTCATGTCTTTATTATTATTATTATTATTATTATTATTATTATTATTGTAGGCAGAGACAATTGCTGGACGTGATGCGGCTTTGGGTAAAATATGGTTTTCTAAAGAGAGAAAAAAATGGCTATTCAAAATAACAATTACTGAGAATTTACTTCCAGCAATGAACTTGTTAGTAATATCCAGTAATTAGTTAATTAGCAACTATACCTATTATTAGGGAGCCCCTTACAACTTGTTTTATTGTAATATTGCACAACACGTGATCAGTAGCGTTGTAGCATACCTACGGACAATAATGGGTATATCCCCATTCGCATAAATACAGTAGTAAATACTGTATGTTCGTCTTCATTGTGGAATTCACTTGACTAACTTCTAGTAGTTGACTACTTCTACGTGCCGCTGGCGAATCTTATACGTGTTGTTCTTGTCCTAAGTATTATCGTTCATTACCAACCTTCGTTTGATTATTCTATTCACTAACCTTCCCGAGGTTCCAACAAGTAGACAACTTCTACCCTATCTCTTTTGGAATATGCTGCCTACCACTAGATTCCGAGCCGTATGCATTTCATCAACTTTGGATTCTTTTATCCATCTTCTTTAATTATATATAATTCCAGTCTAAGAATGCTGCAGAATAGCGTAGCAGAGAGATTGCTCAAGTATTAATTCCTTTAATGATATTTCCACCATTTGGTTTTGTTTCAAGAATTTTTCTTATACATCTAAAATATCTTTCTTTCAACTAACCTTTTATTTCAGTATGATTCACACGGTCGGCCTGTAAAATGCTAAGATACTTAGAGTTCTCTCCATCTTTCAAAGATCTCACTTCTCCATTCAGTAATCTTTTACTTTGAACTCAAATATTTTTCCTCTCTTGTTACTTAGGGTGACACATTTGTCATCCCATCCCAATATCGTTGTTACTTAGGGTGACACATTTGTCATCCCATCTCAATATCGTTGTTACTTAGGGTGACACATTTGTCATCCATTCCCAATATCGTTGGTACTTAGGGTGACACATTTGTTATCCCATCCCAATATCGTTGTTGAACACACAAACTGTCTAAATGAAAAAAATTAAAAACTTTCATCCCTAGCAGAATATTTCTCGCTATGCATGAACAGTGTTGGAACCTAGGGAAGGTTACTGAATAGAATAATCACACAAAGGTTGGTAATAAACGATAATACTTAGGACACAAACAACACATATAAGATTCGCCAGCGGCGCGTTGAAGAAGTAGTCAACTGCTAGTGGTGAGTCAAGTAAATTCCACAATGAATCTCCAACTGCAGATCATCATACAGTATTTACTACTGTATTTATGTGAATGGGGACATACCCATTATCGTCCATAGGTATACTACAACAAACAGTAAGTGGTTGATTTTTTAAGTGGTTTATTATTATTATTATTATTATTATTATTGATTGTACGACTATAACGCTTTTCTACCTAAGAGTGTAGTATCTGCCCGATCTCTGGGCTTTCTCAGGTGCAATCAGTTACACCTAACCGCGAATCTATTCCAGAATATCATCCATCAGTGGGTAATTTCATCTGTTATGTCGGTGATGAGCAACAGAACAGAAAATGGCGGAAGATTGTAGATTATGGTGGCTGGGATAGGATTTTGAGTATTAAAAATGTATTTCAGCATATACTATTAGGTTGGTGCAAAAATAATGTCGTTTTCTCACATAGTAACATATGTGAGAAAACGACATTATTTTGCACCAACCTAATATAAGAAAAAATATTGAAAGGAGATATACAAAGAACCTGTATAAAAGAAACAAAAAAAACAAAAACGAGTAGACTAAACTGGAATAACTGGGCCACATTCCTAGATAAGATATAAATATCAACCCTGTAAACGAATATTTTCGTATTGTCTATAGTTATAAGAAGAGTCATTAACATTCAAATGGTTCTTCAGACGAAACAGTTTTTTTCAGATCTAAATCAGATAAGGAAAGACCAAGAATAACAAAAAAAATATTCGATTAATTTTTATTAGTTGCCAGTCGTGTAGAGTCTTATTAATTAATAGATTTTTTTTTAATAAAAAAATAGTTTGATTTTTTGTCAATACCTGCGACACTAACCCTAACCAAAAAATTAACCTTGAGCATAAAACTGAATTATATATATATATATATATATATATATATATAAATTTAAAAGAAAAACAGACCATTTAAGGTACCATTATAATAATTTATTTCACCAGAGTCCTTTTAAAAGGACACTGGATCATCTGATAGCACTTCCAACAACGAAATGAAAGTCGATTCATTTCGTTGTTGGAAGAGCTATCTGATGATCCAGCGTCCTTTTAAAAGGACTCTGGTGAAATAAATTATTATAATGGTACCTTAAAGAGGTCTGTTTTTCTTTTAAATATTAGTTCTGGATTTACATTGAGCTCTCAGGATTTCATCCTCCTTGGGATTACCTATACGGATTACCAAGTTCTTCATAACTTTATATATATATATATATATATATATATATATATATATATATATATATATATATATATAATTATTTATTCGAAAATTATAACATAAATATATTATAAAATCACTACAAAAATAGTCATTTTGTTTCAACACTTCTGTTTTCTTATCAAGTGATGCTGCTGATGTAGATTAAGGGTTTTAAATGGTTTAAATCAAACAAACACCCTTCGTTAGGGGAAACGCTGTTACATAAGATGGAATGACCAATCAAGATACAAGTATGATAGATAGATAGATAGATAGATTCTCATATACTAGTATTTTGATTGGTCATTCCAGATTATGTAACAGCGTTTCCCCTAACGAAGGGTGTTTGATTGATTTGAACCTTTTAAAACCCTTTATTCTACATTCAACACCATCAGTTAAAAAGACACCAGAAGTGTTGAAACAAAATGGATATTTTTGTAGTGATTTTATAACATTTTTATGTTATAATTTTCGAATAAATGATTATATTTGGTCTACTCTCTATTGAGCACTAGTTTAAGAATAGTATTTGTTGGGTATTGGAATTTATTCTGTATACACCAATCCTATACTTGGATATATATATATATATATATATATATATATATATATATATAGAGAGAGAGAGAGAGAGAGAGTTTTCAATTGTCAAATTTGCTTTCGTTTGTTCTTTAATACGGTAGTAGTAGCAACAGCTGAAATATAATTCAACGTTATTTGTTATCTCTGTTGACATTTTTATTAAATCATAAAATCAGTTTGCGAACCACCAACAAATTTTTACCAAACAATTTTGGTATGCTTTTGTATACTATACAGTTGGGTTAGGAAAAATGACGCAAAAACAAGTTGAAAACCCCTGATCTATTCTATTATTTTACTTTTTTTATAATGGACTGTTACGCTTTTCTACCAAGGATCAGAGTGTAGTATAGGTCAATCTATGATCGTTATGAGCTGAAACCAATTACAACTTGTAATAAATAAAAAAAGTTTCTCATTTTATTATTCAAGTCAGTGTTTCACATTCAAACCAATGAAGGTAACATTTTTTAAGATATAATTATAAAATATATAAGTATATCCCGAAATCCGGTAATTTTCAGATTATAAGGTCCGTTCTTATTAGATATACTGTGGAACCCCGGTTCACGAACTTAATTCGTTCCAGAAGGCTATTCGTGAACCAAAACTTTCGTAAACCGAAACTATTTTCCCCCATAGGAATTAATGCAAATGGTTTAATCTGTTCCTGAAGGTCGTTCGTGACCGAAAATTTTCGTAAACCGAAACTATTTTTCCCCCAGGAATTAATGTAAAATGGATTAATCCGTTCCTGAAGGTCGTTCGTGACCCGAAATGTTCGTAACCCGAAACTACCCCCCCATAGAAATTAATATAGAATGGATTAAAAATCGTTCCTGAATTTCGTTCGTGATCCGAAATACTCGTAAGCCGAAACTATTTCCCACAAAGGAATCAATGTAAAATGGATTAATCCGTTTCTAAACAAGATGATTGCTTATTTAAACTTTTAAAAAAGTACTTTGTTCCACAAGTTCAAACACAAAACCAATAAAAAAAATAGATCTAGTGTTAAAAAAAAGATAAACACAATATTAAACAGATAAACTAAAAACAAAAACTTAATTTCATTTTACCCTGTCTGTAGATGGAGTTGGCGGGGATTGTGGGAGTGGAAGATAGCGGGGAAGAGGAAAGAGGTTATTGTTTGGAATGTGTGGAGTTCCCTTCCATAAAAATATGTCTTTCTGAAGTTTCTTCGGACCCATGGTAACAGATTTAATAATTTATAAAAAGAAACACAAAATACAATTAAATTCAAGAGAAAGGACAGCGAATTCAATCAGGAATGTGTATGGAGCAAAAGCTACACGACAACAAATACTCCTGGTTGGTCACCCCGCATTGCCACCGGCGTGCGTGTTCGTCGCTCGAGACGTTTTCGTTCGGAAAATTTGTTCGTAAACTGATTTGTTCGTGATGAAAGGCGTTCGGAACCCGATGTTGAACTGCATTTGGAATAACTTATTTAGTAATGAGATTTTATTATGAAATTCTGTGACTGTTCATCATATTGTTGATAAACATCGATAATAGTGTAGTTATGGAGATTTAGCCTTTAATTTCAGCTAAAAAAGGATTAGTAAAAATGAGAAGACATTATGACAAAAGAGGAGACATTATAAAGCTGTTGAGTGACTGTAGGGCAATGTCGGAAATAAAGAAGCTAGACAGAGACAAGACAAATGACAAGAAATTAAAAACATTAGAATAATAATAATAATAATAATAATAATAATAATAATAATAATAATAATAATAATAATAATAATGTATCATAAAGAAATAAGAGAAAAATAGGATGATTCCCACCAGAGAAATATTTGAAATTGCGAAGGTAAAAAGATAAATTACGTGATACAAGAGAACATCGTCGTCATTACAAAAAACACACGAAATCAAGTATTCCTTAAATGATTTTATCTAATTCTGCAGTGTATTTTTGTATATGGCCAGCAGTAAAGTCTATGAAGTAGGATCTTTAAAGCAGACATCCACTTGATCAAAAAGGAATCAAATAATAGTTAAATTGAAACGTGATATTTGATGGGCAATTATAAACTTCCGCTCGCAGTCATATATAAATAGCCACAATTGTTTCGTTGCTCTTATATTCAGCACCTTGACTCCATTGTTTCTTAAACGAAACATTTTTGTAATCGTTCTGCTCACTCGTCAGGAGGAATCAGCTCATATACGAGCCATTTTGTAATCGTTCTGCTCACTTGTCAGGAGGAATCAGTTCATATACGATCCGTTTTGTAATCGCTCTGCCCACTCGTCAGGAGGTATCAGCTCATATACGAACCGTTTTGTAATCGCTCTGCCCACTCGTCAGGAGGAATCAGCTCATATACGAGCCGTTTTGTAATCGCTCTGCCCACTCGTCAGGAGGAATAAAGCCCATATACGAGCCGTTTTGTAATCGTTCTGCCCACTCGTCAGGAGGAATCAGCTCATATACGAGCCGTTTTGTAATCGTTTTTGCTCACTCGTCAGGAGGAATCAGTTCATATACGAGCCGTTTTGTAATCGTTCTGCCCACTCGTCAAGAGGAATCAGCTCATATACGAGCCGTTTTGCAATCGTTTTTGCTCACTCGTCAGGAGGAATCAACTCATATACGAGCCGTTTTGTAATCGTTCTGCCCACTCGTCAGGAGGAATCAGCTCATATACGAGCCGTTTTGTAATCGTTTTTGCTCACTCGCAAGGAGGAATCAGCACATATACGAACATTTTTGTAATCAGTCTTCCCACTCGTCAGGAGGAATCATCACATATACGAACCGTTTTGTAATCATTCTGTCCACTCTGACAACGTGGAAACATTTTTTGTGAGACGCGTTTCGCCCTTTTAGGACTTCATCGGACTAAAGTGATGTTAGCGTTGATGCGACCAGACATTAGGGCGAGTCGATTTTGAATCCGTGAATTTGCACTTAATTTGAAAGTTGAGATTTGAAACGATAAATAACGACACAGCATATTTTTTCCAATTCGTTATCGTTTTTGAATAAACAATTTTAAAAATGACTCTCATGTTCAAAATCGCATCGTTAGAATTTCACTCCAGTGTTCAGTGAACGCCTTATAGCACCGATTGAATATGGAAAAGATGCATGACACAAACACATTATTACTAAATCATTGTGCCATCAAATAAGATCTTCATTTACTTCAAAGGGAAGTTATACTGAACAATTTAGCAGTGATGCAATGTGTTATAGAGTGCAGTAGTTTTAGTGTGATTTTCAATAAACAATGCAAATTTAAAATATTTTGTCTTATAATTCCTGCCCATCAGTATATACGTTTTTATCAATTTTTTGTTTTTATTAATTATGATCTATCAAATGATCTACCAAATCTTATTCATTGAGTAGCCATTTTTATAAGCTTTAACAATTTTTGCACAGTTTTACTTGTCAAATTAAACAAATTAGAATTATATATATATATATATATATATATATATATATACAAGTACATGATTGAGAGGTGTTGAAACAAAATGGCTATTTTTGTAGTGATTTTATACCATATTTATGTTATAATTTATATATATATATATATATATATATATATATATATATATATATATATATATGTATATTGCTTGTGTTGATTCATAATTAGAATTCGGGTTTGAATATATTTTCCATTCAATGTATCTAATACAAGAAATATCAACTTTATATGGATTTGTTTTTGAAATAGTAAATTTCTGAAGTCAGTTTGTAAGTAAAAACCGGCAGAAATTACGCTTTTCTGTGCATTTTTCAGACGATCTTTAAAACTAAATGCTCAAAACCTGGTAAAAGCTATGAATCTAATTTTTGATGTTAATACTTATCACATCAAAACCCCAACATTTGCATTGAGTGCAATGCTGATTTAGTAAAAAATCAACTATTTCTAGTTTTTCATATTTTCCCTTAAAATTGTTCTTCATATATATCGTTTTACCATACATATATTTTCACAGAAAATATTCGTCCTCCGACAGGATTCGAACCTGTAGCTTGACGTGCCTTTACCGATTTGGCCACAGAGGTGCGTTCGGTTAGCAAGGTCGAAATTACTGTATTCAATCTTCCATGGATCTCTCACAGACATTCATATCTGCTCATGGCGTATCAAATGTAAACAAATGACGTCAGACATTATGAAATGGACAAAGTCCGATAATTATTTTAAGACATTTTATGTTTATACATTCTTTTTATAGAGGACGAATATTTTCTATGAAAATTTATCGGACATTCAGGCCGGTAAATGTTATTAATACTGTTTATTATAAAACAGAGCATTTACTTAAATATTTGTATCTATAAAAAGAATGTATAAACATAAAAATGTCTTAAAATAATTGTCGGACTTTGTCCATTTCATAATGTGCGATACACATATATATATATATATAATGATTAATAAAAAAAATATCATTTAGCTGATTGATGAAATTCTGAGCATCCTGATCCTATATTTTACTTACCTCCAGCAATCGCTCCGTCTACTCGTTATATCGTTATATATATATATATATATATATATATATATATATATATATATATATATATATATATATGTGTGTGTGTGGGGGGGGGTCAGTTTCGTTACGGTGAACAAACAATGCGTTTTGTGTGTTGTTTTTTTTTTAAATGTCCCTTTTAAGTTCATATAAACTTTTGTTTAAACTTCTTGACGTTTCTCCAATATATTCTTTCAGGCAATCTTTGCAGTTGATAGAATAACTTCTTCCTTCAAACAAAATAACAAGACAAAACTTGAAGGATGAATTTACTCTATCATTTTAAAAAACAACACAAAAAACGCAATGTTTGTTCATATATATATAAAGTCATCCACAGACAGACTGTTTCGCAGCTCTTCAGTGTGGCCAGACATCCGGTTGCCTCTAGCTAGGATCGAAACCCGACTGAATTGGTGTCAGTCGGAGATTCTACCAGTAAGACGTCGGCGCACAGCAGGGATGATGGTGAATTTTAGCGTATTTATTTTTAGATAAACACACACAGTGACCGACAGTGACTCAATTCGCTTTTGCCGAAGAGTCTATATCATATATATAATTATTTTCTAAAAAATATGACTCTATCGCGACACAGAAATTACTATGTTTCGAAACTGGCCAACAGTAGTCAAGTTTAATTTCAATATTAAATCTTAACTGTTGGATGACAGTTTCATGCTCAAGCGATGTTTGGAAAAACTATGCTATGGAATGTTTTACTCATTTATAGTTTTGAAATGGAGGTGTGGTCTAGAGTTTGTTTTTCATTTTGATGGAAGTAGGGGTGTTTGTGATATGTCAAGTTTTTGGAGTCATATAAGGTTGTTTTTTTTTGTTTTGTTTTGTCTTTTGTTTTTTGTTTTTTTTTGTCTGGCTACAATGGCTAATCTTATCAGACTTCCTGCTAAAACTCTCACTAATTGATGTAGTTCTGTTGTTTTGTTTTGTTTTATTAATGTATGCTAAAACTTTAAATGATTTATGTAGTTACGGTAGTTTTTTATGTTTATTTGTTTTTTGTTAATGATTTTTTAAAGGGGCTTTACGATTATGATTGGGTTCTCTGTCGTACCCCCCCCCACACACACACACATAGACATGAGTTAACGGTTTTTTTCCGACATCATCAAATTTTCGCATTAAATAATTAGCATAAAAAACAAACAAACAATTAAATAATAAATACAAATTTGTGACATCCAAAACCGATCCAGAGTCCTATCCTGCTGTCACGGCACCAATTGTGGCATCCAACCGTTACGTCAAATTGTGACGTCAGCCGATCCCGGGTCTTATCCTGGTCGCGGCGCCAATTGTGATGATCTAACCTTTAAGTGGTTCGGATGGGAATCTGGTTAGATTCGATATCAGCCTCGTCGTTCCCAACTCGCTTCCAACGTCTGGTTACCGAAGTAACTACTTTGATCTCCAGTCTGCCTACCCACGTTGTGAATTGGCAGACGAAATCAATCAGCGTTGGGGCCGTACTGCAAGCTTGAGTTCGAATGAGGGCGGTATCGCACAAGTACGGGCAAAAGAAAAGAAAATAATAAGTCGAAAATGGTATCAAAAAAAGGATAGCAATACTTTATATCTGCTTGCTGGATACATAGGACTGCGTCTATCTCCCGACCTGCTATATGGATTGTGACACGTGGTTTTCAGGCGAAATTCACAAAGCTTATTTTGGTGGTGTGAGTCTAAGTCGTTCTTCAAAAAAAATAAATTGTTCTTGGTTAGAAGATGAGTTCGGAAGTTGCGTCGGGGTTTGAGGTTCCCTGATAAGTCTAAATCCATAAACCCCTTCTTTTGTTTTCGGTCAGGAAAAATTCATTATTTCCATTTTTGGAAGTCTTCTCTTACTCCCACCTTCTCTTATTTTCATATGGACACGTCCCCACTTCCTCGCAGGGACTTCTCATACCTACCTCTCAATGGGCTGCCTCCTTGCGTCACATGATCACCTCCGCCTGACCGGTTATCATTCAACCAATGGTCGATCAACAGTGTGGGCGTGACTAGACTAGCCTTGTTCTTAACAAAATATATATTTTGTTCAAAGAAGAAAAAAAAAATTATCTTTTTCTTTTCCTTTTCTTTCTTTTGTTTCTCTCTTCTTCTCTGGCCGCCAAGAGTACAATACGACCCGTAGAGTGATAATCTCAATTCTTATTCTAACGTCACGGCATATAGAATTCTTCAATCAGATTTTCGCCAGCACCAAGAGGCTAGTCAACCAGACACACTCATTCTTCGGCGCCAACGAAATATTGTTTCGCTGTCATATTCAAATTCCAACACAGCCCAGATGTGTTTTCTCTCAATGACACCTCCCATCGACAAAGACCCAACCTAGAGATGACTCTCTTTGTGTGTGGTCAACAGATGACCTATTAAATTGTTTTCAGACAGCATCATGGCACAAGTAAACCTTTATCTATTTAAAACTCTGTACCCACCTGGTGTTTGTCAATTAGCTTTATGACAATGGCCATAAGAATTTTCACCATTCTTCATTTATCAAAACAACATTTTCAAATGTCTCCTCTCGTAGGTGACTTTATCTTTAAAATTTCCACGCAGGGAACCCCACCACCCCCGACAATCCGCCTGTCACAAAGACACAGTTAATTTTTTATCTATCTAAACAAAACAATGTATTAACCTGGACCCTGCCAGCCAGACCCAAGACAATGGCCAACAGAACCCTCACCAGTGTCTTCCATTATCAAAATAACATTTTCAAATAGTATTTCTCGTGGGTGGCCACCCGTTATCACCTAAGTTAAGTTGTCTGTTCCCTAATAAACTGGCTCTTTTTTCTTTCTTTTCTTTCTCTTTTTCCTTTCCTTCTTTTTCCCTCTTTTTGCGCCCCTAAATGGTGTCACAAATTTTAAACTCCATAGCCTAAATAAAAGGTTTAAAAGCCCTACCCAATCATATAAAAAAATACGGTCTTATTGCCAACATCATCTTATTTTCGTATTAAATAATTAGCATAATAATAAATAATTAGCATAATAATAAATTTTAAACTCAATAGTCTAAATAAAAGGTTTAAAAGCTCAACCCAATCATATATATATATATATATATATATATATATATATATATATAAACCTTTATGAAGTCGTCAAAAAAACAAATGTTAGCTAATTATGAGTTTTATATCCACAAAACCATTTCAGGAAAGAAAATAAAATAAAAAATAAATGAATCTCCATAGACACTTAACGGTTAACCAAACTAAACGATGTCATCTTCCGCTTTAAATTTAGACACCCCAATCCTGCATTGACTTGACCTCTTTGAATGTAACTCATATATTGATACAAATTATTAACCCTTACGCCCTTTATTTAAATAATTGCTCAAGCCGTTACCATAGTAATTTTAATTTTAATAATGAATATACTTAAAAAAACGCGTAAATTTCAAGAATTAGTTATTCCAAAAATTTCGCTTGAAGGTGGAACAGAGCTTGTTACTTTAATTCAGTTTAATTCTAATAATTATATTGAAGCTTTCGGCTCTTGTTTTGAAACCTGAGAACTCTTATGTAGTGAAGGAATCATATTTTTAAATAAATAATTATATATATATATATATATATATATATATATATATATATAAGCACAACTCAATTGGCACTTTTTATGAAATGCGTATCTCTCGTTGGGATTTCCATTTTTATATCTGCTAACCTTTTTAAGTAATAGATTTAACCCATTATTTTCGCTATAAACGTTATTTTTTGTGGATACATGTGTTTGAATTGATTTCTTTTATAATTTGGTATTCTGGGAAGATATCAAGCTTTGGTTTCCCTCTCCTCTGCTGCATAACAAAAGTGTCGACGGCTTTGTTTTAGCTCTATGCTAAGTATTTTCAGTATCATCAGTCCTAAAAATGAATACTATTTAGTGGTTGTTGATGGGTATTTTGACGTCTATAGAAACCAAAAGCAGTGAAATAAAAAAAAAATCCACTTCATTATAATCATTTGATAAATTCTCTTGTCTAAAACACTGAAACATTAATCTTTAAAAGAATTAAATAATTGCTTGTTGATCGAAATTTGAAACCACTGCAGTAAAATAAATGTCTTGAATTCTATGCATTTTTTGATTACATCAACAATATGGCTGACAGTTGAAGTCGTGAATTAAAATTTGTTGAGTCATCGTTTGTTTTTTACTCAAAAAATTTAAAACTGTTTTCGTATTTAAGTTGGCGAAACATCCACAGAAACTGATATACCTAAAAAAAAAAAAAAATTATGTTGCTGTAAACTTCAAACTGGGTACAACATTTTAACACTTGAAATTCAAGTGACGGTGAATTTAATACGTATACATACACACACAAACGCGCGCATACACACGCATTCGTACATACGTATCTCTCTCTCTCTACACACACACACACACATATACATATACATATATATATGTGTGTGTGTTTATGGGTTATTTTATCCGACCTATTTTTTAACAAATGTCAGTTTAAAAATAAAAGAAAGTCTATTAAATCTTTAGAAATTGTTTTATTTATGTTTCGGTTACGAAACTAAGCTGACACGACTTTCGAGAAAAATCTGAACATTGCTTGGCTAAAGTGTGTTTTTTTATCAATAGTCAAGTGGGTTAATCAGACACAATACTGTAAGAAAATTTACACCAGTGCTAAATGTGTATAAAAAGAAAAAGTTGAAAAATATAAACAATAAATTGCTAATACACCTGAATAGTGGCCGAACAGGTCCGTCTACTAAACTCTCCAGTTGGAATGGTGACGATAACATCAATCGGACAAGCGACAAATTTTACTTACAATAATTATATATATATATATATATATATATATATATATATATATATATGAATAAGGAAAACGTTTATAAATTTAACAAATGTTGGTTTTATTTTAGCTTCTGATAAAATGCGAAATTTATAAACGGTTTCATATATATATATATATATATATATATATATATATATATATATATATAATATCGCACATATAGTTCTAGTGTTAATAAAACAGTGCTCGATGTAATATACCAGAGCTATTAAGTATATATTAATAAATATACATATCCCTCACCGACCATGCAGATACAAGTACAATTCTGTAGGAATTAAACAGTGGCATAAAAACACCTGGAGCCATAAAATGGTTTACCAATATAAAATGGAAGAATGAATGTACATTCATCCAATTCGATATTTGTGACTTTTACCCGTTCATCACCGATAATTTTCTAATGCCGTCTACAAATCTCGCGAAATAAATACCATAAAGCAGGTGCAAAAAAATCTATACCTTTCCATAATGGTTATCTACGGACTATAAAAAGGTAACCCGAAAGTTAATGTTCTTGTGACAGCATATGATTCAGCGGAGGCATGCGAATTAGTTGTAATTCTATTATTATGGCGACTTAGATTTATTTTCGGCATCTATAGAGATGACAGTGTCATTCTCCTCCGTAAAACTAGCCCAGAAAAGATGGGCCAGCTGAGAAAAGGACTGATTTTTTTTAAAGATCACGAACAAAATATTGCCACGGCACCAATGTTAAAGTGATCAACTTTCTCGATGTAACCTTAGACCTGGTTATTATAAACAATACACAAAGGATCTTTATAACCATAGATACGTCAGTAAAGAATCAGACGACAACCACAAAAATCTAGATAATTTACATAAATCAGTACCAGTTAGATTATCCATCAACTCCAGCAATAAGGAAATATTTGATGTCAAAAATTAAATATTTACAAGGTTTACAACTAAGCCATTATAAAATAAATTTAGAGTATTTAGAAATAAACAAAGAAGTTAAAAATAAGCAGAGACATCTTAAACCCAACATTATATGACTTAATCCACCGTTTAACCGTAATGTCAAAAATAATATCGGAAGAATTTTCCTAAATTTAATCCATTTTTTAACAAAAATAATGTTAAGATGAACTATAGTTGCGTTAATAACATAGATATATTAATCTCCCATCATATAAACATTATATTAAGCAAATATGTTTCCAACAAAGACAGCATAAATTCTTCTCAACTGCCGAAAAAATACGATCTGTCCCTTGAACGGTCAATTTTTGACCGATAATATTGTATAACGAGCGCATATACATTCCGGTAATAATGTTAAATTTTATTTTTGTTCCACAGAAAATCCTTGGAAATTTCGTTTTTGCCATCATCGAATGATAATTTAAAATACAAAATCAGCACTGTACTCTCCAAATATTTCTGGGAATTAAAGAATGTTGGCATCTCACCACCAATCAACTGGGAAATTATATCTAGAGCTAAGGTAAAGGAAATAAATGCAATTTATGTCTTGTTGAAAACTTGGTTATTTTAAAACACCTGGCAGGATTGGAACATACGCCCTCCAGCGGGAACAGTACCTAGACTCGATGAATTAAAAACAAAACTAGATTGGCGGCAAGATGTCATCATTGTACAGTTAAAATGGTTCGAGTCTCCACAAGTTCTATGCTGACAGGCTCTTGCACTTCTCTCTTATGGAACTTTCTACCGGCTTTCCACTTTCAACTTTGGTCTTCAAAAATTTAAATACAATGTCAATTGTTATCTTCTGTCTTCTTAATTTCTGTTCTTTTATTGTTCTCTCTCCTTAATAATGACTTTCCTATAGTCTTTCACGCTCAGTAACCCCCTGCGTATTAGTGATTCTGTTGCCCTGTTTGGAATAAAAAGATTTTTTTAAATAATAGACAAGATTTTTTCCATTTCACTGGAGCAGGCTCTAAACTCATGAGAATGTTATCACTTCCTCTATCTGTTCTCCTATCTCGTTCTTTATTTAATTTAAACTTTCTTTCTTTTTTCTTTGATTTTTTTTTATTCTTATTTTTCTTTTGTTTTCCCTAAAACCAAACGGCACCTTTAATATATCTTCTTCTGTCTCTCCTCACAATTAAACAGGAATGACCGATTGTTTATCTGAGGTAATGGCAGGACGAAGTAACATAAAGCTTATTCTTATTATAATTCTCCTTGTCCTTCGCTTAGTTCCTTACTTAGCACGTACGTTACGTCTTGTCAATACCTCATAAAATAATGGACTATTCCGTTTTGATCGTGTGGAAAGACGGAAAAGACATGTCAGAGATGCTACTTAGTTTCAGTGAGAAAAAGAAAGAAAAAAGAGCTGATAAAATTCTCATGTGTTTAATGCCTATTTTAGTGAACTGGAAATCTTTTCATTTGTACCCACTTACTTCTTTAAATAACAACCAGCATTAATATTTATAGTGATTCTTTAAGCGTGGCACATAGCTGTAGCACAAGGCCGAAAGTATGGGGTACTCAGTGAGGATCGAACTCACTACTCAGTCGTAACTGATCTAGCAAGAAGCTGCCTATCCATTACACCACGCCAAAGTGACCCAATTTACTAAGCGTTGTTTGGATGTGGCACAAGACCGAAATTATGGAGCACCCAGTGAGGATCGAACTCAATACTCAGTCGTAATTGATCCATCGAAATAAGCTTTCTAACCATTACACCAATTCAAAGTGACTCGATTTTCTAAGCGTAGCTTGGATGTGGCACAAGGCCGAAAGTATGGAGCACCTAGCGAGGAACAAACTCACTAGTCAATAGTAATTGATCTAGCAAGATAAGCTTGCTAACCATTAAACCACTTTCAAGTGACTCAATTTACTATGCCTAGCTTAGATCTGGCACAAGGCGGAAAGTAAGGAGCACCCAGTGAGGATCGAAATCACTATTCAGTCGTAATTGATCTCGCGTGACAAGCTTGCTAACCATTACACCACGTCAAAGTGACTCGATTTTCTAAGCTTAGTTTGGATGTGGCACAAGGCCGAAATTATGGAGCACCCAGTGAGGATCGAACTCACTTCTCAGTCGTAACTGAACTCGAGAGACAAGCTTGCTAACCATTACACCACGTCAAAGTGACTCGATTTTCTAAGCTTAGTTTGGATGTGGCACAAGGCCGAAATTATGGAGCACCCAGTGAGGATCGAACTCACTTCTCAGTCGTAATTGAACTCGCGAGACAAGCTTGCTAACTATTATACCATTGCTCCAGTATTCATATTGATAATCGTTATTACAATATTTTGATAAATTTGTAAAGCTTAAATATTTAACGATGCGATAGGAGAATTTCTAGGAATATTTTATTGTCGTAGAACTCGACATCAGCTAATTCAATCATTAACTTGAGAATTAAGGATTCATCAGAAAATTCAAATAAGAAAACAGTAAAATATTCACGAGTCTTTCTAGTAATATGATATTTAACTTTTGGAATCAGTAATGAATTCATTACTAAAGTGTGTTCTCTTAATTTTTGTTCAGACTTAGATATCGCACAATTTATTCTGCGTACTGTAGATGTTGATTTTCTTTTTTATGTGCGATGTCCTTTCGAGACGTAGGCGATCATGGCTCTCTATCTTCCTTTATCCCTTGCAGCTCTCAACAAGTTCCTTCCCTCTGCTTCCCCCCCCCCAGACCACGTTCTGTCATCCACTTGCTCAAGCCCGCCAGGAATGTCACATGCTGCTTTCCTTTGTCTCTCTTTCCCTCTATTTAACCCGTGAGTAACTGATTCTCAAGGTCCCCTTTCCTCATCATGTGTTCCAGAAACTTCAGCTGCTTCTTCCTGATATTAAGCATGAGCCTCCTCCTTGTCTGCATCCTCTCCAAAACCTCATCATTGCTCACACGCTCGGTCCACGAAATCCTCAACATCCTTCTGTAGAACCACATCTCCGTCACCTCGAGTCTCTTCTTCATCTTTCAGGAAATCGTCCATCATTCGTAAAGGACAGATGTCACGTAACAGCTCAGAATCCTTTTTTCTTATTTTTTTTTTTTTTTTTTTTTTTTTTTTTTGTTACCAAAGAAATTCTCCTGTTTCGCAATACTCTAGCTAGTTTTTGGAATGCGTCATTGGCCATCCCATTACGTCTCCAGATCTCAGCGTCGCACTTTCAAAACGCTTCCCAGATATTTAAACTTCCGCGTCTTAGTTCTGGTGGCATCTGGGAGGTATCTGCAGACCTTCCTGGTTGGCGTAATGATTACCCCAAAATAATATCAAGTAAAGGTCTGCGACCAGATATTGTTCTTCTATCAAGGGTGAACCATAAAATCATCCTGGTTGAATTAACAGTACCATATGAATGCCGGATGGAACAAAGCCACGATTATAAAACTAATAAATATGAAAATCTAAAGTCAGAGGTAATAAAGGAGGAGTATAATGCAATTGTTAGAGCAGTGGAAATTGGAGCAAGGGGTTTCGTTTTAGGCACTCTGTACCAATTTGTGGGCCAAATTGGAATCAAAGGGCGTAATAGGGCCAAAAGTATAAAACGCCTAATAGAAGTAACAGAAAATAGTTCTATGTGGATATGGAAAAAACGAAATACTCCGTGGAGTGTTTCAGCGAACATGACGGCATGACATGACTGATCGTGAATGCGTAATGAGGTTCACGTTGCATTCTCAGAACGCGAGGTTTGCCGTTTTTCGGAATTTTCGTAAATTTAATTTCGCCGTTACACATTTGAACTAGTTTATCTACAACACTTTTATATCGTTATAATGGGGCCTCACATCAGTGAGGTGGGGGGAGGCGGTGTGCAACAGAAACCGTTGAGAGGAAGGCCCCGAAACGGTGCACATTCTCTCCTGATGACCCCAGTTTAAAATTCGGGAGGAACACATCAAATTCAGTGAAGTCATATGCCGTAGTGAAGCTCGGTGGAAGTGTCATTGGCATGAGGCGCATTACACATTCAGCTCGCTTCAGGTGAGTTTCAATTACTTTCCAGTAATTTCCTTCTTCTAGTGTTCTCGACCTGCAAATCGCATTTCGGGCTCATCCTTTTCCTGATGGCCATGCATTCTGTAGTTTATGCTCAGTCATTTGCTTCTCACTCTCCGTCGCTATCTTCCGTGGGAGATTTTCTAATTTCTTTTCCTTCTCTGCTATCAGTACCGTGTCATCTTAGGAATATATATGAGCGAATAATAGGATATGTGGGGAAAATGAAATATTATGTTGGTGCAAAAATAATGACGTAATAATGTCGTTTTTTGACGTTAAAAAATACGTCAAAAAACGACATTATTACGTCATTATTTTTGCACCAACCTAATAATTCAATAAATGAAATAAGAACAAAGAACAAAAAAAAAAAAAGAAATCTATATTTTTATGCTTGTAATAATGGAACCTGAAATGGTTTTTGGTCATCTGAACAATTTTGGAAAGGACATGCCGGTTTTCATTCCACTTATGAAATTCGGGCGTGTTTTACAGAATCTCTCCACCTATGAAGTAAGTACAAAAATAACTTAGGTCGTTCCACCTCGCAAGTGATGGGGTACTGAATCTTAGCGAGTAGGCGAAAAAAAAAAGAAAAATACTATAAAGGACACATGGCACAGTGGATAAAGGCGTTGGTTAGATCCAGTGACCCAAAGAGTGTGACTTCAATACCGGGTTAAACTTTCAGAGGGAAACTAAGAGGAGATAACTGATAACTGACATCCATTAAACATGGAATTAGAACAGTCTACCCCAGTGAGCAAAATAAACCACCTGAAGAAGGCCGGAGCGTACAACGGCCGAAACGTTGTAATAAATATGGCGACAAAGATGAGGACAATAGTCCGAATAATGTAAATAGTGTACATAATACCTCATCTCAGAAATATAGATAGATACTGAAGGGCCGAAACGTTGTAATAAATATGGCGACAAAGATGAGGACAATAGTCCGAATAATGTAAATAGTGTACATAATACCTCATCTCAGAAATATAGACAGATACTGAAAGGCCTAAACGTTGTAATAAATATGGCGACAAAGATGAGGACAATAGTCCGAATAATGTAAATAGTGTACATAATACCTCATCTCAGAAATATAGACAGATACTGAAAGGTCGAAACGTTGTGATAAATATGGCGACAAAGATGAGGAGAATAGTCCGAATAATGTAAATAGTCTACATTATAGCTCATCTCAGAAATATAGACAGATACTGAAGGGCCGAAACGTTGTAATAAATATGGCGACAAAGATGAGGACAATAGTCCGAATAATGTAAATAATGTACATAAGACCTCATCTCAGAAATATAGACAGATACTGAAGGGCCGAAACGTTGTAATAAATATGGCGACAAAGATGAGGACAATAGTCCGAATAATGTAAATAAAGGAGAAAGAATATGAAAAGAATAGGAATTAAGAAGACAGAAATTGCATTTATTTTTCTGAAGATTAAAGTTGACTGGAAAGTGTTGTGGACTGTTTAGGGGCCAGAAAAGAAAGACACAGAAGACAAAGGTAGGTTGAACAAGTGTATTGAAATAAACAGATATATATATAAAGCAAGAGTGTTAGTGATAAACAGATAGAGGTGTCCATTCGAACGGTAGGTTAACATTGCGTCTCTCCTCCCCAACCGACTCATTGCAGTTAGTATTTATGAGAGGAGGAGGAAGAGTTCATTCTACTGTAGGAGGGTTTACCACAACAAAAAGCAAGAAGTCGGAAGAGAGTTCCACAAGCGAAAGGTGCGATAGAATAAACTTTTAACTTAGAACTTCACGGTTCCATCTAGCTATTTCAACTGTAAAATGATGAGACCTTTCCGCCAATCTAGTACTACGCTTAAATTCATAAAGTCTATTTATCATAGAGGAAAGGTCATTAGAACAATTACCATGAAAGTATTTATGGAAATGTTATGTCGGTTGGAAAGTGACTGAAGCCAAGTTGTCAGGTCCTTACAGATAACATAACTTAGGGTTACATCTAGCCATCACTATTGTAAAATGATGAGACCTTGATGCCAATATAGTACTGCGTTTAAATTCATAAAGTCTAGGTACCATAGAGGAAAGGTCATCAGAACAATTACCATGAAAGTATTTATAGAAAAATGCATAGGGAAACTACGTTATGTCAGTTGGAAAGTGACTGAAGCCGAGTTGTCAGGTTCTTACGGATAACATACCTTAGGGTTACATCTTGCCATCTCTACTGTAAAATGATGAGACCTTGCAGCCAATCTAGTACTGTGCTTAAATTCATAAAGTCTAGGTACCATAGACGAAAATTCATCAGAACAATTACCATGAAAGTATTTATAGAAAAGACACAGAGAAATTACGATACGTTGGTTGGAATGTGATGCCAGATCAGGACGAATGATACTGTAGATTCTTCTTTGGATTTTATCAAGAATAAGATGACTTGAGCTCGACAACTATAAACCTTCTTATTTACATAGCCTAACTTACTTCTGGCTCAGTAAAAGCAAACGAACCTACTCAAGAGACATTGAGAATTTTGTTTCCTTACAGTTACTATAAAGAAAATTAAACCAAGACTTTGTTGCTTGCCTATTAATTGTTTATATGTGATCACGCATATACATTACAATACACCAACAGACACTCTTTAAATATCATTGATAAAACAGCTATGAAAATAGTGGACGTCTTCATGTAAGTCATTTTATTTATATATAAATGTGAGCGGAATAGGTGGAGATGAAATGAAAACTCACTGGCTCGATAGATATCAAAACAGATGAACGATAGACTGAAAGGCAAGCAGGGGATGGAAAGGCATAAAAAACTGCGAAGCATTCAAATCCTTTCTGAACAGACAGATCAAAAGAAAGATCAAACAGACGAAACGCAGAAGAAGACTTTTGCGTATCAGTTATTCCATTTTCGCGCGTGTAAGTCAAACCATCTTTGAGGAGCATTTCGATAAAACATGGACTACGAGAAGAAATAATGAAGAGGCTGGCAATATGGTCGCAAAGGAGGATAGAACAGATTATTTTTTATCCAAGGTGTCAATATCCGTTGAACTTTCACGGATCCAGTTGGTCATTGTTATTCGTTTATTAATTATTAGGTTGGTGCAAAAATAATGACGTAATAATGTCGTTTTTTGACGTATTTTTTAACGTCAAAAAACGACATTATTACGTCATTATTTTTGCACCAACCTAATATCTACCTTAGTGCTAGGTATGACGATAAACTACACCCGGCAGCAAGGCTTCTGATCGGAAGACTGGGGGGGGGTTGAGGAGCATGGAACCACCTCCTAACTGTTGTTGTTCTAAAGTCCGCCCTAACCCGGGATAGTAGCACCTGTTAGGGTCCCAGCTATAGACAAACAGTTAACCCCCAAACTGGGGTTAAACACTATGAAAATATAAAAGTACATTAAAATAGTAAAAATACTAGCTATACATTCTTCTATAAAAAAAAATAAGAACAGTACAGATGGATAGTAGAATGGGAAGCAATACATTTTTAAAGTCAAATGACCAACAATACATTTTATCTGTAGTTGTAGCCATAAAATTGTGTTCAAAATATTTAGATTTGAGCATTAAATAACCCATAGATGTGTTGATATGCCGCTAAACAAAAACAACCAAACAACAAACATGAAAGAACTCTTTCATGGCATTAATCCGTATAATATCCTAAAATTTCTTAAACTGTATTCCAAAATATAACTTCATCAAAACTACAACGTAAAACACACATATCACCGCATCTAATAATTATGTCTACACAAGCATGTACATTCCCAAAAGCTGAGTATCATCTACCATGGATTCAATTGCGAAAGCAGAATAATATATATAATATTTTTATTAATTCAAAGCTCCCAATAAAATTAAATGTCGGTATTAAATGACCCATAATGAGTTGATATGCCGTTAAACAAACAAACAAAAGAAAATCATTCACTACATTGTGTTTTCAAACGAGGTTTATTTGGTAACTCAAGTTGGAGATCATGTGACAAAATGCTCTAAAACACACCTCAATATTCTTGACGATTTTAGTCATACGAATAGTTTTAATTCAAACTATCTAATTTCCTATTCGAATCTTTTTTTAGGTTTACTTTTGCAAAAATAAGAAAACGGTGTATCTGTCCACCTCCAGCCCAGCTATTGGTTAAATAGCAAGGTACATTGTGCTCTTTATCTTTGGGTTGTAGCAGGTTTAGGAGAAGGAAAACTCTGAACAGAAGACCAATGCGATTTTCGCTTTCGCGTCTCGTATACACGAATTTGTCGTTGCTTTGAAATTTTTCATACAACAAAAACAGACTATCATTATTGTTTCATCCGTGTATTGTTTGATATATTGAAATGTAATTGTCATCTCTGATAATGGCTTATGTAAGCCGAAAGCTTAGATTGGATTTAAACATGTATCAACATGGTGATTTCCTTTCATCTTTCAACACGATAATGTGATTAAGCTTATCAGACAATATGAAAGGAACTTACTTAAAGTAAATAGACAAAACTTGTCTATATTATTTAATGAAATATCCATCAAGGAAAAATTGCAGCCTAAATATATACAAGTTAAACATACATTTGAGCAGACCAGAAGAGATAGATAGATAGATAGATAGATAGATAGATAGATAGATAGATAGATAGATAGATAGATATAAACATTTTGAGATAGATCGATAGATAAATATGAACACATTAAGACAGATAGATAGATAGATAGATAGATAGATAGATAGATATTGATACACAATAATGTTAATAATACTCTTATTGTTACTATTATACTTGTTCTATTTATTATTATTATTATTATTATCGTTGTTGATGTTGTTGTTGTTGTTGTTAATACTACTACTATGCGTGTGAGATAGAGAGGGAGAGAGCGAGTTATTTACCTGCCACCTTATCTGAAAACAATAGTGAATAAAGGTTATCATAAAACAAGAAATGTTTGGCTGGAGAATGTCCAACTGGCAAATCACTTTTATTTGTTTACTTGTTTTTTTGGTTTTTTTTTTGTTTTTTTTTTTGTTTTTGTTTTTTGTTTTTTTGGTGGGGGTTTAGTTTCGTAAAGTTTCTTGCAAAACCTATTTGCCAAATTCAGCAACACGAATTCAAGAAAAAGTCCAAAACCAAACGATCAATGCAAAAAGTAGAACTAGTCCCGTTCAGTGGCATGTGGAGACAATAAAGAGAAGAAAAATTTGTGACGTAATTTCTACATACAGCTTTTTTCAAAGTGGTTGTTGCAGATTTTTTTTTTCTTTTTGGTGAATAAAATTTTGTGTGGTGATGATAAAAAGAAGGAGATTCCATGCGGCGTCAGGCTGAAAAGCGGGGTGTTGTGGTGTCTTCCCTCTAATGAATCTATTGTGGACTCTTCCACTTACTATAAAGTTAGTAGGAAAGTAAAGCCTCGCGGGAACAGTAAAGAGATTGAACGCTGGTCAACCGACACACATTCCTAAGTTGTGTAATAGTCTTCTACTCAATACACGCTTTATCTGCAACCTCTTGTTTTGTTATTTCTTATGCATATACTTTGTCACAACAATAAGTAAGATCTCCACGCAGATAATTCAATTTTCATTCTATATACAATAATGAAATTGGAATCAAAATGAAATAAAACTATTCTTTTTTAAAGTTACCTGGGTTGATTGATAAGTAAGGTTTTCAAACCTATAAACGAAGTTGTAGGCAAGATAAGCCGCGGTGCGATATTGAATGCAAATTCTATCCTGGCATGATCTTAAGTGAGACACAGGCTACACAAGAGGTGATTGATAAGTAAGGTTTCCAGTTTTATAAAGCACGTTTTAGACTCGGTAACATAATGAAATTGGTTTTTATATCAGAATAATGAAGTTGATATGAAAATGATGCAAACTTGTTTTTCTTCAATCTTAAAAGGGTTGATTAATAAGTTATGTCTCTAATTTAGTTAAGATTTTTGCCAGACAGAATAATGAATCTGGCATCGTAAACAAGAGACAAAACAATCTTTACGCCAGAAATAATCAAGGAAGGTGTCTACAATGGAGATTAAGAAATAGAACAGATTATTTTAGAGGTTACCAAATTTCATAAGAAAGCAACAACGAATATTGAACATGATATTAACGTTTTAAAAAAGCGGTATGTATTTGATTTGGCGTGTTTTTAAATATATTTTAGTAAATAGTAGTGTCGGAGGCCTAACAGAAACACGCTCTCTCTCTCTCTCTCACACACACACACACACACACACATATATATGCGTGTGTGTGTGTGCAGATATGTAGAAAAATGGGAAAGAACACGTTAGGTAAATAATAGTTCTTTACTATTTTTTTTTTAAATAATTATAATATATATATATATATATATATATATATATATATATATATATATGTGTGTGTGTGTGTGTGTGTGTATAAGAATCAGCAGAGAAGTTTTTTCCTATGACAGCTTATAACACATCAACAAAGACCCTTCATATAAATTATTTCCGGCTCAAAATACGCCATTCAAATCACCTAAACATTTTATCAAAAGATATTTTACAAGCGTATTTATATGACCCATTCTTATAGAAGCAGGCTTTATAAGAACACTTAACGAATCCTCTTACCCATAAATCATGGTTGACAGCTATAAGAAAGAACTATTTCAGTTCGACTTTTATTGTACCCTTCTTTCTATTACTTACAAATCAACTCAACCTACTTTGAACTGTAGTTGAGTTCTGTGACATTAAGCTTACATATCGAATTTATACAAAAATACTTTTCTTCCTCATCCTCAAAAGGATGGAGCATTAACAAAGTTTAATATTAAAAATCTAAAGAGCATGTTATATGTAGATGGATAAATTTCTTTTTAGTTATATGTCGATCTGTCTTTTCTTGTTTTTGCTATCCAACTACGAATATCCAATATCTGTCTATATTTATGAGATGAGGTATTATGATTACTTACATTATTTAGATTAATCGGACTGTTATCCTCATCTTCACTGACATATTCACAACTTTTTGGCCGTTGTACGTTTCAGCCTTCTTCGGCTGATTGGAATTTCGAACCGAACCCTTTATTTCGTCCACACGTGAAGATTGTTCTAGTTCCACGTGTCATGCCTCTTCCGGATATCTCAGTTATTTCCATTTAATTCAACTCTTTGGGTCTAGAAAGGAGGTTATGGGGTCTAGGTCTCTTTTCCCAATATTTTTTCAAAAAGTTTTATTAAAATAATTATTTTTAAAAAAAGATACAAGAACTTAACTTTAATGTAGATAAATCGATTTTACTTATTTAAAAAATATTTAAAAATATTAGAGGAAGTCTTAGCCACTAACCCCACCATCCAGAAAGTATGGCCATGATATTGTTGCAGTGGTGACCGGAAAATGCGGTAACGGATGATTAGGTATTGGAAAATTCTGTAACTTACCGAATCTTCTGTTACGAAATCTTCCGTTACCGAATTTTCCAGGCACCAAACATTTGGCATAAAAGTTCAATTTTAAGAATTTAGAAAAGTTCGGTAAAAAAAAAATTCGGTAATTTTGACAAGGTAGGAAAATTCTGTAATTATTAAATAAAAATCGATTGAAAATTTGATTTTACGGCCGTTCTGGGGTTGGAATGTGGGGGGGGGGCTTAGCCCCCCCCTCCTCTATATTTTTATATAACTGAGAATTGTGGGATCCAAATAAAACACCTCTTCAAAAATAGCAGGGCCGTATTTGCAGAAGGGTGTGCTTAGGAGCCTACGCCTGCTTCACCTGTGGGGCGGTGCAGAAAAACCCTTCTGTAATAATATCAGGACCGTAATGTCCGGATTGGTGGTTTGGGGGGGGGGGGTAATTTATATACGTTAAAAAGTGAATTAGAATTTTTTTTATTTCAGGACAAAAAGTATCATTTCAGACCAAGAACCAATTTTATTCATCATTTGGACAAATATCGAGGGAAATACGTGAGAAAATTCAAGTTCTTACTCGGAAGCTATTACCCGTAAAGATTTCATTTATTTTTTAATAACTTTCTTTAAATAGTAATAATAATGATGATGATCATAATAATAATGGCAAAATTGTGTACAAAAGTAAATTGCCAGTAAATTAAAAAGAAAACATTTATTCATTCAACAATGAAAATTTGTCATAAAAACAAAAAAGTTCAAACCTTCCTTTCCCCCACACTAATATCAACAGACAGCTTTTACTTACTCTCTCTGTCTCTCTGTCTCTGTCTCTGTCTCTCTGTCTCTGTCTCTGTCTCTCTGTCTCTGTCTCTGTCTCTCTGTCTCTGTCTCTCACCGACACTCATGCGCACATAGATATCTAATAAAAAAATGACATCAAAGACTTTCTACTGAGTAACTGACTCTTTTGAAGACATTTTTTCAGACTGTCTCTTGTAACTTAAAAATGTCTCGGACATTAGAACGGTAACACCTAGGTATCAAAGTCACTTGACTCTGCGAAAACCCGGGTAGAAGTTGAAATAGTTTTCATTTTCATGTGTAACTAACACAAACACACACACACATTCTCTCTCTCTCCCCTCTCTCTCCCCTCTCTCTCTCTCTTCCCCCTCTCTCTCTCCCTCTCTCTCCCCCTCTCTCTCTCTCTTCCCCCTCTCTCTCTCCCATACATTTAACACAGATATAATAATAAAATATAACTAAAAGAGTTTAGCTCAGATTTTCTTTTTTTTTATTCTTGAATATAAACTAATGTTTAAAAAAAATTAAATAATTTTGGAACGAGGAGCGCAAAACCCCTCGCTCTTTAGTCCCAAATAGAGTTGCTCATGCTGAACTCCGGTTGAATATAAAATGAGCCTTCTTCTCCTTTGCTTCAGTAAAAAGGAATGCGCTCCACGAGCGCGTTTTTTCTTGGAGGGCTCCGTAAAGCCCTGGAATCTGCGAATACAGTGTAACCCGGATATAAGATAAACCCGGATATAAGAGAAACCCGTGTATAAGAGAGATTTTCTATGGTCCTAAATTAGAGCCATATTTACCTAAACAAAAATAAAATAGACCAAACCCGGATATAAGAGAAACCCAGATATAAGATACTTCGTCTCCGGTCCCGACAACTCTCTTATATCCGGGTTACACTGTACTTGTAACCCCCCACCTACAAGTGCTTAAAACCCTATATGCCTTAAACTTTCATTCTAAATGCTTCAAAAATATTTCAGACCCGTTTAAAAATATTTTTGAAAAATAGTATTGATGGCCATATACACTTAAATGTTCTTTCATACGTACAACAACCGTTTTTAATTACGCATAGATCGATACAACCATTGAAAATACTGTTTAAAATATGTGTAACAAGATATAAATTATAAAGTTTAAAACATTTTCTAAAAGCAGAACTGTGATGATGCCCCCAGACTTAGCATAAGCCACTTTTAACACCCCACCCGCAGCCCCTAACAAAGAACAAAGCCGAAGCACTACTCATGTTTTTACGTTTGTTTTTTTACAATGAAGATGTACAATTCTGCCAATTTGTACCATAAAAAATGGACTGTTACATGTTTTAAGTCACTTAAATAACAGGAAAATAATACAAGAATATTTCAAACACGAATCGAGGGAGTTCTCAGCGAATAATTTGTACATATGTTCTTCAGAAAAACACGCAAATATTCGGGGTTCCCGTGAATAACAAGTACATATGTTCTAAAGAAAAATCCGCAAATGTATGAACCTGTGAATGCTGAAATGCGAATAGCACATGAGATTTGATTATAGTGGTGAAGGTTTCGTGCAGGACCATCCACACATTTTGAAGGGCCGAATATAGAGACCTGGTGCACTACATGTCACAAGGTCCCCAAACGACCCTCCGCAGGTTTTGAATTCAGAGTTGTCCTTCTCCTAGACAAGTTGCCATTCAAGTCGAGCCGAGTTCGAATTCTGGGGTTATATATATATATATATATATATATATATATATATATATATATATATATATATGTGTATGTGTGTGTGTGTGTGTGTGTGTGTGTCTGGCAGAATAAATTACAAACATTATATCTGCTTATTTTTATCATAATCCTTTCATATTCACGAATATTTTTACGTATATTACAATTATTCGTCAATATAAAAGGATTATGATCAAAATAAGCAGACATAATGTTTGTAATTTATTCAGTCAGACATGCCTAAAAGAGAATTTGTTGCCTAAATACACACACACAGAAATATATATATATATATATATATATATAAACACGTTCATCCCTTCGAATACAGACATAAATATTAACTGAATGTAAATACACACATCTATTATATAGATTCGAATATAATACAAAAATTCACACAAATATCGATGACATATCCCCATGTAGTAGAGATTTTCCAAGCGTAGCCTAGATGTGGCACAAGGCCGAAAGTATGGGAAATCCAGTGAGGATCGAACACACTTTTCAGTAGTAACTGTTCTAGCTTGCTAACCATTACACCACGACGAGATGCCGATTTGCAGATGTAGTATATACATCCACGTTTACATAGATAAAGGTACATGCAAATATTTATTTACAATATCAACATATTAACGTGTTCACTATTGTATTCATACAAAAATGTAAATACATGCGCGCAGATAAAAAAAAAAAAGCCTTCAAAAGAGAAACCAGATAAAAAAAGTCACCAAGAGTGAAGTCAGAGAAATACCGCTGAATTAATGATTGACGATAGAACCAACAAATTATATAAAGAACATGCATTTTAGCACTATTAAAGGCAATAAACAAAATTTCCAAAACTACTCTCAATATATACAACTTAATCCAACTGCAAATAATATAGTAAAAATTAACAAAAACATTGTCAAAAGAATATGAAAATATGCGACAAACGCTTTAGGAATTAGCCAGTTGCGTAAATTGTAAGAAAGAAGCTATAAACCACTTGAAAAAGGAAAATAGAAGAATGAGTAAACATTCATCTAATTCCATTTGGTTTGGTTTGTTTTACGGTATATCAAACTCAGTAGGTTATTTAATGGCAACAAGATTTTTATTACTGGTAATATTTTTTTTCCAAAATATTTTTTTTCCAAAATGTATTGTTGGCCTATTTAATAAAGAATTCAGTATGAAAGCATATGCATCTGTCTATATTTCTGAGATGAGGTATTATGTACACTATTTACATTATTCGGACTATTGTCCTCATCTTTGTCGCCATATTTATTACAACGTTTCGGCCTTTAAGTATCTGTCTATATTTCTGAGATGAGTTATTATGTACACTATTTACATTATTCGGACCATTGTCCTCATCTTTGTCGCCATATTTATTACAAAGTTTTGGCCTTTCAGTATCTGCCTATATTTCTGAGATGAGGTATTATGTACACTATTTACATTATTCGGACTATTGTCCTCATCTTTGTTGCCATATTTATTACAACGTTTCGCCCCTTGAGTATCTGTCTATATTTCTGAGATGAGGTATTATGTACACTATTTACATTATTCGGACTATTGTCCTCATCTTTGTTGCCATATTTATTAAAACGTTTCGCCCCTTCAGTATCTGTCTATATTTCTGAGATGAGGTATTATGTACACTATTTACATTATTCGGACTATTGTCCTCATCTTTGTTGCCATATTTATCACAACGTTTCGGCCGTTGTACGCTCCGGCCTTCTTCAGGTGGTTGGAATGTCGAACTGAACCCTTTATTTCGCTCGCTGGGATAGACTATTCTAGTTCTACGTGCCATGTCTAATGGATGTCAGTTATCAGTTATTTCCTGTTAATTCACTGCCTTAACCAGGTATTGAACTCACAACTCTAACCAACGCCTTTAACCTTTAACTGACGAACCTAATGTCCTTAAGGAAATATGTACATGAATTTCTGGAACTTATAAACTTAATTTCTTCAGCAACCATTTTTACCAGTGCTCATATTGCAATTTTTTGTGGCTATCATCTATGGTTTTTACCAGAGCTCATATTGCAATTTTCGTTGTTATTATTGCTTTTCTCTGCCACTCCTTATTTCTGGTTTCCATATTGTATTCATTTCTATGCGAGCGAAATAAAGGGTTCAGTTTTGACATTCCAACCAGAGCGTACAACGGCCGAAACGTTGTGATAAATATGGCAACAAAGATGAGGACAATAGTCCGAATAATGTAAATAGTGTATATGAAAGCATATGATTCGGCAGAAGCATACGACATTGCAGGTATATTCCTAATATGGCTATTGAGGTATCCATTCGATATCAGTAGAATATACGGCTTTTTAGAGATGACGATGTAATCCTACTACGTAATAAAATCCAAGAAATATAGACCCGATCGGAAAAAGAACTGGTAAAATTCTTCAAAGATCATCATCTAAAAATCCCTACAACAACAAACGTAAAAATGATCAACTTTATTGACATGACCTTGGTTTTGAATAAAGATCGATATTAACCATATCTAAAAGATTGACACAACCAAAGATATATAAATAGCAAATCAAATCATCTCCTTATTATATTTAAATATTTACATAAATCAGTAGAATATACATAAACAAATAACTCAAGCAGTAAGGAAATATTTGCTGAAACTAAAGTTAACTATGTAAAAGCCTTAGAAGAAAGCGAACATAAAATATAGAATACATGAAAAAAAATATAAAAGATAAAAATGCAAAAAGACATCGCAATATCTGCCTATATCTCTGAGATGAGGCAATATGGTTACTTGCATTATTTACATTATTCGGACTGTTATCCTCATCTTCGCTGCCATATTCAAAACGTTTCGGCCGTTGTACGCTCCGGCCTTCTTCAGGATCTGCCTATATCGCTGAGATGAGGTATTACGATTATTTGCATTATTTACATAATTCGGACTGTTATCCTCATCTTCGTTGCCATATTCACAACGTTTCGGTCGTCGTACGCTCTGGCCTTCTTCGGGATCTGTCTATATCTCTGAGATGGGGTATTATGCAAAACAAAAGGCACCATCCAACCTCATTTATCATTCACGATAGGAGAGTCCACAATATATATATATATATATATATATATATATATATATATATAGACACACACACACACAAGTACAGGGTTGGTGCACATAGAATAAAATTCCAATAACCAAAAACACTATTCTTAAAAGAGTGCTCACTACCGAGTAGAGCTAATAATATTTATTCAACTTTATTGTTTCAAATTTTGTTTCGACACTTCTGGTGTCTTATCAAGTGATCTTATCAAGGGAACACTTGAAAAGGCAGCAGAAGGGTCAAAACAAAATTGCAACTTTTTTTAGTGTCATGCCATAAGTTCTGTCTGAATTTTAACTTTTTGTTAAAATGAACGAAATTTAAAGAGTATTTTATAATGTCTAATGGAGCTGAACATTATTTTTATGTTTAGATGCATTTAAACTGATCAAATTTTATTTCAGAGAACAATAAAATTAAATTTTGTTTGATTAAAACCCTGCTAACATGGAAGTACCCAAGAATCATTTGAGGCACATAATGCTTTATGAGTTCAAGAAAGGAAACTCAGCAGCCGAAGCGGCTAGAAACATTCGCTCAGTTTATGGAGAGGAATGTGTGAATGAAAGAACTTGCAGAAGATGGTTTGCAAAATTCAGAGGTGGAGACTTCACCCTTGAAGATGAAGATCGAACCGGACGTCCAGTTGAGTTTGATGAAAAGCTTCTTGAAGCAGCCCTTGAAGGAAATCCTGCTTTATCAGTTGAAGAATTGGCAGTGGTTCTTAGTTCAAACCATACAACTGTTCATCGTCATCTTCAACAACTTGGAAAAGTTCCTAAACTTGGAAAATGAGTTGACATCTGCTCTTCTCTCCATTCTCGCCAACTTGTTTCACCTTTTTTGGATAGACTTGTGACTGGCGACGAAAAATGGATCTTTTATCGAAATGTTAAGCGTCTTAGACAGTGGCTTGGTAAAGGGGAAGGACCCCAGCCACAGCCGAGAAGGGAACTTCATGGGCAAAAGGTTCTTCTTTCAATCTGGTGGGATCCCCAAGGAATAATCCACTTTGAATTCTTACCACCTAATGCAACAATTAATGCTCAAATATACTGTCAGCAATTAGAGCGTTTGAACCAAGCTTTGAGGAAAAAAAGACCTGCTCTAGTGAATCGAAAAGGGGTGATGTTTCATCAGGACAATGCGCGACCCCACACAGCAAGAATCACGTCACAAAAGATCGAACTTGGTTGGGAGAAAATTCCTCATCCACCTTATTCTCCTGATCTTGCTCCTTCAGACTACCATTTGTTTCGTAGCTTACAGAATCATTTGGAAGAAACAGCTTTTGTGAGTTCTTCGAATCAAAGCCAAAAGAATATTACAATAATGGAATTAGTAAGCTTGTTAATAGATGGAAGGAAGTCATAGATAATCAGGGAAAATACATTGTTGATTGAATCTGTAATTAAATGTAACATTTGGTCACTTGTTTTCTTTATTCAAAATTCGGACAGAATTTATGGGATGACCGGAGGTGTTGAAACAAAATAGCTATTTTTGTAGTGATTTTATAACATATTTATGTTATAATTTTTTAAATAAATAAATATATATATATATATATATATATATATATATATACACCCCTTTATTAGTAATATATACTGGGTACTTCAAAAGTGACACCTTGTTTATTTATTAACTTTTATTGAATTTATTAATTAAACATTTAGGAAAATTTATAAGTATTGTCACATGAAAACAACATGATCTGTTATGCTTAACAAACTATCTAACATCTTCAAAATGTACAATACAACGCTGAACCCCATCAGCAACACATTTGACACATTTCTACATTAATTTCAGAGAATTTATCAGTAATTCCTTGTTTTAATTCCGGAATTGTTTTCGGTTTGAGTGTGTAAACAAGATCTGTCAGTCCATTCCACGAGATGAAGTTTGGTGATGCTGGGCTTGGTGATCGTGACGGCCACTCAAATGCTCCACGTTGTCCTATCCACCTCAGCTCGAAAAAAAAGGGTGTTTTTTGCCGCATCCTATATATCTTTTTGAATATATATACCCCCTTTTTATACCACGTGTTCTCAAACATTTATTCACACACGCTTTTTCGTTGGCGGTATCCTTTAAGAAGACGTTGCTTTCCCTTATCTCTTTTTCACTCTATTCGACCTGTGAGTATTAGATTCTCCAGACCCTCCTTTCTCATTACGTATCCTAGAGATTTCATCTGTCTCTTCCTTATGTTAAGTAGGAGTTTCCTCCTTGTTGGCATCCTCTCCAAGACCTCATCGTTGCTCACACGTTGGGTCCATGATAAAGTTAAATTCCTTATTTAAACCTTGAAGGTTTTACCAAAAACAACTCAAATACTACGAAGAGATGCTAGAACATTGATAATGCTTACCATCTCCTGAGTAATCGTCCGGTTCACACTCCTTCTCCGTCTTTTGGAGAGGATTGGAGGTTTATCCCTTGTTCCCTGTTCAGGATTGGGCTCCCGGTTACTTGCAAAGTCTTTTCCTTTTCTTTTACTTCCAGTAGCCCATTGCATCTTAGTGGCATTATCGCCTTGCATGGAGTGTATTTATTTAAAAAAAATCTTCGGCTGCTATTGGTATGAACACCAAAAAATAATCTGAAACACCTTTTTAAGAGGTTGGAATGAAGGTAACTATTTTTATTCATTTTTTCTTTTTACTAAATTCATCCAAAACAAGGCTCGAAAGCCATTCAAGGTAAACCGGTAGAATCAAGAAAATAGTGAGAATGTGGCAGGAAATGAAAATTAGAAGGATTGGTGAGGTGAGATGACAACTGACCCTTGACTTAAAGAAGTAAAAACCTTTGACCTTTGACTTAAAAAGCTCAGGACGTCAGGATTAAAATAAAGTGATTGAGTTATGAACAAAGTAGCGTTTACAATTATTAAGATTCAATGTTTACTGATTTCTTTCAAAAGAAAACATCGAAGCTATGTTCCATATTTGAATCTTGAATATATTTCAGATAAAACTAGGCAGAATTTTAATTTGGAATTTAGTTAAATTCAGTTAGATAAGAATGCATTGTTTGTCGAAGACATTAGGACACTTAACGGACAACAAGATTTTGAATGAAGAAAAAGAAAACTGGATACATAGCAACAAGTCCACTTTATAATAATGTGAAAAGATAGAAGATGTACACATTCACAGTGAATATCCGTACGCATAAAGTTAGTTAAAATATAACTGTTCAGTCTCGTAGAAAAGAAAGGCCCTTTTTAAAATTCATAGAGTCGTTTTCAGTAAGAAACTTTTTTTTTGTCTATAAATAAGGAGAGGTAGTAGGAATTACTTACTGGTTGCTGAAAGGTTCTTTTTTTTTTTTTTTTTTTTTTTGAACTCGTAGTATTCGAAGGCACATTGGGGTAGTGAGTGGTACCTTCCAAAAGCTAAACAAAGTATTAAGAAGCAGGAAAATTTCGTTAGAAACAAAGAAAAGAGTACAGAATTCTTACATGATATCAGTCCTTCTACAGGACCACAGTGAATGCTGGACTTGAAGCAACAGAAATGTGGTTCTACAGAAAGATGCTGAGAATACCATATGAGCAACGACGAAGTTTTAGAGAAAATGGAAACAAAAAAAGCACTTATACTTAACACCAGGAAAAGACTGCATAATTTGCCTAGAGTTTAGGAGAGATAACAAAAGACAAAATTTAGTAAAAGCTACAAAGGACAAAAAATGGTGGAGGGCCATGATCGCCAACGTGCTGAAAAGATACAGCACATAGAAGATAGAATGAGAAGAGTAGGTTTGTGTAAGAAATATCTTTTGTCCATGTGTGAAGAGAGGTAGTAGGAATGACTTACTGGTTGCTGAAGTTTACCTTGTCTGTTATCTAAACTGTAACCGGGTCGTGCTTGCTGATGAGAGAGAAAGACAGAGATACAGAAAGGGATGAGAAAATGAATTTTCTACCCGGTCTCTGGCTATGTAAAGTTTTGTACTTTCTTTGCCTCACGTTTTCTTGTATACGAAGGTATTTACTGCACCTTCTCAGATTACGTTTTCCTCTGACATGAAGTAGAATGAGTATATTGAATAAATTGCTAAGTATACTGCTAGGAAAGTCGGTTCATTCTGATAATTTGCCAGATATTTTTTTTAAATCCAAAGAAGAATCTGGTATCTTATCGGTCCTGACCTGGCATCTCGATTTCAGTTACTTTCCCACCGCCGTAATGTAGCTTCCCTGTACCTTTTCTGTAAATATTTTCATGGCAATTGTTTTGATGCGCTTTCCTCGTTGGTACCCGAATTTAAACGCAGATTAACAGCTAGGTCTCATAATTTCATTGTTGAATTTACTAGTTGTAACCATAAGTTCTATGCTAATAGCTTCTTCTGACATGCCTTCCGGTTGTGGAACTCTTTTCCTGCTTCCTGCCTTTCTACCAACTATAATCTATTTAGTGATCTCTAGAGCTGAGAATCAAAGAAAACGACGGAAGCAAAAGCAACAATCTTGGAGATCTTTTTACAATAATCCTTAAGCTTTTGCTAAAAACCCTGTTCACCGAAACTTCGAACGGCAAAATCAAAGTAGCGTAGGAGGAACTCAAGAACCACCCGAGGATGCCATATTCTGATGCCTGAAAAGATGTTCCAATCCCTCCTACGAATGACCTTCCTAAGCCCCAAGATATCATGTTTAATGACTGCGGACTAAAGCTGAGGGAAATTCAGGTATTTATCCGCAAATCCCGTGCCGGTAGTGCACCTGGAATAAATGGGCTATCTTAAAAATTATATAAGAATTGTCCAAATGTCCTCAAACAACTCACCAGCCTCTTCCAGCGGACATGGAAACAAGTACCACAAGAATGGTGCCTGGCAGATGGCATTTGGATACCTAAGGAAAAGAATTCAAAAAACATTGCAAATTACCATTCCCATCCCCCTCTTGAATATAGAGGGGAAAATATTTTTGGGGTTCTTGCCCGTCATATGAGGGACTTCCTGGTAGGTAATCATTACATAAACACAGTTATCCAGAAGGGTATGGTGCTTGGGTTCCCCGGCTGTCTGGAGCACTTATACATTGAGATAGATAGATAGATAGATATGAGCAGGTTGAGATAGATAGATAGATAGATAGATAGATAGATAGATAGATATGAGCAGGTTGAGATAGATAGATAGATAGATAGATAGATAGATAGATAGATAGATAGATAGATAGATATGAGCAGGTTGAGATAGATAGATAGATAGATAGATAGATAGATAGATAGATAGATAGATAGATAGATAGATAGATAGATAGATATGAGCAGGTTGAGATAGATAGATAGATAGATAGATAGATAGATAGATAGATAGATATGAGCAGGTTGAGATAGATAGATAGATAGATAGATAGATAGATAGATAGATAGATAGATAGATAGATATGAGCAGGTTGAGATAGATAGATAGATAGATAGATATGAGCAGGTTGAGATAGATAGATAGATAGATAGATAGATAGATAGATAGATAGATAGATATGAGCAGGTTGAGATAGATAGATAGATAGATAGATAGATATGAGCAGGTTGAGATAGATAGATAGATAGATAGATAGATAGATATGAGCAGGTTGAGATAGATAGATAGATAGATAGATAGATAGATAGATAGATAGATAGATTTGAATAGGTTGAATACAAAGTAAAGCAATTTCAAAGGTTCAGAGAAGGCATTTTTCAACCAATAGAAACAAAGCGAGTTTCATAAGCTGGCAGAAGGCCTTTCCTCATCCAATAGAAAAAGAAACAATTTCAGAAATGTCCAGAAGGTTATTTCTCATACAATAAAATGAAAGCCAATTTCAAACCTTGGCTGAGGACATTTATCATACGATAGAAAGAAAAATTCAAAGCTTAGCAGAAAGCATTTAATTATCCAATAGACTGAAAGTATATGTGAAAACCTGACAGAAACTCTTTTTTATCCAATAAAAGTTTTTTAAAAATTCACACCTTAACAAAGAGCCAATTTCCAACCAATAAAAATAAAACAATTTTAAAGATTAGTAGAATGCTATTTCACATCCAATGTTAAAAACAAATTCCAAGGCTTAGCAAAAGGAATTCAAATCTTAGCAAAATTTCATTTCTCGTCCAATAGAAATTAAATCAAACATGGAATGCCAAAAGAAAGGACTTTCTGGAGAAAAGTTACTTTGTTGTTGTTTGCTGTTTGATTTCAAATCTTAGCGGAATCTTTTCTTCGACCGATTCCAGAGAGCTTTTCTCATCCAATAGAAACTCATCAAAATTCAAAGTTTGGCAGTATCTCACCCTCGAGACCCTCCCGGTCGTCCAAAGGTCCGATACCCACGGCTGATAAGGTGATCACTTCAATCCAGGCCTTGCCTTATCCAACGTTGTGATTATTTTGATCATAAGGTCAGCCAGGATCAATTTTTCGTCAGGTATTTTCGTATTGGACTGGTCCAAGCGGAATGAAGACGCCTGAAAAGGAAATAATTTGAATAAAGAAAGAAATGTTTATATCTGGTTTTTGGTACAATATCTTGTTAGTTTGTTGTCAAAATCTAGCAGTTGGCATGCGAGCGTTTATCGACCCAACCCGATTCTTAAATTAGACGTGGCACTTTGCTGACTTGGTGAAGTTTGGCAAAAGGCTGACGTCGGAAGGTTGTCTTCAGTAGGCAGTCACGTGGGATGTCACTCATCTGGTGGCTGGAACAATCTGTTTTTTTTTTTCGCTTCGAGACTTTCGTATTTATTGACTTTCACCCCAAACCGTTTCTAGTGGCGTGACATGGTCGGGTATTCAGTATTTTCTCTACCTGTCACAAAGAACCCTTTCTCTATTGTCTGGGTTATGAGAATTAATTGCTTCCTAATTTGAGAGATTCCCTCTTCCACGGGTGACGGTCACAGGCATTTATCCACCCCCATAATTCCTTCTTTTGGTCACCTGATGAAATCCGTCTCCTTCCTGCTTTGTGAGTGCCTCTCCCCATCACTGTCTGAGGGGTATGGAAAGCCCTCCGCCTTCCCTGAAATTCCACCTGGGCCCTCTTCTTGGTCATCTAACCAAACTTATCCTCTGACGGCCGGGTGTGATCCAGTCCCTCGGCGAAAATTTTAATTATCGTTCAAAATTCTTTTTTATCGTGCGTTCATGTGTGGTGGTTTTCACATCTGGAATCTATCATTTTCTATCCCATCGTCAGCCCTTTTGGTCAACAAATGGCAAAAAAGGAACAATCTTTAGATTTTGGAAAGTTTTATCGCGGATTTAATTGTCATTCTTTTATCTATTTTCTGCTGGAAACCTGTCTGCCTCCAAAAGCTAACACTTATCCATCGGCCGAGCTCACAGCCAAGGGTCTGTTCGTTCAATTTTCTCACAAAGGTCGTAAAAATATATCTCAGTTCTTAAGTGAAACCAGATGGTCGTTCTGTCTTTCCTGGACGAGAAATTACTTGTGTTTTTCTCAATTAAAACAATTATGCCTTTCTTCCACGGTACTATCGTTCGTACTATCCATTAGCCTTATTCCTCATGATGTTTTATCAGTATATTATTATCGTTCATATGTATGCTACCACAGGTAGTTTCAAAATTTAGGGGTAGGCTATCATTGAATAGAAATAAACGCAATTTTAAGGCTTAGCAAAAATTATTTTATTAGGTTGGTGCAAAAATAATGACGTAATAATGTCGTTTTTTGACGTATTTTTTAACGTCAAAAAACGACATTATTATGTCATTATTTTTGCACCAACCTAATACTATTCAATATCACGAAAGTCAATTTCAAATCTTAGCTCTATGTATCTTCTTGACTAATAAAAGAAATTTCAAAATTTAGCAGCAGTTATTTTCTCATCCAACAGAACGAAACGCAATTTCAAAGACTAGCAAACAGTCATTTCTCATCCATTAGAATTAAAACCAATTGCAATTTTAGCATCCAATATAAAAATCCAATTATAAATCTTAGTAAAATTGCTTTCCTTCTTCAACAGAATGACAACCTATTTCATAGATTATCAGAATTATTTTCCTTCAGACTTTCTTAAACTTACATGTAAATTTATTTTCCTTTTTCGATTAAAATGCTTCCTTCTCGGTTAATCTCAGCCCCGAATCAAATATGAAGTAGTTATCATTGGTTCATTTATCTCTATATTCCCGCTGATTTTTACATTTTTGTGAATTTATTTATATACCAGCAAGATCATCTGATGTTACCCAGCACAAGGCCCAGGATCCTTAGAGAGTTATTGACGTCCGTGGGAAAGGAAAATATTACACCCAGGGTGGAAAATACGACACCAATTGTGGAAAATACTACACTCAGGGTGGAAAATACTATACCCATGTTGTAAAATATTACACCCAGAGTGAAAAATACGACACCAATTGTGGAAAATATTACACCCAGGGTGAAAAATAAGACACTAATTGTGGAAAATATTACACCAAGGGTGGAAAATAAGACACTAATTGTGGAAAATATTACACCAAGGGTGGAAAATACTATACCCATGTTTGTAAAATACTGCACCCAGAGTGAAAAACACGACACCAATTGTGGAAAATATTACACCCATGATGAAAAATAAGACACCAATTGTGGAAAATATTACACCCAGGGTGGAAAATACTATACCCATGTTTGTAAAATACTGCACTCAGAGTGAAAAACACGACACCCATTGTGGAAAATATTACACCCATGATGAAAAATAAGACACCAATTGTGGAAAATATTACACCCAGGGCGGAAAATACGACACCAATTTAAAAAAATACTACACCCAGGGTGGAAAATACTACACCAATGTTTGGAAAATACTGCACCCAGGGTGAAAAATTCTACACCCATTGTGGAAAATACTATACCCAGAGTAGAAAATACTACACTCATTAAAATGTTACCCAGCACAGGCCCATGATCCTCAGAGTGTCATTGAATGTGATTGCTTTAGGGACGTAAGTGTTAACAATTATAGATTATGTGGATATGAAAGATAGAAAATGGTTGACCCTGGAAGGGATTAAAATTGTAGAAGTCGGGGAATCATCCTTCCAGGAGTCTGTTCCCCAATATAGCGATTGTTGGGATGGAGTTGTTTCAATGGTACTTCCTCCTTACTAATGAAATACGAAAGGAATAAAGGTGGCTCGCCACTGTGTACATGGCTGTGAAGGTCTGAACTAGTGGAGTTAAGGGATGTAGCTTGTCAGAGCATTTGCCATGGAAACAACGATAGACTAGCGATAGGCCTCCGACGTTGCGTCTGTGGGAAAGGAAAATATTACACCCAAGATGGAAAATACGACACCAATTGTGGAAAATATTAAACCCAGGGTGGAAAATACAACACCAATTGTGGAAATACTACACCAAGGGTGGAAAATACTATACCCATGTTGGCAAAATACTGCACCCAGGGTGAAAAATATGGCACCAATTGTGGAAAATATTACACCCAGGTTGGAAAATACGACACCAATTGTGGAAAATATTACACCCAGTGGGAAAAATACTACACCCATTGTGGAAAATACTATATCCCGAGTGGAAAATACTAGACCGAGGGAGGAAAATACTACACCCAGGTTGGAAAATACTACACCCATGTCTGGAAAATACTGCACCCAGGGTGAAAAATACTTCTCCCATTGTGAAAAATACAACACCCAGGGTGGAAAATAGTACACTCATTACAATAGGTCAAGTGGCAGCATATAGGATCCAATTCCAGTAGAAATGTATTGTCCACAATCGTCTAGTTTTAAAACAGGAGTCGGCAACCTTTTCGAAAGAGAGGACCAAAAATATATGGAGTGTCGCGGAGGAGGGCCGTGATATCAAATGTATTATAATAAATTGTCACAGTTACAAACCGCTCCGTCCATAAGGCTATCTTGATTTGGAGGTTTAAAGAAAACACAGCAAAGTTAATGTCATATTATTTAAACAAGGTTCCTTATTTTACTGATTGAATAACAGGATAACAACTAACACAGTCAACAAAAATGCAAATGCCATAACACAGATGAAATGAATTTAGAAATGGCGAAATATTTAACGATATATTTGTTTCAGCTTTTTGTTGAATAGCATCTGACCTGATGTGGATCAGGTCGATAACCCACAAAAAGGTAGGCATAGATCCAGCTTACACTCGAGTCACAAAGGTAGGCATAGATTCAACTTACACTCGAGTAAAAACGGTAGGCATAGATTCAGCTTACACAAGAGTCAAAAAGTTAGGTATCGTTCCAGGTTACACTCGAGTGAAAAATGTAGTCATAGATCCAGCTTACACTAGATACAAAACGGTAGGCATAGATCCAGCTTACACTCGAGTCAAAAAAGTTAGGCATACATAGAGCTTACAATGAACTCAAAAAGAGAGACATCGATCCAGCTTACACACGAGTCAAAATGGTACGCATAGATCCAGCTTACACTTGAGTCAAAAAGGTAAGCATAGATCCAGGTTACACTCGAGTGAAAAAAGGTAGGCATAGATCTAGTTTACACATGAGCCAAAATGGTACACTTAGATTCAGCTTACACTCGAGTCAAAAAGGTAGACGTACATTCAGCTTACACTTGAGTCAAAAAAATAGATAAAGATCCAGGTTATACTCGAGTCAAAAAGGTAGGCATAGATCCAGCTTACACTCGATTAAAAAATGTAGGCATAGATCCAGCTTACACTCGAGTGTAAAACTGTAGGCATAAATCCAGCTTAAAATTGAGTCAAAAAGGTAGGCATAGATCCAGCTTACACTCGAGTAAAAATGGTGCGTACAGAACCAGATTACACTCGAGACAAAAAGGTAGACATACATCCAGCTTACACTTGAGTCAAAAAGATAGGTATAGATCCAGGTTATACTCGAGACAAAAAGGTAGGCATAGATTCAGCTTACACTCGAGTGTAAAACTGTAGGCATAAATCCAGCTTACACCCGAGTCAAAAAAGTAGACATAGATCCAGCTTAAACTTGAGTCAAAAAGGTAGGCATAGATCCAGTTTATACTTGCATCAAAAAGGTAGACATAGATTCAGCTTACACTCGAGTCAAAATGGTACGCACAGAACCAGCTTACACTCGAGCCAAAGAGGTAAGCATAGATCAAGCTTACACTCGAGACAAAAAGGTATGCATAGATCAAGCTTACACTCGAGACAAAAAGGTAGGCTCAGGTTTAGTTTACACTAGAGCCCAAAATGTATATATTGGTCGGGTTTATACTCGATTTTCCACGTAGGAATGCAGTTGAAGCATTCTAACCACCCACCCGACAGACCAGTCAAAAAGTGGGGTGCACAATTTTTCGGAAAAGGAACATAGGAGAATGAACTAAACTTTTACTGATAGAACACGAAAAGAGCCTAACTCTGATGGAAGATGCTATTGCAGCGGAGGGTGGGTGAAAATCAAGATCAGTCAGGTTGATCAAGTTTTCTCTCTCCCCCCCACCACCACTTAAAATTAGGGAGAACTAGGCTTTCCCGTAACAAAAACCCTCTGGTTACTGGCATGCCGCTATAGTTGATGGAGAAATGAGTGATTATTTGGGAAAATCACTCTCCCATAAATATTTTATTTGTCTAGGCTAGAGCACTAATATATTGTTAACGTTCTATAATGAGTGTTATTTTCTTCCAGAAAAAAAAATAAATAAATAAAATTAGATGGAAAATTATATAGATATGAAAAATAAGAAATGAAATGTTTTCCCCGATTGGCTGGCAATTTTCACCTGACTGAGAAGATTAAGGTTAATCTGTTCGCAATATTAACGAGCCTCGGTGCTAATCTAATGAAGCCATGATGCATTCAGGAGACGCCAAGCAACTAGCCACGAAGCTTAACAAGCAATGGTTTCTTAATCGGAGTGCTATTGCAACATGTATTATGGATTCATTTGTTAGCATTCGATTTTGTTTCATTACAGCAACGTGGAGGATGTCTTTCAAAGACAGATAGAAGTTTGCCTCTGTTGCAGGATTGTTTAGGCTGAAAATATTACATGAAAACCATATATAATATCTAAATATAGACCGAGATAGAGAAAGAGAGAGACCGAGTGAATAACAAACTGAGATAGATAGATAGATAGATAGATAGATAGATAGATAGATAGATAGATAGATAGATAGATATTAGCAGAGAGAGATAGGGAGAAAAAGAAAGATATGAACATAGAAAGAGAGGGATGAACAGAGATTGTGAAAGATATGGAAATAAAGAAAGTGATAGATAGATAGATAGATAGATAGATAGATAGATCAGACAGTTATGTGCCATACGTGATACATGCTTAGGCGATCATGTATCTTTCGATACATGAGAGACGAAGCAGATTTTTTCCGCAGTAGATTGCCTTTTCTTTCTGCGGTAGACCAGTTGCCATCCAAGGCTACATAACCCAGTCTGTCCTGCTATTTACCCATGGCTGAGGGGAGAGAAGAGAAGGATTCATACTTTTCCTAAGGGTATTAGCACGTAAGTGAATGTAACGGATAGATAGATATAAATAGACTGATGATAGATAGATAGATAGATAGATAGATAGATAGATAGATAGACAGACAGACAGATAGATTGTTTTTACGGCTTATCAACCCATTGCACATTATTTAAAGCCAGAAAATATTTTTAGATTGTAAGAATTTCTTTTGGGGTCGGGGAGGGATAATAATGGTTTAGGGAAACAAGTCTTACCATTTAACCCATGGCGGGGAGAATAGGTGGATTCATACCTTTCAAAAGTGTATTTGCGCGTAAGTGAAAATACCGAACCGAACGGGAATTGGAAAGCGGCTACCCGATAAGCAATTCCGAGCCATTATCCATTACATCACCTGCACATCCAACCTTACAGCACCTGGTATTTCCAAGCGGTCACCCATTTAAGCACTCTCCAGTCTCGACGTTGCTTAACTTCGGTGATCGTACGGGAACAAAAGAGAAAAGAGAGAGAAAGTGAACGTGAACAGAATTTGCTTCGATAACAATCGTTTTAGTTTCATTTTTATCTTTGCCGTCACTGTTTTCTAGATAGACATCTATGTTTAATTTCAATATCTTTTTTACTATAAACATTTCTATAATGGTCAATCCTTCATACATAAACATTTCATTCCTATATTTGTTTACTCTTAATATTTCTCTAATGGTTTGGCGTTAAATCCTCTACTTTCAATTTCCAGTTTTCTTCTTGATTTTGCCTATCATCAAAATACAGCAACCACTTTTATTTATTCTGTGGGATGGACGGGTCCAGCTGACATATTTTACTTTTAGTTTGAATGTTTGTTTTTTTTTATTTTCCGTTGTTAGTTTTATATCCTCCACCCTCATTTCATGCCATATAATTATATCCATTTTTATAAGAAAAAAGACATTTGTATTTATTGTTGTGAGGGATATGAAACATCGACCTCATTTAAAGTGAATGAAAAATGCAACAACATAAGTTCAAATAAAACATAAAAGTATAAAAATATTTGTATATATATATATATATATATGGAAAAGACTACATATATATATATATATATATATATATATATATATATATATATATATGGAAAAGACTACATATATATATATATACATATATATATATATATATGGAAAAGACTACATATATATATATATATATATATATATGGAAAAGACTACATATATATATATATATGGAAAAGACTACATATATATATATATATATATATATATATATATATATATATAATAAAAAAAACTTAAACACTAATATTCCAGGGTTATAATTTATTACATTGGAATCGTAATTACGATCCAATTCATCAGACTGATAAATTGGATCGTAATTACGATTCCAATGTAATAAATTATAACCATAGAATATTAGTGTTTAAGTCTTTTTATTATATTCTTAGTCTGTCCTGGACATTGAGTTCTACTTGGATTTTATCCTCTTGGAAGTTATATATATATATATATATATGTGTGTGTGTGTGTGTGTGTGTGTGTGTGTGTGTGTGTGTGTAAGCAAATATGTGGATACAGATCCGACAGTATGAAGAAAAATATACAGAAAAAAAACAAACAAAAATCTTAATATGCAGTTATGCTGTATTAATGTTAATATAATGTCAACGTCGGACGTTTCGGTCTGTTTAGACCATCATCAGGACATATTCATAAAACATAATTAACATTAGACTATATTCAATTCAACATGAAAAAGACGATAGACATAAAAGCAAGACTAATCCAAACAGATAACTAAAATTTTTATATAAGATCAGCGTTCCGTTTTCACATTTTCGGGAAGGGTCCTACTACTAATATTGTTTTGTTTAGTTTCTTTTACAAACATATTTTTCATTGTATATAATCATTGGGTTTATGATTTTTCCCCATCCCTCGATAATTGTATAAATAAAAATTTCATGTTAGGGCTTTTTCATAGAGAAAATGTGGTATTTTGGTGATTGTGGTGTGACAGCAAGGAGTAAAAGCGTTGTTATGGTGAAAGGGATATTGTAAGTACGAATGGGTCAAAGATTGAGACTAGTTAGATTTGAGATAGGACTAGATAAGACCAATCTTTTTCCCCACCCCCATTTTTAGCCCTCGTGGCACATTTGTACCTTTTCAGTAAATAAATAATAAGATCAGCGTTCCGTTTAAATATGATCACGTCGTCGTCACGTGGTCGATGTTGTGAAAACGGATTCGAAGATGATTTCAAAATATTAAATAAGCTCGATTGAACTATTTTCTCATATAAACAGTTCGTTAAGAAATCCTTTCCGTTCTTATAGGAATACTTTATAACATGGAATACTTCAAGCTTGTACGAAAATATAAGAATCTATTGATCTCTGCGTATTCCTATAAGATCGGAAAGGCTATATATATATATATATATATATATATATATATATATATATATATATGAAGACATATAGTCTTAAGGTGTGCTATATTTGTGGAATAAAGAAGTCAACACTTAGAGGCGACAGTCTGTTTCATATTATATGCAATCGTCAGGCCACGTGTGCTGTTATTTTTCTCGGCTATTTATATATATACGGGTCAGTGGTGCATTGTAGGTAGTCAATTATGACGATTGTTTTACCGGAAGTCGTTTGTTTATTTATTTGGGTTAAATTATGTTGCTTGTTTTTTATTTTTATTTTCTGTTTCTTATTTTATTTATTTATTTTTTTAATCGGTGTTTTTATTAACGTAGTAAAAATTTGTTTATATCACTTATTTAGTTTTGTTTTGGTCTGAGAATTTAATTAAAGCTATTTGTTCGGTTTTGATGTTGATTGTTGTAGTTTATTCTAACTATTATTTTGGCGAGAACAGTTTTTAATTTTTGTTTATTTGGGTTGATTATCTTTATTTGTTTTTTTTTCTAACGGTAACTTTATCGGGGTTGGTTTGTTTATTTATTTATTTGGATGAATTTAAGTCAATTTATTTTGCTTGTATATTTTCTCTTTTCGGTTTTCGATTTTTAAGTAACGTAGTATTGATTTTTTATTTTTATTTTTATTTTTATTTTTTTATCGTTATATAACAGTTATAGCTATTTTTTTTTTTTTTTCGTCCGATTTTTAGGTTTGATTTTTTAGACTAACTAATATTTTGGTCATAATGGTTTGCTAATTTATTTATTACTTAGTTTATTTATTTGGGTTTGTTTGTTTTTTGGGGTGGGCGTGTTGTTATTATTATTATTATTCTATTTCGTCTATTCTAACAGGTGTGATTTGGTAATTTGTTTGGATTAATTAATTTTGCTTATTTTTATTGTTATTTTGTTTATTTGTTTATTTATTTGTTTTTATTTTATTTTTTCCGTTTTCAATTTTTAAGTAACGTAGTAAAAATTTGTTTTTACGTCTGCATTTTGAGATGAGCTCGGAATTTTATTTAATAATTTATTTTGGTCTCGGAAAGTAATGATAGCTATTTTTTCCTCCAAGCAAAGTTTGCAAGTTTTTGATTGGTTGTTGTAGGCTGATGATCTTTTCCTTATCTTCCAAGATATTTTTGGTGTGATGTGCGTTTTGTTTTTAATTTTCCAGATATACTTAGAAAGAATTGTACTGTTCGCATATTTACTATTTGTGAAAGATGTTTTGTGTGTATAATTTCTTTGTTTCCAGGGTCCTTCAGTTAGTCCTATGTATACTTTTTCTTCATTATCTGGTGATTTTATTGTGGCTTGGTATATTACGTTGTTTTGTAAACAATTTCCGTTTAAGGGACATTCGTTCTTTATTCTGCAGTTGCACGTTGGTTTAATTTGTTCATGTGGTTTGTTGATAATTTTCCTATTGTGCTTTTTTATTATTTGTGCCATGCTCTCGGTGCAGCTGTAGCTGATTTTTGGATATGATGGGATATTTGACACTACAATGGGTTAGCTTTGACGGTGCAGAGACATGCGAAATCATAGGTATTTACTTACTACACGAACTGAGCAAAATAATTGATAGAAATGACACAAGACTCTACAGGGACGACGGTCTCATAATCTTAAGAAACTGTAACAAACAAAACACAGACAAAACTAGAATAGCAATAATAAAATTTTTTAAAATAATGAATTCGACATAGATATAAAAACTAACCTAAACGAAGTAGATTTTCTAGATGTTACCTTCAACCTAAAAAAAGGCACATATAAACCATATAGAAAACCTAATGATAAACCACTCTACATACACACATCTTCCAACCACCCGCCTTCTATAATCAAACAGATACCAAAATCGATTAACCGCAGGCTCTCCGACAATTCCTCCAATGAATCCCTATTTAACAAAGCTAAGAAAGACTATGAAACAGCCCTAAAAGATAGCGGATTCCCAGCAACACTCACATACTCACCACAGAACACAAAAAAGGCTAACAGGAGAAGAAATATCATATGGTTCAACCCACCGTACAGCAAAAACGTAAAAACAAACGTAGGAAAAATATTCTTCAAACTCTTACACAAACACTTCCCGGAATCAAGCACCCTACACAAAATATTCAGCAAAAACACAGTAAAAATCTATAAATATAGCACACCTTAAGACTATATTTCTTCATATATATATATATACCAAGCCACGATAAAATCACCAGATAAGGAAGAAAAAGTATACATAGGAGTAACTGAAGGATCCTGGAAACAAAGAAATTATACACACAAAACATCTTTCACAAATAGTAAATATGCGAACAGTACAATGCTTTCTAAGTATATCTGGGAAATTAAAAACAAAACGCACATCACACCAAAAATATCTTGGAAGATAAGGAAAAGATCATCAGCCTACAACAACCAATCAAAAACTTGCAAACTTTGCTTGGAGGAAAAATAGCTATCATTACTTTCCCAGACCAAAATAAATTATTAAATGAAAGATCCGAGCTCATCTCAAAATGCAGACATGAAAACAAATTTTTACTACGTTACTTAAAAATTGAAAACGGAAAAAATAAAATAAAAACAAATAAATAAACAAATAAACAAAATAACAATAAAAATAAGCAAAATTAATTAATCCAAACAATTTCCAAATCACACCTGTTAGAATAGACGAAATAGAATAATACTAATAATAATAACAAGCCCCCCCCACAAAAAAAACAAACGAACCCAAATAAATAAAGTAAGTAATAAATAAATTAGCAAACCATTATGACCAAAATATTAGTTAGACTAAAAAATCAAACCTAAAAATCGGACGACAAAATAAATAAATAAATAAAAAAATAAAAAATAAAATAAAATAGCTATAACTGTTATATAACGATAAAAAAATAAAAATAAAAAATAGAAATAAAAATAAAAAATAAATACTACGTTACTTAAAAATCGAAAACCGAAAAGAGAAAATATACAAGCAATATGAATTGACTTAAATTCATCCAAATAAATAAATAAACAAAGCAACCCCGATAAAGTTACCGTTAGAAAAAAAAACAAATAAAGATAATCAGCTCAAATAAACACAAATTAAAAACTGTTCCCCCCCCAAAATAATAGTTAGAATAAACTACGACAATCAATCTCAAAACCGGACAAATAGCTTTAATTAAATTCTCAGACCAAAACAAAACTATTAAATAAGTGATATAAACAAATTTCTACTGCGTTAATAAAAAGACCGATTAAAAAAATAAATAAATAAAATAAGAAACAAAAAATAAAAATAAAAACAATCAATATAATTAAACCCAAATAAATAGACAAACGACTTCCGGTAAAATAACCGCCATAATTGACTACCCACAATGCACCACTGACCCGTATATATATATAAATAGCCGAGAAAAATAACAGCACACGTGGCCTGACGATTGCATATAATATGAAACAGACTGTCGCCTCTAAGTGTTGACTTCTATGTTCACTTTTATATTTATTTATATATATATATATATATATATATATATATATATATATATATATATATATATATTCGAAATTCTTACTACAAAGTTAGCATGTACCTACTTGCAGAAGACTATGTGCCAAAAGCAATATGAATATTTGTACTTACCTGTTTCGTTTGTCACGAGCCTGAATTGCGTGTTTCTATAACTTCACAGAGCAAAAAGAGAAAGATTCACTTTCCCACCTAACAATGTCTCGCGCGGGTCTCGTCAGTTGACGTGACTGTTTTTTTATTCTCGTGAATATTTATAATTAATTTTCATTGTTAATTTTTGGGGGATCAAGGGGAGATAACTTTTTGTCCCTCGCGACAATATTATGAAATTTTTCTGCCATGCCTCTTTTAGCATGACACCCCACCCCTTGAATGTGGTGTATATCGGATGAATGAATTCTTGTGGCGATTGAGTAAATTGAATGAATGGGTTACGAATCAGATTAGATAGATTTAGGATAGTCAAGTGAAGACCAGCCTCACACCACTTCCCCTTCAGTATTGTTCTAAAATTGTATTTTTAATACAATAAATATACATATTTCCAGTTTTGTACATTATCAATATTTTCAAGTATTTTTATTTCATTAATCCCAACCATTCTATTTCATTTTTTTCTTATGTATCATCAAAAATATATTGACAATGTTCAGTTCTTAATTCATAAATATTTAATTTCATTATTTTTTCTAAATCCTTCCGTACGTAATGGTCTTTCCGTGTCCCTATCTTCAAATATATTTTTATGCCTGCCAACATATATCCAGAACCTTCTTTTATTAATTCATCCATTTTGTTTTCATTTCATTTCCTTTTAATCACGACTAACTCCTTAAGGGTTTTATTTTAAGTAGATAAGAAAGTAATTAGAAAGATTTCATAAACAAAATGAGCATTTTCTGAAATACCCTGAAATGTATCACTGACTTATATTTTGAACACCTCATTAACATTAACACCTGTATCCTTAAGGAGAGGCCAATCAGCTAACTTCCTTTGTGAAAGTAGACATTTGGATAAGCAAAACAAACTATCAAAGATCCTGTACCAAAAGCGAAGGACAATCATGCTACAATCACCGCACTCCACGACCACTTATAAACCTCAATATAAACCCTGAAGAAGAGGGTTTCAAAGTCAGATCTTTCTTTCAGTAGTTCGGGTCTTCGGGCGGGGAGGAACCCGAATGAGGCTTCGCCGAAGGGCGGATTCTCTTTCGGGGAGGTAAACCGACCCTGAACCCGTTTATACGGGTTCAATGGGAATATTTTGGGCCGAGCACACGGGCTCGGAGATCCCACGTTAAACCGGCCTTGTGCCACATGATGCGCACGTGGGGGGTGACTAAATATAGTTAGATCTTTCTTTCTTAGGGGAACAGTCGACTAGATTGTTCATCTGTCGAACTCTCTGCCTCGAGCAGAGAGGAACCCGGACTAGACTCTGCCGAAGGGCAAAGTTTCGCCCAGGGAGGTAGACAGGCCCTGAACCCGTTCATAGAAGTTCTAAGGGATTATTTTTGGCCGAGCCTACGAGCTCGGAGAACCCACGGTAAACTCGGCCTTGTGCCACATACATCCCTTGTATCTGTTAAATATAACAGTTTTTTTCTATCTTTCATCAGAAAGCATAACAGGCTTTCTAACTACTAAAGAACTAATCAGGACGACATCCCTACTACAAAGAGGGGATCTCTCTCTTTCTATCTGTGTGTGTGTGTGTGTGTGTGTGTTCCAACGTACCGAGAGCAACGGAATCTGTCGCACAAGAAGGTCATAATTTGCATTCACAAAAAAGAAAATATACTACTTAAAATAAAATTTGCTCGGGGTTTATTCATTTTGAATGTAAAACCTAACATTTTGCGCTCCCGCTCTCGCCCCCGCTAAATTCTTTCATTTTCAATTTCTCCATTTAGGAAAGGCTCATCCATTGATTCACCTATGTTTAATTTCAACTCTTCTTTAAAGCTAATATTTCAGTAATTATCTTCTTTTTATCCTTCTGCTGTGCTCATTTCAATTTTGGTTTGCCACCGATATATATATATTATATATATATATATATATATATATATATATATATATATATAAGTGTGTGTCTGTGTGTCTGTGTGTGCGCGCGTGCAAATATACAGAAGAATAGGAAAGAACCGTTAGGTTAATAATCCGAAGTTCTTTGGTATTTTTGTTTTTATTTTTAATAGAGCCTAAATTATTTTTTAAATAGAGCCTAAATTATTATTTTTTTTTAAATATGATTCCATCGCTACATAAGAGTTCTCATGTCATGTTTCAAAAACAGAAGCTAAAACCTTCAATTTAATTACAGAAATTAAATTGAATTAAAGTACCCAGCTCTGTTTCATCCTCAAGCGAATTTTGGAATAACTAATCTTGAAATTTACGGAGCTTTATAAGCCTATACATTCGTAATATTAATTACTATGGAAACGTCCCAAAAAATAATTACAGTATATATATATATATATATATATATATATATATATATATATATATATATACTGTAGGTGGCCTGACGATTGCATATAGCATGAAACAGACTGTCGCCTCTAAGTGTTGACTTCTATGTTCACTTTTATATTTACACACGCTCTATCTCTGATATTGAGCACACCTTAAGACTATATTTCTTTATATATATATATATATATATATAGTAGACGCCTTGCGTGTTACTTATCTAACCAAAGTGCTATAAAAAGGCACTTAACCACCCACAATTTACAACAACCCTTAAGGAAGATACAGGTCCGATACTAGCATGCTATATAGTTCTCGTTACCGAAAACATCTCGCTGTGGTAGAGACAATTTACATAAAACATCTGTCAACCAGTATAAATCTTATCTTATTCAGAAATGGAAATGCTGTTTGTGTTGAAGGTTTTTTTTATATAGAAAGAGTCACAGAATCACAGAGGAGTGTGGGTGGTGAGAACACGTAGCAGATAATCTTCATGTTTACGGTTAAACTCGAATGTCTCAGTCCTCCCTCGAATGGTCCAACGCCAGGAAGGCTGATTTGCAGCATTGGTTTCCCAGGTCTCAGGGTCAATGGTGGTATGTGTCAGGGATGTTTTCAATTGATCCTTGAAGCGTCGTTTTGGGCCTCCGCGTAGCCTCTTCCCGCTGATAAGTTCTCCAAACAGAATGATACGTGGGAATTAACCAAAAAGGATGATACGTGGGACGTATTCTGAACACGTGACCCACCCAGCAGAGTCGATGTTGAATGATGGTAGCCTCGATGCTGGAGAAAGATGTCCAAGAGCAGACATCGTAGAACTATTATTCAAACAGCACAAAAACAAACATGAAAAGAAATTAACAACACCAAAAAACAACTCCCTTTGAAAACGTCTAAAGAAGTAGCCGAAAGGCCTTGGAACAATGGATGATACTAACAGATTTTGTATTCCTTTATTCCCACCAAACCGAAGAATGTTGGAAAAATTAATCAAATTTTCCTTGTCTGTCATATTCAACGAAAACATGTTTAAAAGAAATGTTGTAGCCGAATTATATATATATATATATATATATATATATATATATATATATATATACTAAAATATATGGTATATATAGTATTTTATACTAAAATAAATAGACATAATAAGTTTAAATTATTTAGCCAAATATGCTTGAATATATATATATATATATATATATATATATATATATATATGTATATATATATATATATATATATATATACTAATATATATCGGAGAATGTAAATCGAGTGATGGGATTATGAATCTGGACTACACCCACAGCGTTCAGGATTCCATCGTTGAGCGACAGCACCCTGGAGAAATCCAAAGTAAACCAAGAATACAGTGGCCCAATGGTAACCAGAAGACTGTTTTCACAAATCTTGACAAAGAGCTTTCTTTTATCCTTAATAACAATCTTAAGGGTAACATAGGGCAACAGATCAGTTCCTTTTGTAGAATAATATACGACGTTTGCTTTGAGTGATTTGAACCAGTAATGGAAAAGAAAGATAAAAGAGGAAAAACGACCAAATCGACGACAAATCCAGAAAGGAAAGTTACAAACATTACTGAAATATTATGTGCGCAACATCACGACCAAACATGCACAAGTGAAATATTTGCGTAGTCGTTTATAACGATTTTTACGAGCGCGTCAATAACGGCAAACGCGTTCGGGAACTTTCATTACGGACAGAAGTTGCAAAGAGGAACAATCGTTTTATTTATTTCATTAAGAATTTACAAAGAGGAATGATCAATTAGATCAATTGCTGGTGGCGCCTGGGGTGGCGGTCCCGCCATAGCCACCGAAACCGTGAGATCACCCCTGGTCGGCGGCTGATGAAGACAGGGTATCGCACGTGCTAACACGTTGCAGGTCAAAAAAAAATACTATATATAGTATTTTATACTAAAATAAATAGACATAATAAGTTTAAATTATTTAACCAAATATGCTTGGATATATATATATATATATATATATATTCAAGCACGTTTGGTTAAATAATTTAGATGTATTATGTCTATTTATTTTAGTTTTAATGCTTTCAAGGCCACAGATTAATTTCTTGGTGGCTGTAGAATATTGATCAAGAAAAATATGATGATGATGGCAAGATGGCTTACGTTTCACTTGAATGAGCATAGTTTACTCTGTTCACGTACGCTGTTTAGACAGATATTAGTCAAAAATGCATTAGTACTTCATCAAAATAATAATAAGCAAAACTTTACAATTCTGGAAGCCCTTTATATAAGAGAATTGCTGTCAAAATAAATGAAATCAAAAAAAGGAATAAATTTCTTAAATGTTTGTAGCAGCAAAGATTTATCTAAAAATACTAAATTAAAATATCATAATTAAAATCATTTTCTTTTTTAAAAAAAATTACCTCTCTTGCATAATTTAAAATTTTGGATTTTAAGTGCAGTAGTGCAAACGAACAGTGAACAAATTATTTTGAATTCATGTAGCTACTGTATACATATCCACAGATATTTCAATACCCCCCCCCCCGCCCCTGAAGATGGTCTGATGAGATTGAAAGTACTTGGGGAAAATAAAAATTATTTAAAAGAAAATTTGGGAATTTTTCTTAATCAGTTTTCTACAGCCACCAAGAAATTAATTCATGGACTTGGAAGGATTCAGACTTAGACATAATACGTTTAAATTTTTTTAAACAAACAGGCTTCAATGAAAATATGCTGCCTAAATATGTGCGTGTACATGTGTGTGTGTATGTGTGCGTGTGTCTCGTTTCAGTTCATAAATCTTAACTCTCACTTGTTTACTATCAAATTTTCGTAATGGATTTTCGTTAATTCCTTCCTTTTTCATTTCAATTCTTGTTTACTCTCAATATTTCCATAATGATTTGCCTTGAGCGCATAAAAATTCATTTTCTTATTCTTTTTTTTTTTTTTTTTTTTTTAATTATTTTATCCCAAGGAAATGATAACGCCAGTAAGCCACAAATAATAACTGATTGTGAAAGAATTTGAAAAAAAACAAAAAAAACACCGTATTAAGGAGCGAGGTCAAAAAGCAATTCAGGAGACAGAAGATAACGATTGACATTGCATTTAAATTTTTGAATGTCGAATTTGAATGAAAAGAAAGAAGTCGGAAGTGAGTTCCACAAGCGTGAAGCGTGGAAGAAGAAACTGTTAGCAAAGAATATATGGTTACATCTTACTATTTCAAGTGTAAAATGGTGTGTTCTAATTAGTTTGCCATCAGTGTTACCGCAAAAGATTTTCATTAATTCCTAGTCATTTTGTTTAATTTTTTTTTACCATCAATCTAAAGATTTGTCTTTAATCACCCTCTTCATTTCAGTATTTCCAGCACATTTTAATTCAATTTTTTTACAATCATTATTTCCCACAATGGTGTTCTTTTATTCCTCCTATTTTCATTCCAATTCTTATCAAACTTACATATTTCTATAAGGATCTGTCTATGTTTCTGAGATCAGGTATTATGTACACATGTCACAGTGAATTAAGGCGTTGGTTAGATCCAGTGACAGGTCCCAAAGAGTGTGAGTTCAATACCAGGTTAAGGCAGTGGAAAACTTTCAGAGGGAAACTAAGAGGAGATAACTGATAACTGACATCCATTAAACATGGTACGTGGAATTAGAACAGTCTATCCCAGTGAGCAAAATAAAGGGTTAAGTTCAACATTCCAACCACCTGAAGAAGGCCGGAGCGTACAACGGCCGAAATGTTGTAATAAATATGGCGACAAAGATGAGGACAATAGTCCGAATAATGTAAATAGTGTACATAATACCTCATCTCAGAAATATAGACAGATACTGAAAGGTCGAAACGTTGTAATAAATATGGTGACAAAGATGAGGACAATAATCCGAATAATGTAAACAATGTACATAATACCTCATCTCAGAAATATAGACAGATACTGAAAGGCCGAAACGTTGTAATAAATATGGCGACAAAGATGAGGACAATAGTTCGAATAATGTAAATAGTGTTCTATAAGGATCTTCCGTCGTTTCTTTTACTGTTATTTCTATTTTTATTTACCTTCTATATTTCCGTAAAGGTTTTTCATTAATTCCTACAATTAAATTTCCATTTTTGTTTGACTTGCATACTTCTTCATTGACTTATAACTTTTACTATTCACATTTTTTATTATCTATATTTCCCCAAAGGTCTTTCTTGACTTTTAATTTCCACTTTTAGAATCCATATTTCCAACATAGTTTTTTATTAATTCATGCGCATTTCATTGACCTCTTAGTTTACCATCTTCAGAAATAATCTTTACCAATTCTTGCAACTATAATTTCTACAGTAATTATACATATTCCGTAACAGGCTTTCGTTAATCCTGATTGATTGATTTGTCTGTTTAACGGTATATCAACTCCTTCATGGGTCATTTTATGCAGGAAGCTGCAAAGAACATTCTGTATATGGTCCAAAAGTCTCAAATCATATTGTACTCTAGAAGCGAAATGCTCTGTCAAGAGAGTCATCAAGCGTTGTCGAAATTTTGCTATGTACATAAGAGAGAAAGAAATCGTTGAGGTTTTTGACGTATTTTTAATGTCAAAAATCGACATCATTTTTGCACCAAACTAATACCAATGCTAATGTAGTTCAAAAGTTGAATACAATTATCAGCAACAATAGCAACAAAACAAATACAGAGCTCTCAATGAGAAATTAGTGCAGCCAGGACCAAACGACTAACCAAATCCGAAAAAGAATATACACATCTGAATTATACTAAACAGGTTGCTTGCTTGCTTGCTCGTATTGTTTAGCGGCATATCAACTTCTATGGGTTATTTAATGCCGAAATCTAAATATCTTGAATGCAATTCTTTGGCTTCAACTGAATGTATTTTGTACATGATTTTATACTTTAAGTAAAGGTATGTTTTTTTAGATATATAATTTGTAGATCATAAAATGGATTGTTGGATGTGCGGTTGGTGTAATGGATAATGGCTCCGAATTATTAATCAGAGAGCCAAGGTTCAATTCCAGTTAGGTTCGTTATATTCTCTTACGCGCAAATACCTCTGATAAAGATATGAAACCACTTCTTTTCACTCCAGCTATGGGTTAATTAGTAAGATTTTTATTGCTAAAATCATTATCATCTCCAATAAAATAAAATGAAATTGCATGCAAAATATTTTGATTTCGGCATTAAATAACCCATAGAGGTTGATATGCCGCTAAACAAAATCAACCAACCAATTTCATTAACATTTAAAATTTGAATTATCATTTTTGTTACTTTTTGCGATCCATATTTCCGAGCTGATCTCTCATTAATTCCTATCCTCTTAATTTCCTTTTTTGCTTTACCATCCATATTTCTGCAATATCCATTCAGGAAGCCATAACTTTTATTTTCTATGTTACTCCATTGTTAATTCTTACATTTTTAATTTCCATTTCTGTAACGGTCTTTCGTCAATACCCACATTCGTCATTTGTGTTATTTTGACCATCCATATTTGTGTCGTGGTCTTTTCATTAATTCTTATTCATGTAAATTCCATTTTTTTTACTTTCTTACTACAAATATTTTGGTAATTTTCTTTTTTTGATTGCTTGACTTTTTATTTCAATTTGTATATCTTTACAGTAAAAAAAAAATAGCGATTTACCTCGTCGATCAGAACACAGCCACGTTGCATTCTGTTATTGTAAAAAAACTCCGCACTGAACGAGGTTGATATCATAGATCGCAAAACATGCAAATTTGTTTTACTCTTGGCCAATCACAAGCGTCGTGGGTTTAGTATATTGCTTTTTAAAATCCCGTTTTCTACCAAGACGCTGAGATTTTTTTTTTATGGTTGCTGCGAATTACTTGAGCAAAGTTTATGACTTTTTTAAGACCACTTGGTTTTTGTAGCTTTTATTCACCATTACGATATCATAAATATTTTCTTAATTACTTTTCTTTCATTTTTAACCTTTAATTTCAATTTGCTTTCGCCATTAGTATTTCCTTGTTGGTCATAAATTATTTCCCTGAGCCTTTTCTATAAATATTTTCATGGTAATTCTTCTGATGAACTTTCCCCTTTGTTGTAAATATTCACTAACGTTTCACTTTTAAATATTATTTTTATTCCCCCACTCTCTACAGACAAATTGTACATCTGTGTCATAGTGAAACACACCTATTCTATTGTTAATAGACTCTCCCACCTATAATAAGTAGGAGTAGTAAGAGTAACGAGCGAGTCGGCAGTGAGTTGGTCAGTCAATCGATGTCGGACGACCGTTAGTCGGATATTAAAGTATCAGCTACCCCAACTAGATTACTGCGTCATTACCTATTATATCAAGTTCCTAACGTTTTGTACGTCGAACCTATTTTAGGACCGACTTAGTACAAATACAAGCCTCCACTGTGAAACCAGTACATAACAACTTGGCGACGAGGGATTCGAACTCATATGGAGGACGAAAAACCTTTCGCACACTACATAACAATATGGGAACTAGTTAGGACTTCATAGACACTTTTATGCAATATGGTGGCTGTAGTAAGAATGGTAAGCAAGAATGTGTTTTGTTGTAAGGAATCCTGTGGTATGTTTGTGGAAATCTTGGTTAAGTTTAAGATAAGACAAAGTGAAAACCAGCCTTCCCTCTACCTCCCCCCATTTTGGCCTTCTGCTACATTTTTGCATTTTTCAAAATAAATGTTACTTTCCCCTATGGTGAATAAACTTTATGGATTTAAACGTACTACTAGTTTTGCGGCAAGGTCTCACCATTTTACAGTTGGAATGACTAGCTGTAAACGTGAGTTCTATGCTAAGAGTTTCTTCTCTCGCACTTCTCGCTTGTGGAACTCTCTTCAGGTTTCTTGCTTCCCAGTCAACTTTGATGTTCAAAACTTTAAATACAATATCGATCGTTATCTTCTATCTTCTTAATTCTTATTCTTTTATTGTTCTTATTAATAGTGTTTTCCTTCTTTTTATTTTCATAGTCTCTAACATTCAGTAACCCCTGACGCCTTAGTGGCTTTATTGCCTTGCTTGGGATTAATTATTTTTAATTTTACAATTTAAATTTCAATTTTCATTTATTATCATTATCACATTCATTAACTCCTAGACAATTAGTTGTAATTCATATATACCAAAGTTAATTTCTTGACGTTTGATTTCAATTTATATGCCCTCATTATATTTTTAATATCTTTTATTAAAATTTAGATATTGGAAAATATGAAATATGGGAGAATATAAATTTCTACATATCGATTTACTAAGTATAGCTTAGACGTGGCACAAGGTCGAAAGTGGGAGTTCTCAGTTAAGATTGACTCCCGACTCTGTCATAATTAATCTAGCGAGACAAGTTCGTTAACTATTACACCATGTCAAAGTGTACAAATTATTTTCTAAACGTAGCTTAGATGTGGCACAAGGTCCAAAGTATGGAGCACCCAGTGGGGATCGAAAACAAGTCAGACGTAATTTTTCTACCGAGACAAATTTGCTAACCATTATGCCATGTCATAGTTTGCCCAATGATTTTTTAAGTGCAACTTTGATGTGGTACAAGATCGAAAGTGTGGAGCACCCAATGAGGATCAAACACAATTCAATGGTAATATATCGAGTGAGACAAGCTTGTTAACTATTACACCACATCGAAGTGTCTAATGATTTTCTAAGTGAAGCGTAGATTTGGGAAAATGCTGAAAGTGTGTACCACCCAGTGAGGATTGAACTCACAACTCAGTCGTAATTGATCTCGTGAAACAAGCTTGCTAACAATTATACCGCGTCAACATTAATTCCTTTATATCAGAACAATGTTAGACAAATGAATGACAAAGTAGAAAGAATTCTATGTAACGTGTTTCGTCCTCTAGAGAGACTTCATCAGATTAAAGTAATACTTTAATCTAATGAAGTGCTTCTAGAATTCTGTGTAACGTGTTTCATCCTCTAGAGAGAGTTCATCAGATTAAAGTAATACTTTAATCTAATGAAGTCCTAGAATTCTGTGTAACGTGTTTCGTTCTCTAGAGAGACTTCATCAGATTAAAGTAATACTTTAATCTAATGAAGTCCTTGTAAAAAACGAAACACGTAACACGGAATTATTTCCACTTTGTCTAACAAATTCATTCATATGCCTAACAAATCCTAGATATATGATATCGGGGTTTTCCCGCCAGTATTTTCGTAATGGTCTTTTATTAATTTCTTCATTTTCAATTTAAGTTTTTGTACACAACCGATATCGTCAAAATGGTCTCCCATTAATCCATACTCATTTCATTGTATTTATTTACTTTTGTATACAGTCAATAATTCCTTAAACATTTATTCATTATTTCCAAACACATCAATTGAAATTTGTTTAAAGTTTTTATTTGCTAAGCTTTTCATTTATTGCTAGACATTTAAGTTCAGTTTTTGTTTATCCTCAATATGTTCCTAATTTTATTCGTTCTTACATTTTCAGTTGTATTTTTTTTTCTTTCCATCCGTATTTACTTCATCTTTTTTTTTTTTTTTTCACTTCCGCTTTCAGGTTTGGTGGAATTTTCATTAGTGTTAACATTTCCGCAAATTGTTTCTTATTAATTCGAATACATTAAATTTCAATCAATCTCCACCGTCAATACATCTGGAATTGTTTTTCGTTAATTGCAAGACTTCTATTTTTGGCTTATTTTACATCCATTTATTCCAAACCTTTACATTTGGATTTACACTCAATAATCCTTCCCTAGTCTTTCATTAATTCATGACATTTTAATTCCTTTTTTTTTCTTTTCCTTTTTTTTTTTATCAATGATTTTTTCCATTATTGCCTTTGATTAGATAATCCAACCATTAATTCGAATTTTTGTTCGCGTTTATATTGCTTTATATTCCATTAATGTCTATTTTAAATTCAGTTTTTCTATCATCAATATATCTGATTAAATATATCCTTTTCTTTACAGATTTTTTCTTTTTTTTCTTTTACTTTTTCTGCAGTGATCTTCCATGAATTCGTCCTTTTTTACTTCCTTTTCATCAAAATTTCCGAGAACATTCCCTAGCTGAATTTTCTGTGACTTTATATGAGAAAAGGTTTTATGAGTTATGCAATATTGTTTGAGTGCGTGGTGTGTGAGCATGTGTCTTCACCATGCATTAAATTTTAATCAGATGCTTGTAGGGACGATAATTGCGGAAGAGCCATGGCGGAAAATGATAATCATGAAAGATCATAGATGATAGGGTAATAATGTAGCTGAAGTGTTTGTATTGAGAACTTAATTCACTTCTTAAATAATCAGCCAAAAGATTCCAATCAATAAATGTGCTGTTTTTCTTTAACAAGAAACATTGAGCTCTCATAACCTGTTCGAAAGCCCAATGAAACATGTTTAAGACAAAATTAAGTTTTTAATTAGCTAAAAGTCATTACCCATTTTGTCTTTCATACTTTGGCCATTTTTCTCTTATTTCTTATCCTAATGTATGAATCCATCTGCTCATCCTAACTATGGGTTAAAAAGTAGAACTTAGTTGTTATAGAAATATTCACTAAAAAAAGAATAATTCTTACAATCCAAAAACCTTTCGGCTGTATTATTTAAACCCAGAAAATGTTGATAAGCCATAAAGAAACAAGTCAACCAGCCAATCAGTATCTCTGATCAATTTTTTGCCTTTCTCATCCAGTTTTCTCTTAAATTTCTTATCCGCTTTCCTCGTTGATTTTTATTCATTTTTCTTTCATTTCTTAAAAATCTTTATCATCAATTTTGGAGCAATACGATTTCTCATACATTCTTAGGAGATGAATAGATAGATTCTTTTTCTTTTTAACTCAATTTAATGACCAGGGTTCCTCGGGAATCTTGTCTCCTGTCCACCTTTGAATTGTCAAACAAAATTTTGTTAGTGTTTTTACATAGTCATAAAAGTAGGGTCCTTTGAAAGACTGACCACCCAAAATCTATCTGGATGAACCCTTTTCCGGTTGGTGGAATACAGAAAGAGGTGGTGCATCCACTAGCTAGTATCCATATAATGAATTGGATAGTGACTAAAGGGACAGTGAAACGGCCAGGAAATGAGTGTGTAGGGGTTCGTTTTCCGTGGACGGAACTTATTAAGAAGTCAATTAGAAAAAGTTCGCTTTCTCGTAGAAGAAAAGAGACATTGGCGACTAAGTGAGAAATCCTTTTTTTTTGGGGGGGGTTCTACTTCTCGACTCAACAAGTGTCTTGGAAAGCATTTACGGATATTGTTTTGTCGATGGCGATCACAGCCATATTATTGGTTATCGATCCGAATCTGTGGAACATAGCGAACGCCGGTGTATTCGCATACAACCGACCTAAGATGTCCATCACAATTGGTAGAGTGACGTTCAGAACTGCATTACCACAATTTCTTCATTTTTCCTTTTCTTTATACAAAGAACAAAAAAAAAACTTTTTAATCTTCGCTCCTTGACCATTTTTGCATTTCTTTTTTTATCCTGAAGTTTGCCTAATACAAGGCATGCAAGGTAGAGGGCTAGGGTTAAAATAGGTGTGTGATATATCTGAAATAAAAGATGGTGGGAAGTGAGGATACTGAGCTAGATAAACCTAGATTTAAAGTAGTTAAGATTGTAATGAACAGAGAAGCATCCACGTGGGTGCCTGCTCCAAAATGAAGCAGTTTTGGGGGAAAATCTATTGGAAGGGATCTTCTTCCATTTTGAACAGACGGAATTTCGATTCTGTGTAAGTAGAATGGCGTGTCGAATAGTAAAGATTTTCTAATTCACTTTTCATCTCTTATCAATTTTTGTTTTTCTTTTTTAACCATTTTTTGTCTTTTATTTCGGAAAATAAAATAATATTTTCCTCTTCCATTTTTATGCAATTTTCTTACATTCTTTATTAATTTTTCTTTGACCATTTTCCTCATTTTTGTTTTTCAGTCTCATCCAATTTTTGTCTTTTATTTCTGAAGCATTTTCCTCTTCAATTTGTATTCAGTTTTATTTCAGCCATTTTTCTCTTCCAGTTTTATGGATTCCTTATCAATTTTTTCAGAATCTTTCATCAAAGTGGGAAGGTCATTAGGGTGGCATTCTGTGTCATATCATGTCTTATCAATATTGATGACAATACTGGGCTGCCAACCCATCTTGTGCCACGGCTATATGTCCAGAGCAGTACATTTCTCGTGAGTTTTTGATTTGCTTGCTAACAGTGTTGTACAAAGCGCATCCTGCTTAACTATGTCATGACTAAAAAAAAAATAAAATAAAATTTTAAAAAATGGCTGTCAAAATCAACAAACTTCTTTAGCAATAAATCTGCCTTGGAGAAGGAATTATCTGGTGATGTACAACGCCTTAATCAAAATCTGAGAAAATCTCTTTCTCGCTTTGGATTTAATCCCATTCAGTTTGCCGGTTTAATGTTATGAACGAATATCGTCTGCGAATAAAAAATATTCTTAGCTATTTTCACACGCTATTTTCAAGAAGAAACCCCAATGAATGCGCGGGTGGTTTGTGTTGTGGATTTCGTGAAGGGAATCCTGCACAAATAAATAAACAACGTCAGTAATTGAGATAGAAAAATAAATGTATTAAACGTAAGAATACAAACTTGAAGTGAAGATTAGTAGTCCAGGAATGCGGGTCAGTAGAAAGTATATGTACAAGTCTCTGTAAGTAAAGCCGTTATATATATATATATATCTGGACTCTTGTATAACTCTCTGCGAACACCCTGTGTCTGTCTCCGTATCTCTCAACGTATCTCAACCTCAGGTATTCTCTCTGTCAGTATAAGTATACTTTGGACGAGTCAATCTTATGTAAAAAAAGGGAGAGTCCCAACAACACCCCCTCCTTAGCTTCTTTTTTTGGGGGGAGTTAATTTTTTTTTTCCTCGCTTATGGTCTATTATTAGTGGTTCAGTGAATTTTCTTTTTCGACTTGTTCTTCTGATCTCCGTGGCTACTTGTGGTTTTTGAATTTCGAAGGCTTCGAAAATCGCCTCCATCGCGTCTTCATTTTTGGAATGTGACGAGTTAGGTTCCTCTACCCGTCTTTTCTGTATCTGATTTATGTGTCTCCTGTGAGTGAATTTTTCACCTTGGATCGTGTATAGAACATTCCCCAGTCTGTTTATTAGCGTACCTGGTTCCCAGTATGCCATATTATTCTTGAACATTCTGAAATTGACCCATTCACCTGGTTTGAAGGATCTTTTAGGCATTATCGGTGTATGCCGGTTTTTATTTTTGCTGGGTAATAGTTTATCAAAAACAGACCGTATTTTGCGGGCAAACATCACTTCAGCTGGCGAAAGGCCAAATGGTGTGTTTCCGTTCCGGATGATTCTGTAGACTTGTAGGAACTGTTGCATGGCTCTTTCTGTTGGTACGTCCTCTGTTTTTTTCAAGGCTCTCTTAAGCGTGTTCACAAACCTTTCGGCTTGCCCGTTAGATCGTGGATGGTATGGTGCTATTTTAATATGTTTGACTTGATAATTCGCACAGAATTCTTGAAAGTCGCTCGAAGTGAATTGGGTACCATTATCCGTTACAAGACAATCTACAACGCCGAATCTTGCGAATAACTCGTGTAGACAATTAATAGTGTTTTCTGTCGTATGGTTTTTGTATCTGAAAACTTCTGGCCATTTGCTAAAACTATCTACTGTTATCAAGTAGTAATATCCATCTATGGGTCCTGCATAGTCGGCATGGATTCTAGACCAAGGCCTGTCTACCTTAGGCTATGGTTTTTGTATAATAGGTGGTGCCTTTGCTGCCGTAGCACAGTCTCTACATTTTTCTACCATTTGAGTAATGTCGTTATCCATATTAGGTCAATACACGAAACTTCTCATTAACGCTTTCATACGATTTTTCCCTGACTGTCCTAGATGAAAGTCCTTCAGAATTCGTCTTTGTAAAGATTTTGGTATGACCACTTTTCATTATAAAGTAATACGTGATTACAAATTGAAAAACACTCCGCTAGATTTCTTTCTTTTTCTTCTATTTTTCTCTTTATGCTTTGTATGAATTCATCCATTTCAGCTTCTCTTTTGATTTCTAACAAGGTCACTGGTAATTCCCTTACTGTACTGTTTAGAACTTTACTAATTTCGTCTTCGGCTCGCAAAGCCGCTATTACCGAGTCTTCCAGAGGTTCGCATTTCGCAGGTACCAATCTAGATAATCCATCCGCATGACCAATTTTCTTCGACGGTAGGAACTCTAGTTTGAAATTATAATTCAATAATATAGTTCCCCATCTCAAAAGTCTGTTGGCTGTGTAAATTGGTAGTCCTTTTTTCGATCCGAATATAGTGAGAAGAGGTTTATGGTCAGTTTGAAGAGTAAACTCTCTTCCATATATGTATCTGTGGAAGCGAGTTATGGCGAATATTATGCCTAACTCTTATTTCTCAATTTGCGAATAATTCCTCTCTGCTGGTAACAACGATCTAGATGCGTGAGCTATAGGTTTCCTTGTGCCATCCTGCATCTTGTGTAATATACAAGCTCCCACTGCGCGTGAGCTTGCGTCACTAGCAATGATAATTTCCAGTTTGGGATCAAAATGATTCAGTGCTAGATCAGACGTTAATTTCTTTATGATCTCCTTAAAAACTTTCTGACAATCTTCCGTCCAGTTCCATTTGTTATCTTTTTTCAATAATTCATTGAGAGGAGCCCTCAATTTGTGCATGTTTTCAATGAATTCACCGTAATAGTTCGCTAGACCAAGAAAGCTTTGCAATTCTGCGACATTTTTCGGCTCAGGCATATCTTTTATTGCAGATGCCCTATCTGGATCTGGTTTTCTGCCACTTTCATTCATTATATGGCCTAGATACTTGATTTCTTTTAGAAAAAAATCGCATTTTTTCTTCTTCACTTTAAAACCCAAATCCTGAATTCTTTTAAAGACTTCTTTAATATGCGTTGCGTGTTCTTCTACATTATCGCTTTTGATTAAAATGTCGTCTACGTAAGCAGTAGCAAAGTTCTGTCCCATGAGCATGGTATCCATAGTCTGTTGAAAGATTGACGGTGTTACTTTTATCCCAAATGGCAATCTTAAATTTGTAAAGTCCTTTGTGAGTATTGACACATCAAATTTTTGTACTTTCTTCTACTGGAATCTGAAGATAAGCTTCGCTTAAATCAATCTTAGAAAATACCATGCCACCGTTAAGTTTGGTAAATATTTCCTCCGGTCTTGGCAATGGGGAGTGATAATCCTTGATAGCCTTATTTAACCCAGTCGAGAAATCTGCGCAAACACATGTTTCTCCGGATTTTTTTCTTTTCTGGTGCCGCCCATTCACTGAATTCGATTTTTGAAAGGATTCCAGTTTGTACCAATCTATCTAACTCCTTGTCAATTTTTTCTGTGGTTGCAAAAGGCACGTTTCGCTTTTTCTTGAATACTGGCTGAACATTTTCCTTTAGTTCAATTTTAGCTGCAAACTTATTACATCGTCCCACATCGTCCTAAACCGTTCGAGAATACTTCGGGAAATTGCCTGCGAAGTTCTTCTTTTAATTTTGTAGCTTCACTCTATTTTCTTACAAAATGAACTAATGGGTAAATCCCATACGTCAAATTTTTGCATCCAATCTGTGCCCACCAAATTTTCTGTGTCTTTCATTACAAATATCTTCAATTTTTTCGTTTTACCATGGAATTTTACGTTTAGAAGTATTTCTCCTTCAAAATTGATACGCCTCCCTGTAACAGACTTGGCGATTTTCTGTGTATGCAACATGGTCGGTCTATTTAGCTTCCTCCATGTATGTAAATTAATTATAGTTAGATCCGATCCTGTGTCTAACTGTAATTTTACCTTCTTATTTAAGATCTCGAGTTCCACGTATTTTCTTGTGTTTAGTTTGTCTTCGTAGTCCATTCTAGTAGTTCTTACCCTACTAGTGGTTTTTTTTGTTTCTGCATTGAGATGCCTTATGTCCCATTTTTCCACCTGCTAAACAATTCTTGTATTTAAATCGACAGTCTTTATTCCAGATGAATCCACCACATCTGTAATATGCAGATGGTGGGGGGGGATCTTATATTTGCGTTGCTCTCTGTCATTAATCGCCTTATACCTTGTAATTTTTTCTTTAAATTTCTGTTTTTCTTTCGGGGGTGAAAAACGTAACTTTTTGTTCAACTTACGTATGTGTGCTACTCCCGATTCCTTGATATCCTTAGAGTCTTTTTTTTTATACTCAAGCATTTTTGGCAGTCTTCTGACAATTTTTGTTGCGTTAATCTAGGCTCGTTTTGAAGTTTCGTGAGCATTCTTTTTCGCATTTCACTGTCCTTGGCTGAGACTAATCCCTGTACAAAAATAAGACACTTAAAATTGTCCGGAGTCAATTCTGCCAATTTAAAGTCATCGCAATGTTTGTTCACAATTGCGGCGAACGTGGAGTAGTCCTCATTTTCGCTTTTTACGAGGTTGAGACATTACCACCTTTTGTGAAAAAGTGAAGTCTTTGGACTGAAGAGCTCCGTAAGGCATGTAACTGCCTCGTCAAACGTCAAATCGTTTGTCTTTTTCGGTAGAATATAGTCCACAAATTTTGTGTACTCCTCTGTTCCCAATTTCCTGAGTAATAAACGTAGCTTCTTAGCTTCCATCCAATTTTGGCAATCAATGTTGAAAATGTCTTCATGACGTCTGTAATAGTCCCCGAAATTTTTATCATCTTCTAGACAGTATTTAAATGTTTCTGTTGTGTTCCAAACTGCGTCTTGAGAAAAAGTCGCCTCTTTTTCGATATTCTTCTGTTGTGCGTCACCCATTACTTTTGATATTAATTCCTGGAGTTGCATTTGTCTTTCTTCATTTATTAGCTGTCTTTCCTCACTTCTTATAAACTCAAGAATTGCTTTTTGAAAATCTTCCATTTTTAGGGAGTGACAAAATTTGTCTTCTATCTCTTGTGTACGTTCTTTTATGTTCGTCGTTAATTTGTTGTTCTCTGTGTGAGTTCCTTCGAGTCTTGTCGCTAAGTTGTTGTGGTCGACGTAACTCTCGAATTTCCGTCGCCAAGTTATTGTGTTGGCGAGCGGAAAAAAATTTTTTCCGTACGTGTCCGTACTCTTCGTCGTCAAGTTGTTGTGTTGACGAGAGAGAATTTTTTTTCCGTGTGGGTCCGAGGTCTTCGTCGCCAAGTTATTGTGGACACTAGGAACGGCAATTTTTTTTTAAGTACCCGTGAAGTGCGGAATCCTCGTAGCCAAGTTGTTGTGGATTCTGTGAATGGAATCCTGCACAAATAAATAAACAACGCCAGTAATTGAGATAGAAAAATAAGTGTATTAAAGGTAAGAATACAGACTTGAAGTGAAGATTAGTAGTCCAGGAATGCGGGTTAGTAGAAAGTATATGTACAAGTCTCTGTAAGTAAAGCCGTAATTTTTCTTTTTCTTTTTCTTTTTCTTTTTCTCTCTCTCTCTCTCGATTCTTGTATAACTCTGAGAACACCCTGTGTCTGTCTCCGTATCTCTCAACGTATCTCAATATTTAACAGTCCACCCACGAGGAATGTATGTGGCACAAGGCCGAGTTTAACGTGGGTTTCTCCGAGCCCATAGGCTCGGCCAAAAATATACCCTTTGAACCCGCCTAGACGGGTTCAGGACCTGTCTACCTCCCCGGACGAAACTTTGCCCTTCGGCAAAGCTTCGTCCGGATTCCTCTCTGCCAAAGCAGAGAGTTCGACATCTCAGCGTATTTCAACCGCAGGTATTCTCTCTGTCAGTATAAGTATACTTTGGACGAGTCCATCATTCGTAAAAAGGGGTGAGTCCCACAACAGTTTAATAACGAATCGAAGTGGCAAATAAGAGAGCCGATTTCGAATTCAAGTTTGTTCCATTCACTTACGCGCAAAAGCCCTTGCGAAATGTATGAATCTAACACATCTAAGCTATGGGTAAATAGCAGAACAGACTAGAACCTTGGTTTGGCAATCAGTCTAGGAGTAAGAAATCTCTGAATTCAGACCCGCCTGGAAGGGGTTGTGCTCTGTCAAGCTATCTTGCCCAAGACACATCACTGATGCTACAGAAGCAGTACATGTAGTTCCCCTACGGCCCTCAGGGGTTACGGATCACGTGATCGTGATATTTCTGTTAATGAGTATTAGCTTTTTTTTCTTATCTCTCTTCCTTTCTGATCTACTTCTGTCAACTTTTATCAGTTTATCTCTAAGCCTACAGACACAAACACGGACACACATAGACACATAAAGAGACAAACAAACAAACAAAAACGCGCATGCGTCACTTCTGATTTCATTATTTTTCAATTTATATTTAACTTTTGCAAACGGAATTCAGCCATTGGTGATGAGAAAGCCCTTTTGAAAAGCATGAATCCATCTTTTTTTCCCTACAGTCATGGTTTAAATAACAGCCTCTTGAGCCTTGGGTGGTAACCAGTCTACGAGAAGGAAAACTCTAAATTTCAAATCGTGGAGAAGTCAACGAGAAACCTGTCTACTATCTTACCGAAGATGTCACAGATAATAAAGAAAAGGATATAGTGGCGAGCCATGGCCACGTACATTTTGTAGGGACATAGCATTTAAAGAAATAGAGAGATAAGAAGCCAACCAAAACGTCGCATTTTAGGTAATTTACATAATGACATATCTTTTTCTTTTTTTTACAGTGATGTTCACCCTGTACAAGGCCCGGGAGTCACTCGAGGCAGATGGTTACAGATTAAAAGGCACAGTTTTGACGGATATGTGGGGAAGATAACGGTTAACCCTAGACTTGAACAAGTTAAGTGTTATGGTCCAAGTTCCTTGTACCACGGTGATGGTCCAAGGTTAGAACCTACGAAAGAATAACACGAACACAGGTATGGAATACAAAGATATATTACAACAGAAATATAATGCAAAGAAGTAGAAGTATTAGTAATGACTATCAGATTTGGTTAGTGAACTATGTTGTCTTGACAAGTATCACTATTCCAATGTCCTTACAATATGCTCTCAATTATCTCTCCTCGTCTTACAATCTCCTCATACCTCTTGAGGGGCGTAGTATTTATAATTTCAGGAATAGTCCATTATTATTATGGGTAAGTTTCCATAACATTAAGATTGTAGTGATCCGGGAGCATCCTCTTGGGAGTCGGTGGAATTAAGGAACGTTCGTCTGAGCCCTTTCCATGAAAATAGTGATAGAGTAGAGAAAGGCTTGCAACATTTCGTCTGTGGGAATGGGGTTGTCAAGTGGAAAAATTCATCACCCACAAGGACGCAGAGACGCTTTTGTACTATCAAGACTGGAAACCTTCTGCCCATATATGACAGCAGTACTCTATTTTAGACCTGATCTGGCTCATGTATAGGATAGTAGGAGGAGTCAGGTACTTACTGGAGCGGTACAGGGAACTGACCATTTTCCCCACCATCATTAGCGATGGATCGTATGTACGAGTTCCACGTGAGGTCTGGATTGGTGTTTAAGTCCCAATACGCGCTCATGGTATGGTATTGGTGATAGTTCAGGGTTCGATCGGCGGTGATGGAATGCAACTAGTTTGGTTTTCAAGGCATTGAATGTAACCAGCCCAGTTGTTCACCCACTGAAATGTTAGAGTTAGATGGGGGGGGGGAGTGGGGAGATCAGCTGCCAATCTCTGATCAGCTGGGGTTTATTCGATAGAAATTTATTTGTTTACCTTAGGATATGAAACTGAGCAGATATGTCTATTTCGAGAATCAGAGAAAAATCTGTGTTTAAAGGCACTTTTCACTTTTGCTTGGCAATCGACGCACTCGGTAGCCGAGAGGTCAAAGCACGTCAAATCTAATGACTGTTTCCCATAGGGAAACGCAGGTTCGAATCCTGCTGAAGAGAGCATATTTGTTCTCTAGTAAGATTTCTCGAATATTCCGTTCGTTAGACGAAAATAAATAAATATACTGTTTAATACATAAATAAAGCGTATACTAAAATAGGATTCAGATAATATATATATATATAATTGTTTCATATCGACAAAACAATTTACTCACTACAAAGATGTTTTGGTGCATTTTGTTGCACCTCGACTGGTAAGATATATATAAACAAAGACTTGTACCCACAGAAGAAGATAGATTTAAATAGAAGGGACGTCATTATTTTACCTTGAGGTGACCCTTTCGGCCAATACTTTCTCAAAAGTTGATCGTTGGCGAACAGCAGGAAACAATCAAAGACACATTAGTAAATAACGAATGCGTAGAAAAAATTGGAACACGATTAAAATAAATTTTAATTCTAAAAAAACTAACGATTAAAAACAAAATACGAATTTGCTATTCAGAGCGAAATAAAACCTACTGTAAAGGTGAAAGACTTCGAGAACATTCCAAATGATGTGGAACAACATCCCCCACCAGCTGAATGATCCCTTCTATTGTCATATTTGCATCGAGGGTGTTTTGTTTTACGGCATATCAACCTCAATGAGTCATTTAATGCCGACAACTTTTTTTTTCTGGTAATATTTTTGTTTTGTCAAAAATCTATCTCTGTTATTAGGTTGGTGCAAAAATAATGACGGTTTTTGACGTATTTTTTAACGTCAAAAACCGTCATTATTTTTGCACCAACCTAATATTTTTTTCCTCAAAAACGTATCGCTGGTAAAATTATTTTTTCAAAAACGTATTATCAGTGGCCTTGCTGTTGGACGTAGGATGTAGTTTATCGTCTTACCCAGAACGCGGATGTAGTTTATCGTCTTACTCAGGACGCGGATGTAGTTTATCGTCTTACTCAGGACGCGGATGTAGTTTATCGTCTTACCCAGGACGCGCATCGGGGGTGGGGGTGATAGAATTGTAAGACAGAAAAGTCAAAACTCAGACTGTTTATCCCAATAAAATATTTCTCAATATCTTGAAATTGCTGGAATATCTGAAGATGAGTCTAAAAACAGGGGAGGAACTTCCTAAACCAGTGTCACGAGCATTTGATGCGCCAGATTTACAACATGAGGATTGACATTGTTATGAAGTAAAATTACCGGGCAAACCTCATCTGCCCAGAAAAAAAGTCTTAAATGAGTCAGTCAAGAAAACCAACACACATCGATATACAGTGAGGGAAAATAAATATTCGTACACTTGAAAAATTGTATTTTTATAAATTTAAAAGCCTTAAATAAAACAAATCTCGGCACATTTTATGTATAAAGATACATATTATTAAAAAATAATAATAAACTTAATTAATTCTTATTCTAACAGAAACTAATGCATTTTTTAATTCTAACTGGTGACAAAAGTATTCGTACAAATCAATTATTAGAATAAAATAGTCAATTATGAAAAAAGTGTATTCTAGAATGTTCCAGTAATGTTATCAGTAATTATAGTTAACGCTATTAGCCAATAGAGCATTCTGCAATTTCTCGTCTTACAAGAAGGTTCTAATAATGCCTAAAGGTAAAGAATTGACTATTTCACAGAAACAACACATTTTGGAAAGATGGGAACAGTTACAGAACGATTTCTAATAACCTGAATATTCCTTTTACTACAATTGCTTCGTTCATTGCAAGGTTTAAAACTCGTAACAGCGTCGAAAACCAAAGACGAACTCCGAGGAAGATTTCTCTAAGATTAGTAAGGATATTAGGATACCAGATCCAACAAAATCCACAGGTTACCGGAGAAGAGCTGCAGGAACATCTGCGTGCATTAGGGATTAAAGTAACCAAGTGTACAATAAGTAATGAACTGCACAAAAACAGCCTGAAATCACGCATCCCAAGGAAGACTCCACTCCTCTTGAAACGACACAGAGATGCTAGGCTAAAATTCGTTAGAGAGCATAAGAATAAAGAGTATTCGTTTTGGTAAAAAGTGCTATGGACAGATGAAACTAAAATAGAGTTATTTGGTCATAATTATCGAAATCATGTGTGGAGGAAGGACGGTGAATCCTACTTACCAAAGAACGCGTTGCCAACTGTAAAGTTTGGTGGTGGCAGTATCATGATCTGGGGCTGTTTTTCTGCAAAAAGTGTTGGCAGAATATCAATAATAGATAGCAAGATGAATGCCGAAAGATACCAGAAGATCCTGCAAGACAATTTAATGCGTTCTGTTGAGAGACTTCGGCTACCTCCTGATTGGGTTTTCCAACTGGATAATGATCCGAAGAATACCGCTAGATCTACAAGGAAATGGTTAGCTGAAAGTAACGTTGATGTCTTGCAATGGCCAAGTTAGTCCCCAGACTTGAATCCAATCGAGAATTTATGGCGATATTTGAAAATTCAAATTGGGAAAAGAGCACCAACAAATATCAAGAATTTGAAGACAATATGCCAAGAATAATGGGACAAAATACCACTCAATGTGTGCAAATCATTAGTTGAAACGTACAGTAATAGACTGGTATCTGTTGAACTCAATAAAGGATATTCCACAAAGTATTAAATTAAGTTAATATGCTTTTTTATTTTGTACGAATACTTTTTTCATCAGTTAAAATGAAAAGAAATGCATAATTTCTGTTAGAATAAGAATTAATTAAGTTTATTACTATTTTTTAATAAAATATATCTTTACGCATAAAATGTATCAACATTTGTTTTAGTTAAGGCTTTTACATTTATAAAAATACAATTTTTCATGTGTACGAATATTTATTTCCCCCCACTATATATATATATATATATATATAAGTAATTGATCGAGCCTAGAATAAACCTCAACAGAATGCAGAAAGCACTAGACGGCCGTTTCGTCCTTTATTTGGGACTCATCAGCAGTGCGTATCCACTACCGAGAATTGAAACCCTGACAAGTTATCATGCAAACGTCATCCCAACTATTACAATGGGCCTCGGTGACGAAGAAGTAGCAAATCAGACTCAATGTAGCGCCGCTCGCTCACATATTCCGTGATGGAACTCAACTGAGGTTCTCTATAACCATAGGAGTGTGCCCCCAGGATCCACGACTATTATCACCAAGCCGCTCAAACTTGAGCATTAGAAGCCAGCTCAAGCAATGATATACAAGTGACACGAATTATTAGGAGGATTTGATAATTATAATTAAGTAATTCATCGAGTCTGAAAGAAATTTCAACAGAATGCAAATATATATATATATATATATATATATATATATATATATATATATATATATAAGAAGAAATATAGTCTTAAGGTGTGCTATATTTATGGAATAAAGTGCTCAATATCAGAGAGCGTGTGCAAATATAAAAGTGAACATAGAAGTCAACACTTAGAGGCGACAGTCTGTTTCATGCTATATGCAATATTCTTCAACCTAAGAAAAGGCACATATAAACCATATAGAAAACCTAATGATAAACCACTCTACATACACACATCTTCCAACCACCCGCCTTCTATAATCAAACAGATGCCCAAATCGATTAACCGCAGGCTCTCCGACAATTCCTCCAATGAATCCCTATTTAACAAAGCTAAGAAAGACTAAAAACAGCCCTAAAAGATAGCGGATTCCCAGCAATACTCACATACTCACCACAGAACACAAAAAAGGCCAACAGGACAAGAAATATCATATGGTTCAACGCACCATACAGCAAAAACGTAAAAACAAACGTAGAAAAAATATTCTTCAAACTCTTACACAAACACTTCCCGGAATCAAGCACCTTACACAAAATATTCAACAAAAACACAGTAAAAATCAGCTACAGCTGCACCGAGAGCATGGCACAAATAATAAAAAAGTACAATAGGAAAATTATCAACAAACCACACGAACAAATTAAACCCACGTGCAACTACAGAATAAAGAACGAATGTCACTTAAACGGAAATTGTTTACAAAACAACGTAATATACCAAGCCACGATAAAATCACCAGATAATGAAGAAAAAGTATACATAGGAGTAACTGAAGGACCCTGGAAACAAAGAAATTATACACACAAAACATCTTTCACAAATAGTAAATATGCGAACAGTACAATGCTTTCTAAGTATATCTGGGAAATTAAAAATAAAACGCACATCACACCAAAAATATCTTGGAAGATAAGGAAAAGATCATCAGCCTACAACAACCAATCAAAAACATGCAAACTTTGCTTGGAGGAAAAAATAGCTATCATTACTTTCCCAGACCAAAATAAATTATTAAATAAAAGATCCGAGCTCATCTTAAAATGCAGACGTGAAAACAAATTTTTACTACGTTACTTAAAAATTGAAAACGGAAAAAATAAAAATAAAATAAAAGCAAATAAATAAACAAATAAACAAAATAACAATAAAAATATCAAAATTAATTAATCCAAACAAATTACCAAATCACACCTGTTAGAATAGACGAAATAGAATAATAATAATAATAATAACAGCAAAAAATAATAATAACGAACTCAAATAAATAAAGTAAGTAATAAACAAATTAGAAAACCATTATGACCAAAATATTAGTTAGGCTAAAGAAATCAAACCTAAAAATCGGACGAAAAAAAAAAAATAAAATAGCTATAACTGTTATATAACGATAAAAATATAAAAATAAAAAATAGAAATAAAAATAAAAATAAATAAATACTAAGTCACTTAAAAATCGAAAACCGAAAAGAGAAAATATACAAGTAAAATAAATTGACCTAAATTCATCCAAGTAAATAAACAAACGAATCCCGATAAAGTTACCGTTAGAAAAAAAAAAAAAACAAATAAAGATAATCAACCCAAATAAACACAAATTAAAAACTGTTCCCGCCAAAATAATACAATAAATAAACTACAACAATCAACCCCAAAATTGAACAAATAGCTTTAATTAAACAAAACTATTAAATAAGTGATATAAACAAATTTTTACTACGTTAAAAACATCGATTAAAAAAATAAATAAATAAATACATAAGAAACAAAAAATAAAAATAAAAACAAGCAATATAATTTAACCCAAATAAATAAACAAACGACTTCCGGTAAAATAACCACCATAATAGACTACCCACAATGCACCACTGACCCGTATATATATATAAATAGCCGAGAAAAATAACAGCACATGTGGCCTGACGATTGCATATAGCATGAAACAGACTGTCGCCTCTATGTGTTGACTTATATATATATATATATATATATATATATAATGAATTAACTGATTTAAAATATGGTTTCTTCGCTGCACAGGAATTACCATGTTTCAAAAACTGAAGCTAAAAACTTCAAGCGAATTTTTTTTCAAAGAATTTTGGAATAACTCATTTTAAAATTTACTGTTTTAAACGCACATACAATTCATAATTTTTTCTTTCCAAGGATAGAGAAATCCAATCATTCAGACAGGGGCGGTAGCGTGTTCATTTTTATTAACTAGTGTTGTATTATTAGTTAAGAACACCGGATTATATATCTTACTGTTCTTTCTATTTATTATAATATATATATATATATATATATATATATATAAGGTTTCATTGAAAATGACTGGCTAAACTATGTGCTTTTTATTATGTTTTTTCTTACATTTATACAACCGATTTATTTTGCGGACAAAGAGTATGTCTAAACTGTTCAAATAACCTGTGGATCGGAGCACTTTTGGCTAATCTATTAGACATTGTTTTTCTGTTTGTCTGAGTATGTAGATTTTTGTTAGCAATAGGAATGTTCCAATTTCCGAACGCAGTAGGCACGACGTGGCCGTGTTTATAATTGATATTATTGAGAATTGGTTTCTTCTGCTTTATTGTTAACGCTTCCATTAATTTTAATGGTTAATAGAATAGCCGAAATGTTTATGTTAGCGTAGTCGTTACGTTCATTGGTTAATCTAGACATACCCATAAGTATATTTTTAATTCTGACCTTAAGCTCCCCACCTTTAACTTACGAAAAGAGGTAAAGATTTGTTTTGTAAATTTCTCTAATAAATCATTTTTATTATTAGTTATCTACCATCGCATGAAGAGATACCATTTTAGTACCGAAACATGAGAGAAATTGTGTAGCGATATAAAATCTTCGACGGAATATGCAAACAATTATTTCAGAGTCTTTAGGTGTCAATCCGAGGACAGTTCAGAGGATTCCGAACGAGTTGGATGAATCTAATTGTGATTACGAAGGTATTTGGAGTAATTACTAATGATGGCAACCTTTTTTAAATTTTATTATGTAGAGATGACGAGACTTTCGGACCACCTTGTACATTCTCTGGAAAATAAATGTTTAGAAACTACGTTGGCAACAAATGAAGGATCATTTTATATAATGATTTAAATATATAATTGATCCCCCATTTTATATCCACTTGATCATTCCTTGATTGTTTATCAAATTCTAATTAGTCGGAGTCATTATTATCTCAAAAAAATTCTTATAGTCTAAAAATTATTTCTGGCTTTAAATAACCTACAAAAGGTTGATAAGCCGTAAAAACTCAACGTTAAATAATGATAACTTTTCATCGCAGAACTTCAGACAGACTATTGAGTGTACGACATTTGGACAAAATTTTATAGAATCTGCCAATAATGTTCTTTCCTGTTAAATTAAATCCCACATCCGCTTCCATTCACTAATTTTTGGTTTTAAAAGAATTCGGATGTTTTAAAGCTTCTTGATCTGTGCATGCAACTTTACCTGTTATCTGAGCATTATGCAACCCACACACCTTTTTAAAATTAAGAAGCCGACCTAAAATAGTAGCAACTACTTCTTCACTTGACTCTTAAATCCCACTTTTAGTCCTGTTTTATTGAACGGCATTAGACAAATGCATGGTTTTAGTTTTAATAGCAGTTGTACTCAAGGAAACAAACTTCTACATTCAATCTTCAAACCAAAATACATAAAAGCCTTTGCATTTCTTTTGCTCAAATGCATTGATTTCGCATCGCACACATTAATACTAAAAATGTTACGGCTTTGATTTCACTTTCATCTCTGAAGCATTCTTTGAAATGTTTCGTAGAGTAGCGAACAGTGGCGACCGTTCTTCGTTTTATTTTCACCAACTGTTCTTCATATTTTCTTAGTCGCAAAGTCAATTATTTTTCTTCTTTTCATTGCTATCAACCATTTTCTTTTGTGGACAAGTAAAAGGTACGAGCGTCAGTTATAAGTTGTAGTGAAAGACAAAAGCATCACAATTGCTTACTTTAATGTTTTACTATATAACCAAGCTGACACTTAAGAGAACAAGAACAATCGTTTACAGTCATAACAAAACAGTATTTAATCTTTTTCAACATGGACGCAATTAGGGAATTGGTTTAAAAAATACTAAATAATAAAAAAAAAAAAAAAATATTTGATGTATATATACAAGAAAGTTGGAAATTCGTTTTTAAAAGTATTAATTTTATCTTTTGTTGATTTCATCCCAGGCAAGACACTAAAGCCACTAGGACACAAGGGGTTACTGGGCGTGGAGACATTAGAAACCAGAATGATTACTAAGAACAAAGAGTAATCAGGACGGCAGTAAATAGCAATTGACATTTAATCGAGTTCACCCTAATCAAGGTAATAAAGCCACTACGGTACAAAATGCTATTGAGTGTGGAAGAATTAGAAAATGTTACTAAGAAGCGGGAAGAAAAGAAGTGTAATCAGCAGCGACTGACATTGCATTTAAATTTTTGAAGAATATAATTGGCTAGAAAGCATGAAACCGGAAGGGAGTTCCACAAGCGAGAAGTGCGAGAAAAGAAACTGTTAGCATAGAACTTACGGTTACATCTAGCCAACTCAAGTGTATATAGGTGAGACCTCGACGAAAAACTCATCTGAACAGTTGCTATGGAAGTATTTATAAAAAAAAAAAGGTGGAGAGGCAACAATATGGCGGTCGTAAAGTGTCAGCAGCCGAGATGTCAGATCTGGACCAAAAATATTGCTGATTCTTTTTTGGATTTTACCAAGGATCACTAGATATATCACAGACCATAATGTGGTAGCAATATTTTAAGTATGGACAAATGGTAATTTTTTAGATATGTAAGATAGATTCAGGAGAGAAAAATTGTCTAGCATGACACAGTGAACCAACTTTCTTAGCAGCTGACCTAGAAATGCATTCAATATAGTTTTTTTTCCACTTCCTGTCAGCCGAGAACGTTTGCTCAAGAAGGCGCAACGTGTCACTCTCCTGGAGGCTAGCATCAGTCATGTTGATGGAAGGCAGAAAGCGGCCTTCCAGGTGATTAATAGACGGCAGTTTTATTTTAAAGGTGTTGAAATTAACAAACCATCCAGTTAACAACAGCAAACATTATTCAATGTGCTGTCAGGAGGCATAAAATTTAAGTTAAAATTTAAAATTGTAACAGGGATGTTAATTCAAACACGTTTGCCCGCCAAAAAATATGACGTTTATAGCAATAAGAAATTATTCCATATTTTAAACAATTCAAGAACGAAAATTAGAATTTGGTGGATTTATCATTAGTAGGTTTATTCTTTCTATTGGTTCTTTCATGTTTATTATTATTACTGTTGAATGAATCCTGTAGGTCTTAAAGAACACAATCGTTCATCAGATCTTATAAACTGGCGCTACAGAATCACTAACAGCTTTACCAAATAACAAAAGCCACATCACTTTTGCAAGATAGCCACTAAGACGCAAGGGTGTTAGAGAATATGAGAAAAAAAACTACTATTAAGGAGAGAGAACAATAAAAGAACAAGAATGAAGAAGACAGAAGATAATGATTGACATTGCATTTAAATGTTTGAAGATCAAAGGCAATAAAGCCACTAAGACACAAGAGGTTACTGAGTGTTAGAGAATATGAGAAAAACTACTATTAAGGAGAGAGAACAATAAAAGAACAAGAAGACAGAAGATAACGCATAACAATAAAATATTTATATATGTTAAGACATTTTTATGTTTATACATTCTTTTTATAGATACAAATGTTTAAGTAAATGCTCTGTTTATAATAAACAGTATTAAACAACACTTACCGGCCTGAATGGCCGAGAAATTTTCACAGAAAATATTCGTCCTCCGACAGGATTTGAGCCTGTATTCTATACGGAACCGTCATTTAACTTGAGGTGCCTTTACCGATTTGGTCAGGAAAGAGCGTTCGGTTAGCAATGTCGAATTTACTGTATTTGAACTTCAATCTTCCTCGAATCTCTCACGTATATTCATGTCTGCTCATGGCGTATCAAATGTAAACAAATGTCTCACACATTATGAAAGAGAGACCAAATCGGTAAAGGCACGTCAAGCTAAGTGACGGTTCCGTATAGGATACAGGTTCGAATAAATATTTGTATCTATAAAAAGAATATATAAACATAAATATGTCTTAAAATAATTGTCGGACTTTGTCCATTTCATATATATATATATATATATATATGTATATATATAGTTTCATTTTCAACTTCTTTTTCTATATATTTACCATGTGTAATATACAAAAGATGAACTTATTTTCTTTTATATATATGTGTATGTGCGTGTGCGTGTTTAGGACAAGTGGTGTGTTGTTCAACCAAACACGCTTCAAAGCAAGAACTAAGACGATTGTGCAAACTGTTCGTGGCCTGCTCTCTGCAGAAGATTGCGCACTTGTAGGCCACACCCTTGTGAAGATGCAATGGGTCGTTAAAGAAAATTTCACGTTCATCTAAAGCTTTCGATTTGCCCATCAGCATGAAAAAAAAAACTGAACTTATTCATTAGCCTATCTGGAACCATCCCCCAGCTGTTGATCATACTGCTTATGTTGAGGGAAAAGTCTTGAAAAGCGTTTTTTGTCTCCGTTGTATCCAACGATGCTAAAATGGACAAAAAAATTGAATACAGGATTGGAAAGGTTAGTTCTGCCTTCGGTAATCTTTATCACAAACTTTGGAAAACCCGTAATGTTTCATTAAAGGAGAAAATTGATGTGTACAAGTCAGTCATATTGTCGTCACTATTCTATGGTGTAGAATCATGGTCTCTGTACTAACAATATATCAATCAACTTGATGCCTTAAATATGTACTGCCTATGTACGATCTACGACAGAAAACTGGATGACTGTTTTAGAAACAGGGAAGTTCTGACTAAATGCAACATGAATAGTATTGAAGCCATTCTAATAAAAATCCAACTCGAGTGGTCAGGACATCTTTCTCGTATGGGCAATAGCACACTTCCAAAACATCTTCACTTTGGCCAGCTTCTAACAGGCAGGACAGCTGGAAATCCACTCTGGCATTACAAAGACAAACTCAAAGACGACCGGAAGTGATGCAGCATCCTCCTTTCCTTCCTGAGAAAACAAAACATCAGAGCAAAAGAGCTGGGCACCTATTCTGCTTCTCATTGATACAAAGGTTTGAGCGAGGACGACTTTAACATTAGATTCAGCTGCATGCAAATATTATAGAAAGTTGTCAGTATGCTGCTCCCTCTCAATGATAACCTTTACCTGCCACTGTGCTACTTTGTTGCACGCAGTAAAGTAGGCCTTGCTGTCCATTTGCGGAAACATATGGCAATTGATCCTCAACCACTAGAGCGAAATGGGTTAACCATATGTTCCCTTTGTCTAAAAGTTCGCAAAACACCTGCAGGCATCGGGAGACACATGCGTGTCCATAAAAGTTGAGGACCTCTTTATTTTACTGTGCCCTCATTTGACATCCGTGACAAGAGAGTCCATTTATATATATATATATATATATATATATATATTGTGTGCTTTTTTTTGTTTGTTTTTTTTTGGTGGGGGAGCAAGGGATATACTCTCGGAAACAAAATATCAAATGCTGTCCTTTTCACTAAGATCAAAATTGAAGTTGAGTACCTCTTTATTTTACTGTGCCCTCATTTATCGTCCGCGACTTGAGAGCCTACCATATGTATGCATGTATGCATGTGTTTGATAATGGGCTATAAGCGGTTCAAAATAAAGTATTGGATAAACTATCCCCAGGTCCATATTTGTCGGTAATTTGAAATTTGAGCAAATGAAAACTCGTCTGGAATGGTGAGAATGTACAAACCCACCAAGTATTTGGCTACTCTCTCAGGTGACCCCTACTTCGTCTGCATTCCTAAACAGGAAGATCATTTGGCATACACCTCCATTCAATAAGTTCGTACGAAATTGGGACACAAATCTTTAAACTTCATTGATAAACATTTTCCTAAGAATAGTCAATTAAGTCAAATCTTTAATCGTAACATTCTGAAAATGAGCTATAGTTGTACTGGCAATCTGGATAAAATTATTAAATCACACACTAATAAAACACTGAAACTTTATAACGATGATAAATGTAATCCAAGTACAAATTCTAATATATCCCGTATAACTGAACTATATAATTGTAGGAGTCCTAATCAATGTTCATTATCAAACAAATGCTTAACAGAATCCTTTGTATATATGTGTTCTATTTCATCAATTGAAAACCCTGTAAATATTAAATTATATGTTGGTTCCACTAGGAATTCCTTTGAAAAACGATATTATAATCCTATATCTTCTTTTACTAATGCTAGAGGGCGCAATATGATTTCACTTTCTAAATATTTCTGGAAATTGAAAGAAGAAAACAAGACACCTAAAGTTAAATTGAAGATCCTCAAACAAGTTAAATCTTTGTATTGTCCCTGTTTTTTATGTCTACAAGAAAAAATGTGACTTATTAAGCTTTTGAATAATAGACAATTATTAAACCAAAGATGTTTTTTGTAGACACGTTAAAGATCTAATATTACAATCTTGCTAAACCTTTAACTTTATAATTCACTTCTCTTATATTATTTTACCTTCTTATATATATATATCATTGTTATCTTTACTGATCTATCGTTCTAAATTGATTTGTACACGTATACTACTAGTAATATTAGATAAAAATAGTCCTGTATTACAAGTTATATAGTTTGGTAATTTTTTTTTTAATTTATACTGGTATCCTATACTTTATATGTCGTTTTATTTATATTTTAAATTTAAATTTTTAATGTAATATTTTAAATAGTTTATTTATTTTGCATGTCTAATATATTTACTTTTTAAATGTTTTTTTTTATTTACATACTACGTTTAATCCTATTAAATAATATGTCTGCTTCTTGAAATAACGTCAAACTTTGATCGTTGTATAATATCAAGTGTGTTTCAATGTAGCAAACATTTCCGGTTAAGTTTAAATCTTTTGATATATACTAGTAATAATCTTATAAGTACAAGAAATTATACTCGTCCGGAAAACCTTCGGTGTCTTGATTTGCAAATAATCAAACCAATACCAAAGGGGGGAAAAGAAAGAACAAAAACATGTACGTCAGCTGAAAATAATCGTCTAGCATGCAAGTCAAAAGAAAAAAAAACGATACGACTAAGCTAAATAACTAAATAAAGTGCTCAATACGTTAAGTACAGCTGACGATCCGCTTAGGTGAAACCTTGGTAGGTTTGTCTGGCTCTTTAGGTTTAACTATATATATATATGTGTGTTTCATTGATTATGACAAAGAACAACTTCGTAAGTTTATCTTTCAATTTTTCTCGTGTCTTTACAGTTTTTTACATTATTTTATGAGAAATAAGGATGTGTGTGTATGTGTCATGTGTACGTGTGTGTGTGTGTGTGTGTGTGTGTATGTGTGGGATAACGATCCGCTCGTTATATAAACATGGCTATCGCTCACTTTTTTTAATGTAATTTCTTTATTGTCGGTCATAAGACCGGTAATGTCATTTGAATCCAGCAAGTCTTTAACATACTTTTACACGCTCATAGCAAGCAAAATCTTCGGACTGTGTCGTTTCTTTGCGGCATTCGTCAGGTCCAGATGGCCGACACTCTTTTAGTTGCCTTGTTAGGCTAGGTTGTCTTTTGCATTGTTCACATGCCAAAGGATTGTTGCCAAAGAATCCCACGTAGCTAATTAATGATCTGTCAACATGGCTATGTCAATCACTGATTAGACCTGCGTTTGACTGACAGACTCGCCCACACTCCTGGCAGACAAACTGTGACACGTCTGTGTCGATATTATCACCTTTTCTTTTCTTTTATGTAAATGATGGCTGTCGTCACGTTAAACGAACAACACCATCTCTGACAATGATAAATGTTTTGATAATTTGATCAATAATTCTCACTGTAAAGACAATGTCTCTTGAAGCCAGCAAAGACTTTCCCTGCTTATTATAGATGTGTGCAAACTAAAATATTTTGTACAGGACCTGACTTGTTCAGCTTGTTCGTGAGCGTTCATGTGACAGGTGAGATCGGAGTGATTTCTGCAGGTTTTCTGACACACTCTGCATGTTTAGCAATTTCCAGCGTAATATTGATCGCAATTTGTGAAAGGTCTGCCAATATTACTCTTGTGGTTAACGAGGCCTACATTGGAGTAGCATAATCTGCCACAATCATCAGATGTACATTGATTGATTCCGATCAACGATCTCTCCTTTCCTAGTTTCACGCTTGACATTTACCCAACTCCCTTGCAGGCCCCTTGGAAGATCTTAGTGCCTTTATGAATTGTACGCCTCCATTTATTTTGATCACAAGAGTAGTTTTTCCACTCAAGATCTTCTATAAGGCAAGTTGCAAGGGGTCTTTTTTAAAAACAGTCTTTGGGGCGCTCCCTTGGCTTATACTGGTATCGAGAATCGTAGAGTATTTGTTTGGTTATCCTGCTGTTGTCAAGGCGAATGACATGGCCTGTTCAGCGAAGCCTACGTCTGTAAATGTACGCTTCCATGCTCATTGCATTATGCTTTTCAAGGGTCACACTGTTTGGTGTGTGGGTTATCAAGGGACGCGAGGGTGGGACTTCTTGCCAAGTGTGTCGGTTACTCCGTCGCGCAAAGTTGACCACCAAAATCAAATTCACGCGATAGCCACCTCCGCCACCGCCACCAGAGGGGAGAGAGAGGATGCGAACGGGTGCCGACTATACGGCTATCAAATGGGTATCAAGAATCGACCTTAAATATCATTGGTGAAATCTCTCTACAGTGTCTAAGTGCCTACGGTACACAACCCATGTCTCACAAGAGTGTAGCAGGCACATCAGCATTTAGGCATAGTAGATTACCATCTTTGTGCACTTAATTCCTCCCTTAGACCTGACTTGGCCTTCACACGAGCAGATATGTCATCGTCAAGGCTGTAGTCTCCATCATTGAAGGAGCAGTGTTTATTTATTGTCTTCCCAATGTATGTGAATTTGACTACTAACTTAAGTTTTGGCTATCCACAAATTTTGATTGTTTCATCTAAGGTCAACCCGGAGAAGGAACTGAAAAGGTTATCCATCAGAGGCCATATTCCCTATTCTGTTTAGGTGACCAAGTTACAGCCAATGGCATACAGCAGGTCTTAGATAAGATCTTGGCATGTCTTAGATTTAGCAGAGAAGGGTCGGATGTTGAATAGTTTACCATTTGTATGATATTGAATATATATATCTTGGTCACAATCCTTAAATGTATGGAGGACAAAAGAAAGAAAAGAAAATAGAAAATAAGTATTCTATACCCAGGTTGTCTCGCGAATGTGGTTCCGGTATAAACATGGGTTCAGACAAAATTTGGTTAACAAAAAGAAAGCAGCAAAATAAAGGTAGCAACGATTTATCCAAATAAATGTGAAGACGACGGTAACAATAACAAAACAATTTAATTTGTAACTTGAGGGAAATAGATTTAAGAGTGGAGATAGTTTTGAAGTGTGATGGAACAAAATAAAATGCTTTTAAATTCAATGTTCTAGTGAATTAATATTCACATAAAGAAGAAAGTTATAGAGAGCGATATCTCTTATTTTAATGTCCAAGTGAATTTATGTTCACATAAGGAAGAAAGTTATAGAGAGCTATATCTCATATTTCAATGTAGAAGGCAATATTCTACAAAAGAAGATTATTTTTTTACTTAGCTTTTTATCCGTTAGTTGCAATCCATCTTCGTTTTTCCGAGTGTCTTCTCACCGTTTTTTTTTTTTTTTTTTTCGCAGAGCGTTTTTAAGACTCTTTTTCTTGGTTGCCATAGATATTCTCGTCACAGTCCTCAGTATGAACATTCAGTCAAGGCAGCAAAATCCTCATTAGGATTTTATCTGCTGACAAAAGTAAATCTTTACCACAATAATTTACACACAAGTTCCTTATAATGCCATGTCCAAGCTTTGTAATATCTTTTGATCTAAGAGGTGTTACTGAGGACTTACTTGAATCAAAGACCTGCTTCATAAATTTGTACGGCTCTTGACTATTCTATCTGTTTGCAGCAGCCTGCATTTCTGCAGCTAAGACCTCCAAGTGTTCTCCATTTCACAAAGCTAATATTCAGCATTGAGCTTTAAATCTTTGAATTGCCATTCCAACTTATATATTTCTCTGGCAGTATTGTGTCCTCAGTATGAACATTCAGTTAAGGAAGCAAAATCCTGATTGGGGTTTTAACTGCTGACAAAAGTAAAGCTATATCACAACTTCCTTATACCTTTGTCTTTGCATAATGGTATCATGATCACACCATTCCAGTCTTTTGTAATTCTTCCCGTACTCCAAATGTTCAAAGGGATTCTATAGATGATATCAGCAAAGAGATCACCACCATATTGAAGGATTTCTACAAAGATATTGTCCTTTCTTGATGCTTCCTCCAAGTTCAAGTTTCTGACAGATGCATTTCCTTCCTCCATGGTATGAAGATTATTCATAGATTCCATGATGGGTCTATGCTGGAAGTGGTTAAGAGCAGATTAGTCCACATGGTTATCCCTGTTGAGCAGAATTGAAAAAAATTATTTTCATCTCTTACCGATTTCCACCATGCTACTAAGAAGATTTGTACCATCTTTTGAGCAAAGAGGTGTTACTGAAGCCATACTTAAACCAAAATCCTGTTTCATAAAGCCTGTAAAGCTCTTTACTGTTCTTTCTCTCTGCATCAGCAAACTTGAAAAAAAAAAAAAAACAATTTTCATATCTTACCGATTTCCACCATGCTAGTAAGGAGCTACGTACAATCTTTTGATTGAAGAGGCATTACTGAGGCCTGTTTAATGAGGTTGTAAAGCTCTTATCTTTCTGTTTGATGAAGCGTGCATTTCTGCAGCTAAGACCGACCACTAAGTATTTTCCATTTCGGGAAGTCTTCGTTGAGAAGTGAACCCTGCTTCTTTGAGTTTAATTTCTAGCTAATCTTGGGTGTTCATGGGAAGTTCTTTTTGTTGTATGCGCTCTCCTATTCTGTGAGAATATTTGGGGGAATATTAATGACTTGGTTGCTTTTATCAAAGCATTCACATATCCTTTTAGCTGAAACTATACCCAACGTCTGTTTTGTCGCACCTTAGATCTGACCACAAGCTTCTTCCCAGCTAAAGGAATTAACCTGAGTTTCGATTCGAGCTCGAAGCATGGAGATTTGCAAAGCCCAAACGCGTTGGTAACTTCGCAGTAGTGCTATTTTGAGCAGCTAGCTTAATGTATAAACACATTTTGACACATAAAATTGCATGGAAAAAATGATAAAGAGAAGATTTTCCCTGAATTTCAGATGTTCAGGATATCAGTCAAGTGATCACCATCATACTGAAGGATTTTTAGTAAAGATGCCGACCTTTCCCATGTTCAAGTTGCTGAAAGATGATTTCACTTCCTCCATAGTAGGAGGATCATTCATAGATTCTGCAATGGGTCTTTGCTAAACATGATGAAGATTGGTCTACATGGCTATGCCTGTTGAGCATATCTGAAAAGTTTATTTTCCATCTCTTACTGATTTCCACCATGCTAGTAAAGAATTTCATGCCATGTAAGAAGCATTGCCAAGACTTCTCTTGAGTCAAAGACCTGCTTCATGTAGTTATACAACTTTTTACTATTCTTACTATCTGCAGCAGCCTACATTGCTGCAGCTAAGTTACCAAGTTTCTTCTATTTCACAAAGTCTATGTCGAGTATTAAGCTTTGCATCATTAAACTTCCTTTTTAGCTGTTGTTGGATGTACATAGGCAGGTCCTTTTCATAGCATGCATTCTCATATCTTGTTCTTATATGAGAGAATGATTTTTAATGATTTGGTAAGTTTCATCAAACTAGTCACAACTTTTGATTAAAACTAATCCCAAAGTTTCTTTTGCTGCATTGTAGATCTGAACACAAGCTTCTTCCCAGTTAGTTGAATTAACCAGAGTTTCAATTCAAGCTTACACATTTTGTCAAGTGTCACAGGCATGGAGTTTTGCAATATCCAAGAGCTTTGGTAATTTCATAGTACGATTTCAAGCTGTTGTCTTAATGACCAAAAGCATTTTAGCATATACAAGTGCATGGTAAGTTCAACTCTCCACCCGTCATAGAGATCGTAAATTGCAGATATCGTTCATGTAACGTTTATGGATTATAATGCTTACAAGTAGGTGTCATTGACAGGACCTTGGGTGCATGCATTGTTATATGGTTACTTTCATCTTGGAATTGTGTACTCGCAACATAAAGCTCGAACTCTGTGCACAGTAAAGCAGCTGACAGTTCTGTGCCCCTCCAGGGAACTTCAATTCTCCCAGCCACTTCCAACCCTAGAATTAGAATCCCTTAAGATTTTATCAGTACTAGGAACAGATTGAAGAAGATCTCGCAATTCCTTTTAGAGGACCGGGGGGATGAAGATGTAAAGAAAACACGTGCGTTTATATTTCCTGTTAGAAGGTCCAGCTACAATAGAATGTCGGACTCGGATTAAGTTCATCTGAAGATAATAAAGACAAACAATCAAGACCGATATATATAAACAAATATATGTATTAAACAAAACATTTACAAACCACATAGACAGTTAACATTGTGTTTGTGTGTGAAAATTTGTGTGTGTATGTGAAGGTCCGTATTGTGATGAATATTCGTACGTACGTGTATGTTGGTGATGTTCTTTAACGTCTGACCGCAAGGTCAAGACGATAATTTTCTGGGACTACATTTTGCTGCAAGAATAAAGAAGAAAGAGAGGAAGCGGCAAACTCGTGTTTGCTTTTTATAGATAATGTAATGACGTGACAGGCTCACAGCGCCTTGGCGGGAAACTTGACTTACAAAGTAGTGTTGATTTATTATCCAATGAATGCTTATGGTTGAATAATTTGAATTTGTGTAAGTATGTATGCGTGTGATGATGGTGATTCTAACAGACTCATAGACTGAGGACTTCCCAGCTTCATCTGAGAAGCGTAGGTGTATAAGCATTGATTAGCACAGCATATCAACTACCGGTAAGGTGTGACCGAAATGCTATAAGCCTATCACTTATACCACGTTGTAGCTCGCACAAGCGAGACAGTACAGTAAACCCTACACCAGCCTCTCCCCTTCATTCATCTGCTTTCCTACCTTTCCAGAAGAATGTAAAATCACCATCTCTGGTTTGGGCTACATGAGAGGTGGGTATGAGAGAGAGCAGCAAAATCAACCGCATAGTAGATGAATTATCTACCAACAAGGGCAGTTCTTCAAGCAAGAGATGATCTATTTCTGCTATCAATGAGCATTCAAACCTTCCAAGAGATGTTAACTTTTTGATATAATTTTTGAGTTTATTGTTTGATTTCGATCGCATGATGGGACGCCCACCAGCTAAACTGGCCAAACTTTACGATTTAGACAGGTAATGTTTAGTGGAGCAAGGCGATTTTGAAACCGTGGTATTGCACTCAATTTGAAAGTTGGGGGGTTGACAATAATAAATAATGACACTTTTTTTTCAAATCGTTACCATTTCTTAAGGAAACGAGTTTAAATGGTTAAGTTTATGTTCAAAATTTCATTCCGATGATCATTGGAAGCTTTACATGAGAGCCTTATAAAATTTGTAATTTACTGAAGCTTTACAAACTTTATATGAACAAGATAAATAGCGCGAGCAGATTATTACTAATAAAACTTTCATTTACTTTAAATTATACTGAACAATTTAGCTCTATTATGATGCAATATATTATACATAGGAGTAGTTTTAGTGTGGTTTTCAGTAAACAATGCAAATTTAAAGCATTTTGTCTAATAATTTGTACTCCTAGCAGTATTATGGTATTATATACACTTAAATTGAGTTTGTTTTTATTAATTATGATTTATCAAATCTTATTCATTGAGTATCCTTTTTTGTAATCTTTTACAATTTTTTTTTACACAATTTTTACTTATCGAATACAGTAAAAACAATTGCATATTTTGCTTGTGGTGATTCACAATTAGAATTCTGGTTGGAATTTATTTTCCATTCAATGTATCAAATACAAAATATATCAGCTTTATTTAGATTTATTCTTGAAATAGAAAAATTCTGAAGTCAGTTTTTAAGCAAAAACGTGCGAAAATTAGTTATTTCTGTCCATTTTTCATAGACGGTCTTTAACACTAAATACTCAAAAATTGGTAAAAGCTATTAATCCAATTTTCGTGTCAGTACTTATCAAATCAAACCCCAGCTTTCACACTGAGTGTAATGTTGATTTTTCTGAAAAATGTGAAAAATCAACTTGCCCTTATATTTACGTCATCTATTCTAGACCCTGCACGAGATCTCTTGGTGAGCAGTGTTATCATTAAACAGAGCTGCTCAGTCAACTGAGTCCTATCTTTGCATCCATAGATAGGCAAAATATTTTATATCTACCAAAAGCCGACAGTGTGTAGGTCAGCAACTACGTACTCCCAGTCTGTCAGACTTGAATGCGTCGCCATTTTGGTATCGACACTGGACTTCAGTAACCAGAGTAATTACAGATGTTAAGATGTCAGAAATACCTGTGCTGAGATCATAATAACTTGCACAACACCGTAACGAGTCACACCAACAATGCTAACAATCCTTAAAACATGCGTGATACCTGGATTAACACTGAGGAGAGCGTTACATCAGTGTTTTCCTTCTACATGAATATCTTATCAAAAGATTGAGTCCATTACTTCCAGTGAGCTAACCGCGCACTTTTACACCAACACAAATATTTCAAATCACCGCGCATTATACATACATACATACATGCACACTGTATCTGATGGCATATAAAACACTCTTTCAATACAGTGGCTAAAAAATTGGCCTTTGTCTAATATTCAGTTTACGAAAGGTTAATTTTATTCTCACTGCTGTAGTCTATAATTTTACCCCAGACGGCCACTTCTACATTAGCCAGATTCCATAATGATATTTCCTTTGATTTTATTGTATACTCACTTCCTCCCGGGTCCCAAACAGGAACTGATGGTCAGAAATCGCGCCAGAGCATTTTCCCCTGCACATTTCTCTAAAAAAATCTTTAAATAGATAAAGGCCAGTCATGGTATGTAATCTGTGCTTGTAAGAATATTTTTTTAATATTTCGTTACAGTATTGGCTGCCATAGATCCTTTCAATGCGTCTATCAGAACAATTTACATCAAATTCGGGGCCTGGGTGATGCTCATACAAATTTCTTGCAGTTTCCTTTCCGTAAAAGTTGCAGATTTTCCAGTGTAGATATTGGCCCACTCTGTCATGCCGAGTTTTATATTCAGTGGGTGCCAATACCGCGCAGTCTGATAGAAGATGATCAATTGTTTCTGGATATTTATCACAAAATCTGCAATTTGGACTAACAATATTTTTCAATATGTGTGCTTGGTAATTTCTACTTAGCAAACATTGATTCTGTGCAGCAAGAATAAAACTTTCAGTTTCAGCTTTTAACTCTGCTCTACGTAGCCACTGATGGGTACAGGGTTTGTCTACATCAGCTTGTTTGATACGGGCAAAGTATTGACCGTGAAGCGGTTTATCTTGCCATCGTTTCCGTATCTGGTCGGTTGCATTTGCCTTTCCCTTTCCTTTCTTAATAAAGTGTCTTGAAGCTGCAGTCGGTGTATTAGGCTTTACTTGTATTTCTGCACCCACTTGAAACTCCATTTTGAACTTATTGGCTTCTTTTATTTCTGAATAAAGTTTCTTACTTATTTCATGTTCTTTGACACAGATCATCCTCCAGTCTTCTGTAGTTTTCAGGTACCTTTGAAAGCCAATTGTTTTAGGACAATTCTAGTTGAACTAATCTATTAGGACAGTTCTAGTTGAACTAATCCTCTGCCTCCTTCAGATCTGGACACATACAGAAGATCACCATCAGTTTGGGGGTGATGCATGCAGTAGCAAGTGAGAAGCCTTCTCGTTTTGGAGTCCATTCGCTTAATGTCAGCTATGGTCCAGTTAAGGATGTTGAAACTGTATTGCACCACGGGGAAAGCCAACGTGTTTATGACTGATATTCTGTTTTTTTTCTTTTTTCTTTTTCGGCTCGGTATTCAGTACCATACGCACACGCCCGTAGTGCTCCTTTCTTATCTTTTCCCTCATTTGGGTTTGCTGTATTCCATCTCCTTCGCTAATTCCTAGGTACTTATAGGCATCATCTTGTTCCAATTCCCTAATATTTGTGACAAAATCTAAATCTATTGAGTGTGTTTCTGTAATTCTCCCTTTCTTAAACGTTACTTTTGGACATTTTGTAATCTGATATCCATAACCGGATGAAAGTATGTATAGTTTATTTACTCCTCCTCCAATACAATTTCAATATCCTTGCCTTACTCCTCCCCTTCAATTACACTTCATGTCTTGCCTTCATATATGAATAACAAAGCGTTAGAAAATCATTTGCTCTATAATATATAATATAATAATATATAATTTTGTATCATTTTATATATCAACAAACAGTATTTAGAAAAATAGTATGACAAATTGAAATAAAATTTTTTGTGACGCTTTTCATCCGATGAAATCGTAACGAATGAAACGCATCACATTTTCTTTTCCAATTTGTCATACTATTTCTCTTTATATATATATATATATATATATATATATATATATATATAAGGGATGAATGTACTTATTTTTAATTTGATATTTCTTTTTATTACTGAAAACATAATTTTTACTGGATAGCCGTGTTTGAAATAAAAAGCCAGTTTTTTTAATATTTTAAACAGTCTGTATTACGCTTAACGGCCTATGCACTCGAGAAAAAAATCTGATAAAGAAAATAAAAGCACATATTCTTTATTAACATTTGTCTAGTGTGCAGGCCAAGAGACGTAATACACACAAAGCGAGGCGTCTATTTCAAACAAGAGTATCCAATATATATATATATATATATATAGACACGGTCAAATGATGGATACTCACATAGTTCTCTTATCTAATTTTTGCTGTTACCGTTCTCAATACAATAGCTTTTTTTCATATCCTTGTTTTCAATTTAAGAAAATTTTGTGACGACTTTTCTATTAATATTCATACAAGATAGGTTAACAGCGTCTGCTCACAGAAGTAGACATCAGGCATGCAAAATCATTGCTAATGTCGGTGTTTTCTTTTGGGTGCTCGCTGCAAATTCTATAAATATGCAAATATAACGTAATTTCTATAAATATGTTGATTCTCGACGTCTGTTGACTCTCCAAGATACTGATCTATTCTCATTTTTTTTTTTTTTACCGAAAAAGAATCCTTCATGTGAACTGTTCTTCTTGCCTGTGGGGGTCTGGATTGATGTATATGATGGAATACCCAGGCTTTTACTAGAAGGAGAATTTTATAAGTATGCAAATGCACAGCGTCTTGAGTGTACGATTTGAAAATAGTTCTCAAAGCTGAATACTCCTTGAACTAATTGATGTCGGCCACAAAGTCAACAAATTTAGGCGACGACCGTAGCGCGATGACAAATAAACTAATTTGCTGATGAAGTAAATTTGATCCTCACTGAGTTCCCCAAAAGCGACACCTTTTACCAGACTAAGTTTAACCTAGTAACTACTCACAGTTAAAACCACCTCAGAAAAGGAATATAAAAATAGTATTTAGTCTCATCATACACATGTACACACACACACACAAACGCACGTAACCCATCTGGGTCGTAGGGTCAACACATCTACTGCAGCAATGGTATATCTTGGGCAAGATAGCCTGAAGAGAGATGAACACCGTCAGGCTATCTTTGAATTCAGAGTTTTCCTTTTCCTAGATTGGTTACCATCTTAAAATAAGAGAACCCAGTCAGCCCCGCCATTTAACCTCATATTTTTCAAAAGTATTTGTGCGAAAGTGTACATAACAAACACGCTCGGAATTCGAACCCGGTTCGCCGATTTCTCTTTCCCAGAGAACCGTTACACACAGAGGGAGAGGGGAGATAGTATGAGAGGAGGAGTGAGGGGAGCGATTGAATATGAGAGAGGGAGTGAAAGAATATCAGTGAGATAGGGAGAGAGGAGGAGGGGGAAGAGAGAAAGGGAGAGAAAGAAAAAGAGGCAGAAAGAGAAAGTGAGAGAGAGACTTAAAGAAGGAGATAAATTTCCTGCAAAAACAGGACATATCAATCGACTTAACAAAGAAGACATTTGGTACCATCACGTGATGGGATTTACATAAGTAAATTGCATGCTAGTCAAAGTATGTTAGTCTTATGTTGAAAGCAAGCTTTATAAGACTAACTAGGTTTTTTAAAAAATGCAAATGTCCTGCCCAAATCGACAGTTCAAAAGGGATTCTTTTCCCTCATGAACTGGAAAACAATTATCGATTTTAGATGGACAGACAAAAAAGATTGATGGCGCAATATCGATTGGTGTGTTAAGTTGGAATTACCTTAGAATATCGGAACAGATTTTTTGAAATTGTCGAACAAATTTTGAACCGACAATTTTAAAAATCCTAAGTCAAAGATTAAACTTCCTTCCTCTTAACTTTATGACTAATACAAGTGATAGATAGATAGATAGATAGATAGATAGATAGATAGATAGATAGATAGATAGATAGATAGATAGATAGATAGATAGATAGATAGATAGATAGATAGATAGATAGATAGATAGATAGATAGATAGATAGATAGATAGATAGATAGATAGATAGATAGATAGATAGATAGATAGATAGATAGATAGATAGATAGATAGATAGATAGATAGATAGATAGATAGATAGATAGATAGATAGATAGATAGATAGATAGATAGATAGATAGATAGATAGATAGATAGATAGATAGATAGATAGATAGATAGATAGATAGATAGATAGATAGATAGATAGATAGATAGATAGATAGATAGATAGATAGATAGATAGATAGATAGATAGATAGATAGATAGATAGATAGATAGATAGATAGATAGATAGATAGATAGATAGATAGATAGATAGATAGATAGATAGATAGATAGATAGATAGATAGATAGATAGATAGATAGATAGATAGATAGATAGATAGATAGATAGATAGATAGATAGATAGATAGATAGATAGATAGATAGATAGATAGATAGATAGATAGATAGATAGATAGATAGATAGATAGATAGATAGATAGATAGATAGATAGATAGATAGATAGATAGATAGATAGATAGATAGATAGATAGATAGATAGATAGATAGATAGATAGATAGATAGATAGATAGATAGATAGATAGATAGATAGATAGATAGATAGATAGATAGATAGATAGATAGATAGATAGATAGATAGATAGATAGATAGATAGATAGATAGATAGATAGATAGATAGATAGATAGATAGATAGATAGATAGATAGATAGATAGATAGATAGATAGATAGATAGATAGATAGATAGATAGATAGATAGATAGATAGATAGATAGATAGATAGATAGATAGATAGATAGATAGATAGATAGATAGATAGATAGATAGATAGATAGATAGATAGATAGATAGATAGATAGATAGATAGATAGATAGATAGATAGATAGATAGATAGATAGATAGATAGATAGATAGATAGATAGATAGATAGATAGATAGATAGATAGATAGATAGATAGATAGATAGATAGATAGATAGATAGATAGATAGATAGATAGATAGATAGATAGATAGATAGATAGATAGATAGATAGATAGATAGATAGATAGATAGATAGATAGATAGATAGATAGATAGATAGATAGATAGATAGATAGATAGATAGATAGATAGATAGATAGATAGATAGATAGATAGATAGATAGATAGATAGATAGATAGATAGATAGATAGATAGATAGATAGATAGATAGATAGATAGATAGATAGATAGATAGATAGATAGATAGATAGATAGATAGATAGATAGATAGATAGATAGATAGATAGATAGATAGATAGATAGATAGATAGATAGATAGATAGATAGATAGATAGATAGATAGATAGATAGATAGATAGATAGATAGATAGATAGATAGATAGATAGATAGATAGATAGATAGATAGATAGATAGATAGATAGATAGATAGATAGATAGATAGATAGATAGATAGATAGATAGATAGATAGATAGATAGATAGATAGATAGATAGATAGATAGATAGATAGATAGATAGATAGATAGATAGATAGATAGATAGATAGATAGATAGATAGATAGATAGATAGATAGATAGATAGATAGATAGATAGATAGATAGATAGATAGATAGATAGATAGATAGATAGATAGATAGATAGATAGATAGATAGATAGATAGATAGATAGATAGATAGATAGATAGATAGATAGATAGATAGATAGATAGATAGATAGATAGATAGATAGATAGATAGATAGATAGATAGATAGATAGATAGATAGATAGATAGATAGATAGATAGATAGATAGATAGATAGATAGATAGATAGATAGATAGATAGATAGATAGATAGATAGATAGATAGATAGATAGATAGATAGATAGATAGATAGATAGATAGATAGATAGATAGATAGATAGATAGATAGATAGATAGATAGATAGATAGATAGATAGATAGATAGATAGATAGATAGATAGATAGATAGATAGATAGATAGATAGATAGATAGATAGATAGATAGATAGATAGATAGATAGATAGATAGATAGATAGATAGATAGATAGATAGATAGATAGATAGATAGATAGATAGATAGATAGATAGATAGATAGATAGATAGATAGATAGATAGATAGATAGATAGATAGATAGATAGATAGATAGATAGATAGATAGATAGATAGATAGATAGATAGATAGATAGATAGATAGATAGATAGATAGATAGATAGATAGATAGATAGATAGATAGATAGATAGATAGATAGATAGATAGATAGATAGATAGATAGATAGATAGATAGATAGATAGATAGATAGATAGATAGATAGATAGATAGATAGATAGATAGATAGATAGATAGATAGATAGATAGATAGATAGATAGATAGATAGATAGATAGATAGATAGATAGATAGATAGATAGATAGATAGATAGATAGATAGATAGATAGATAGATAGATAG